>JAJEKV010000025.1:2855338-3441514 GCA_021234155.1 Isoetes taiwanensis | reverse complement strand
ATGGAAGTTACGCGTATTGCTGATCATACCTTCAGAGGTCACAGATCGTCATGTCCTCGCACGCGCTTTTATATGTACATATTACATTTATTTTCTAATGATGTATACCAGGCTACTTTGACAAGATTCTTATTACCACTGTTTTTCTCGAACTCCTTCGGGCGAGGGTTTAATAATAATAAATAATAAAATTTTTAACGCCCTCGAGCCCGGCTATGGGACAAGAACCAAACAACAAGATTGCAAAGTATGAATAGATGCTACCAAATCTTAGTGACACTCAATATGGTTCAAGAGCTCACGGATAAAATTCCCAAGATAGCAATGTAGATGATGTCAACAATCATCCATGGCAAGCTCCACCTATATGGGATATTTATCTCAAGGCCTTTGGCGCGCCTTCCGACAAAATATATGGCGGTTTCGGTCTCAATGTCCTCCCCACAGACACAAAAAATCTTTGATCAGCCATCTTAACCACCTCCTTTTTTCAATCATCGGGACATAGATTTCCATGCGATACGTGCATAATGGGCTCCGATCATACTGGAAACATATGCAAATGTTAAGTAAGGTCAGATGACGAGTGCGTAAGTGTGGTTAAATCACGAAGAAGGTTGAAGTTTCTTTTTATTAGAAAACTTCACAATAAGCCGTAGAATGCTTATGCTTAAAATCCTCGCAAGCGCGGGCTGATGTACTATGAATATGGAAATAAAATCATCCCTCGCAAAATCCTTATACTCAAAGAATTTTTATTGTCTCTTTCAAGCTGCAGCAGATTAAGAGTTTGTTTCATGAGAGAATCTCTATGGTGGCCTTGCCTTTATGATCTAAAATATCTCAAATGTGTTGTTCATGGCCCGGATTTAGCGGAAAAATCCACCCGCTATACAAGAGAAGCTCAGGGAACCATTGCTTTCACTTTTAAAGCCATATGGAGCCATGTTTTCTCTCAATAGCCTCAATCTCACACTTCAGATCTACATGCTGAGTGGGCCCCAAATCAGCTTAGAATGTAGAGCAAGATAGAACAACTAAAAGTATCAACAACCCTTCTAAGCGCTTAGGACGACATAGTATGCCTCAAGACAAATTCGCCATCGCATAGAATGCCTTCAAGGCAACAAGCCCCGACATCTACGCCTTTGTCCATGGCCTTCCTCCCCTGAACACTTCATGTCCCAAGTATTTATAGGATTTTGGGCTTCACAAGTTCTCCCCGATAAAAGGCAGCTTCCCACGCCTCCCAAAGCCTAACACACCTTGGTCTTCCCCAGATTAACCCAGAATCGAATCAGAATGAATTCTCAGAAACATCTATTTGTTTTTGTAAATCAGCCATTGTATGTGAACATGTATAAATCACATCTTCCAGACAGCAAGAGAGGAGGAGATCACAAGCTCATGAAATAAACAAGGAATACAACCGGGATGTCAAGAAAAACTTCCAATTGATCAATGTAAAGTCCGAATAAGGCCTGAGAAAGTGTGCATCCCCTGCACGCTAATATCACTTATAATCACATCGGACCTCATGGCCAGTGTGAGTTACCACCTTCCTGACGGATTCATAGTCTCCTGAATAGCCGTAACCCAATAAGAAGGGAAAACAATACCGTCGATAAGACCTGGCCAAGAAGTCACAGGTGTCGAATGTGCTTTGGCAAATGACAAAGTACAATTCCCGGATCTCGATTCTTCTATCATGGTCCCTAATGTGAGTAAGGGATCAAGAGTAGAAAACTCCCTCGGGCCCGCTTTGCCCTCTTGCTCGATATATCATGTTTTACCCATTCCTTGGGAGTTTCAGATCAAGATTTTCTCCCAAAGAGCTTCGCTAGTACTCCTGCCTCACCGCTACAATGTTTATAATTATTAGTGAGCACAGTCTCCATGCTTATGTATTGGGTGAATGAGACTGTCAGTCTAAGATCCGGAAGCCATTCATAATGGCTTGATTAGCACGTCGGAAACTAATTCAATTTAGCTCCATTCTCCATCCTTAAGGTGTTCGACATTAACCTGCCTATATTCTGGAAAGAGCTTTGCCATAAGCTAAATTGCACCCTCGCTTCACATCATCCACCTAAAATCACAAAAATCAGGTTTGGCTTCATCCGGGACAAGCCAAGTTTAGCCTCACCTTTGAAATACAAGGAACTGCTGTGAAGCTTTCCACACATGGAGATCACAAGAAGGGCGTAGTTCTTTATTTGAGGAGAGAGCTTTTCCGTAACCATTTTCCAGAGTCTTTGCTTTAATATTTCTTCCAATCAATTGTTGTGCATGCACCACGCTGCTTCTTTCTTCTTAACTAGTCTTTTATACGCCAGGCTTCGGGCCGCAATCAATGTGCCTCTTTGCCAATTTCAGCCCCGATCATAATGGCATATTCTTGACAGAGCTTTGTATGGTAAACACCATAAAACCTTGAGAGCTACCTAAAGAGTTTATTAAGCGCAATTATTTTGGTATGGATATTACAAAGAGCTTTGATATCGTGAATTTTGATCACTTCATGATAGAAATCAAGTTTATGGGAGTCTTTATATTTGCCCCGATCCTGATTAAAAGTTTGGTCGATTGCTAAGGCGCAGCCCAACTCCAAAAAGAATCGAGCATGGTCGCCATTCGTAAAGTGTCCAACCAAAGGTTTAATTGTTATTAAGCATGGGAGGCTCTCCAATTAGATAGTCAATGACCGAAATGTGAACTCCTTTTTGGTTTCATTCCTAAAATGTGTAGCTATCCGGACTGAGATGACTACCATTGAATATTACCACGAGAGAAGCACAAAGGTTCAAACTCACTGGCCCGTCAAGATTAGTCTCTTTATGACAGGCTCTTTAAGTGAGCTTAAACTGAACAATGATCCACCGCAATACTGGCTCGATTCAACATACACCTTCTGAGCTTGAAGTTTCAAATTCATCCATTTAAGTCTCCCATTAATACATCATAAATGCCATTCAAATTTTAAGGCCTAGACTTAATGAGTGACCCATCCTGTGCATTTTGATAAATGGATGGAGAAACAGCATGTCACAAAACCACACGCATGGTGAGCAAATGTGGATGCCTAATTTTTAATGCCATAACCTGCTTTGTCTTCCTCATCTCAGGTACACCATAGAAGCATGACCTCGCCATTCTAGAGTGCACGTGAGTAAAGCTATGCCGCCCATAAGGACGGCTCTATGTGGTTTGGGATTCCACAATGAATGCAATTCATGATCGCTTTTTATATCTGTAACCCGCTTCACACGATGTTCCCAAGTTTCAACAAGAACAAAATATCTAACCCCACCTCCAAAAACTTCAAACTATCACAAACCTTTTTGATCCTTTTACCTCCAAAGATCCCACAGGATCATGTGGGAAGTTTATGCAAGCCTTCCTTTCCGGAGTTTTTTAACCCGACAATAAGTTTGTCGCTACTTCCTTCTTCGGGTCCCATAGACCGATTGGTTTTCAAAGTGAATGATAAAAAACTATTCTTATTTTATTCTATTGAAAAGCTTATATTTGATTTTGTAAGTGTTGTCAAATGACTTGCTATTGTAGAGAAATCTTGATAAATTCTAAAGAACCCTCGTAGTCCTAAGAATGAGCGCACTTGTTTTGGGTTTTAGGAACTGGCCATTCTCTTGTACTGCCTCAACCTTTTGGGTCCGGCTTAATTCCCTCACTGAAACAATAATATGACTTAAATAATCCATTTCTATATAAGTAAATGAATACTTTCATCTTTCAAAGATACAATTTTTCTCTTTTTAAAAATACCCAACACACCTCTTTATGTTCTATGCTCTTCCAAATTCTTTTGAATAAATAACTATGTCACAAAGAACACGAGGACAATACCAAGATATTCACGTTTAAAAGATCGTGTTTTATTAGACACCTAAAAGTTGCTGCATTTGTCAAACCAAAAGGTATGTCCATAATAAAATCAAAGTGACCATAGTATCTCTAGAAAAGTCGTTTTGGTACACACTTTGAGTCTTATCTCGCGATATCCATCTAAGATCTATCTTGAAAACAGTCAAAGTCTTTTGAAGTTGATCAACAAGTTTCATTCATTCCGTGCAATGGATATTTATTCTTAATTGTGATATCATTTAATTGCCTATAATCAACACACATACACAAAGATAGAACCAAATCTTTTTCATCAACACACTGAGCACCAAAAGGTAGAAATACTGTATCGTGGTATCCCCCGATCTAAAAGTTCTTTTAATCGATTTTTTAATCCCATCAACTCACAAAAGGAAATCTATATGGAGCTATTGGAGAGGAAGCTCCTCGAACCAATTCAATCGTGATGATCAATATATCTTCGAGGAGGTAACTCCGCCAACTCTTTTCTCCCGGGTCCTTGAGTACAAGCGCCTCAACCTTCATGCTTCCAATTGACCTCTTTGATTTGTTTAAGTACTAATGGGTTTGGTTAATATTGCTGTCTTTAGAATAATGTATGTTTCTCATCCTTATTATTGCTAGAAAACTACTGCATTTCATACACTCTACATCTTGACCTTCCAACTCGTGACAATAAATGCAAAATTAAACCGCACTTATTCACAACTACTACCATTTTCAATAATAATCGACTAATACCCTAAAACCTATGCGGTACGTAATTCCATCTACATACCCATGATATCGACCTATTCCATCCTGATCTATTCATTCCGGTCCATCCTATTCCCGTGATCCTACCTATTACATTCTATAAATAACCCATTCCATTCCACCGGCGCATTTCATTGCATCTATTCCATTTTGCACGCCCATGATTAATGCCCAGATCGGCACGCTCCTAGTTCATGTTTAAAGCAAAAACTGTGATAAAACGATAAAAACTAGCAAAGATAAAAACTAAGATGTAGCGACGCTTAATAAAAAGACTATATCTATTTCGCTTTATAGCGAGGATTGAACCTCACCATCTAAGGGAAAGATAAATGCTCTAATAACAACCAATATTAATATACAATGACACACGATAAAGTATATACGAGTCAGAGTAACCAACATGCATGAGACAGGAGCTTAGCTTAGCTTAGCTGGCTTATGTGTTCTTTGTCCCGCTGGCCATTGGACTGATGAACCTAAATGTTTGTAAACGCAGAAAGGGACTTGTGAAAACTTTGGATTGAACCAACAACTTTTCCTCAAATTTGTAATGCATTTCAATGGTTAATATGCTTTAGTTTATAGATTATTAAAAGAAGGTATGGCTGATAATTCAAGTTATATGCGCGCATATGTAAGGACAAAGAAAGATCAACACAAGAACTTGCTGCACTCGATGCCTTTCTTCGCAAGCTCCTGGATGATGCTCGACGTGACGTTGTCGGGCACACTATCGCCAGCCAGTCGAATCCTAGGCTCACGAGGCCCACACCGGAAGATTTGTATAACGTACCGCATAGAAGAAGCGCAGACTTATACCTCCATCTCAGACGGTGCACATCATCTGTGATCGAGATGCGACGCTGGGCTCTGGAAGACGGTAGAAAGGTAAAGGCTTTAAGGAAGAGCATACCGTGGTTAAATGAGGTCAATGTCATGCCTCCAGATCACGTGTTGGCTTATCGTAGCATCCGAAAGCAATATGTTCGATTACTGCTGCTCGGCCACCAAGCAGACCGCCATTGACTCACGATCAATGGGTTTGTTGGGGTCATACTTCCGTGGAGGTTATAGATGCATGGACTCAACAGTCCTCCCATTGTATTGAACTGGCTCCATAATTGTGCCAGCGCTACTAACATACTTATTATCGCTTAAGATTTTTCCTCGAACCCTTCGGTTTGGGGGTTTTTTAACTGTTAGTAACACGCCGCCATTTTTGTTTGGGTCCCATGCGCCAACTTGGCCTGCGGACGCCAAAAAATCTATTCATTCTATTCTATTCTATTCTATTCTATTCTATTCTATTCTATTCTATTCTATTCTATTCATTCTATTCTATTCTATTCTATTCTATTCTAAACGATTTGGACAAGTTACATCTTTACGTTCGGCACACGGGTGCTAAGATGTCTTCTTTTCAAACTGCTAATGTGCATCTAAAGACAACAAATTCCAGCAACTATGTCTGACATAAAATGTGCATATATATGCCCTTCTGTGCCTTTTTGAGATAACCACTTTGAAAACTATAGCAATTGGCTATGGACCATAATAATATTATCCTATATCTCATGTACCTTTGGAGGAGGGGCAATTAGAGTTATGGACCTAGATGAGGTGATATTAATATATTTGAACATCGTCGATATATTTCGTATAAGAAAGGTAGTAATGTTAGAAGTCAATGGCAGAGGCCTTGTATAAGAATATTAAAGCGTGCCCAAGTTGGGAAGATATGATATACGCCAAAATGGCAATAATAAAGCAAGGTAATTTTGCATGATGGGTTTTTCATGGAAACACCATTCCTAACAATTGAGAATCTGACAGTAACAAAGCGAAGCAAAGATTCATGATACGCCACCTGTAATCATAAATAAACACTTTCTCCATGAGAACTGTATATCTATAACCACCTAGCATCAATTGCTTTATAAATAAATAAACGGAAGCAAAGGAACGACATTATTAGATTAATCAAAGTTGAAAAAAACATGAAATGCAAAAACCTCAGCTCCCATCAGCAACGAGCACTATTCGCCATTGCCACACGTAAGCTTCAGATGGTAAAACTACTATGAAACGAATAATGCATGTGGATGTATAATCTAAAACTGCTCTCATCACTTGTCTTACATGGACTACAAGGAGAATATCTACTTTATTACATTTTCCTATGAAAAGGGGCAGTTGCATAGTATCCCTCATAGGCATATAAGTATATGTGTACAATTACCCTAATCAATCATTTCATACATTGTAGACATCTAGCATTGCGGCGCTTACCCCAGCATCATAGAGATTCTTGACCAACAACACGAGCTACGTCCATCAAAATTGGCATATTTATATTCAATAAGAGCTCACATCGTAGCTGCTCTTCAATCATGGTTATGTTGCCTTGCAAGTGAACTCACTAGAGATGCCATGCACCAAATATATTCAACAAGGAGTTCCACTGCTAATTTCACAAAGTTACTAAAATGTGCTTTTAATGTGAGAGTATGAGAAAAACACAACCTATAGACCTAATAAAGTACACAATATTGTATTGCATTAAAAGCACACATAATCTTCCTCACGAGTAATTGTGGAGAGAAAAGGAAAAAATTTCAAAATATTGAAATTTAGGCTAGTGTATCTCATGAGGAAGGAAAATCTATTTGAAGCAAGATATCAAATCGCGGCTCATGCACAACAATATGAGGAAAAGAAATGAGAACATGCTGTGCTCTCTTAATTGACCCATGGAATATTCCATTTAATGACCGGATTTGATTCCCCCATATTAAAAACTCCTGGCGTCGCGCATATGAATAGGCATTGTCGGAATCATTTTTAAGAAAAGTTGATACTCGAGTTGTTTGAACTCCACATTGGGGTCAATGAAAATCAATAACGATTTGGTCACACTTAGAACGAAAATATGCTTTTGTGGTCAACACCATAAGGATGTGACCATGGTTGGTGTAGAAGCCCTTAATTGAGATAAAGTTAGTTGTTCATGCATTATGCCATCAAAGTTGTTCACGCTATATAATACATACTCAAAGTTGTTCCTTCTACTTGTTGAGAAACCCTTCTCTGCTCCACTTCCAATTAGACAGTAATGTGGCGATGAGCAACCATATAGGAGGTTTCTATGCCAATGCAATTTGTTTGAAGTACCCATAAATTATACTCAATTATTCAGAGTAAGACATACTAGAGATCTGCAACCATTTAGTAAATTCAATAATCGCTTACATCATTATATATCCGAGTATCAAACAATCAAAATGGCAAGTTGAATAACAATCATGGATGGCAAATTTATAACCAAGCTTTCTTTGATTTAGATATGAGGGAAATATGTCAAGATGGAAGTCCAAAAGGCGCCTCCAAATGATCAAAATAAGATGTTACTTACCAAATAGCAAAAGGACTTATGTTGAAATTACTACCAAACTATACTTTTTCTAAATCATGCATATAATTTCAACAAATGTTCATTTTACATTTTACAAGTGCCCTTGTGGGTGCTTACGCCATGTAAGGGCTTCGATGCACGGCGCTTGGCAAAGGACTCATCGCCTCCCCGGGCCTGCCCACCACCACGCCTTTGCACCTCACCCTTTACAGAGCACAAAAGCCCACAAGGGCATTTTATATAGTACATAAGAAAGTAAGCAATGCCATCATTACTTAATGCTTCTTTCTCACCCAAATTGCTCAAGAGGCACCGGGTTATCTTGGCAATGAAAATAGGTTTCCAAAGATGGAGACCAAGATACGACTGAAGATGGCCTTCTACTAGTGCACTCAAAGGCGTATGATAAGAAGAGTCTTACGACATGCAGTTCGCATAGATTCCTTTTTGTACACCGCCATGGAAACCATGGGACACGTGACAAACAACGTGTTGAGCAGAGACAATGGTAACCATCTCCGCCTTCGATCCCGAGGTCATTTTGAGGAGGCCGCTATCGTGGATGCAAAAAGTCCGTGTCTTTGAAGAGAGCCCTACAATTGAGAGCCCTTCAAAGTAGGGTCGACACAAGAAGTGGCCTCATCTATCCGCAATGAACCCTATGGTGGACTCTCGCCAGTGTAAATCGAGCATAGCCCGCAGCCCAAGATCGTAAGATGCGTGATGAGGGCAAACATTGCTGAAACGAGGCAAGGGCTCAATGCAGATGCTCATGAGCAATTGCAACTGCATGGAATTGGACAAGGCAAAGAACTATTTCAAAGAGAGCTGCTCCCGGGCGTAGCGGAGAGACCACTATACCGCCACGCTAGCCCCACTCCGCCAAGAGTTCCAGAAGGCGCCTGTGGCCGTTTACCATCGCACTCCCCTGCCGCTTCATGCCACCCCCCCGCCAACGTAGGGCCACGCTGTTCTATGCCCCTCACGACAAAGAACAACTCCCCAAGCAGCCAAAGGTGATTGACCCACAAATGTGAGAGCCCGTGAGCCGAGGGCGGAGAAGCCACAATGTGGTGGCACGTGGCCCGACAAGAGGCAGGGAGGACCTCATTAACCGCTCCAAATGTTGATTCTTGCTCAATGACATTCCCCATGCTGCCGAACATTATTAGGGCAGAGGACGCTTGGCGTCCCAAAGACTCCATCACCGCTTCCCACCTGGTCACGCTCACTGAGACGATGCGAAAGTGAAAATGGCCATCCTCGCGGGCCAGTAGGCAAAAAAGGGAATCGCCTGTATGTTGATCGCAGACCTGACCCCAGCCCAACAAGAAGACCGCAGCACGAAGTTGGCCAAAGTTAAAAGCATTCCGTATTGTGGAGGAGTCGCAGGGACTGATTGAAGGGCAAGATGCAAATTTTAGACCGCCAATCTTTGCATGAATCTTGCCCAACCTCCGGCTTTCTCCGCCGCCACTACTTGCCTCAAGCACCTTTCTGACGCCCCATACTCTCAAGTTGCCTCACCTTCCGTTGTTCGCACATCTCGTGCCGCTCCCCTTCGCCACCCTCCCTTCTCGCCGTCACCATGAATCTCCACCGCTGCCCCTAACAAATAGGAATTGTGCCTCGCATGGTCTCCCCGAATTGTCTGGGCTTCCCATGGCGTAAGGGAGATAGTCTCAACTCGCTTGCCGCATATGGATCTCATCTTCCTCATGGAAACATGGGAGCATGCAGACACAGATACCCGACTTGCCGTGATACTAGCACTACTCAATCTTCAATGATTGCACAGAAAGCGGGCATGGGGGGTTGCCCGCTACTACCCAACAACCTTGGCACAATCAATCTCCTTGTTCAAGACGCATGGGCACAACCGTACTGTGGGTGCGTGGTGCAAAATCACAGCAGAGACCCCTCTTTGTGGCGTACCGCTACTTTCCACATGCAGAAAAGTAACTCTATCACACCCCACTTGGATGTGGATAGGCTGACCCCTATGTCGATCTATATGATGACATACAAAAAAGATAAGCAGCTTGGGCAATGGCATACCTCCGCGAGACTTCAATGCGCCGCACCGGGTTAGAACAACCCATGAGATTTGATCCCTTGATCGATGATATATTGCAGCTTGCATCCTCGGGCAAGGAGCTTGGCCACTTGACATTAGATGACAATCAGCCACGCACTATGGTCGACAGCTTGCTTTTGCTCGCAAAGATCTTTGACCCGGGTAATCAGCAATGGACTAGCATGTGCCTTCCACTGCAAGAGCACTTGTAGGCGTGAAACCGTGGGGGGCGATCTAGTGTGGTGGACTATGTGCCGGGTGCATGAGCATGATATGTATGTCGCCAAGCACTTTCTCGTGTGGGAAAAATGAATAGGGATGAAGAGATCGACCTTCGCACTAACTTACCACTTTTACTTGAAGTTGGCTTGGCAAAGTTGTGCTAACCCCCTGCAACAACTCCTCATATGCCTCACCAAGCATTGGATTATGAACATGCAGGGCTTATGCCTGTGATGCTTATAGATGACTCCGCAGAAATTTTGCAATATCCTACACTAGAGCAAAGTATGATCGGCCGATCGATGTGCTTTAGGATCAAGGCAGAGAGGTGCTTTGGGATAAGTCAATGACGGACCTCCAGAACACAACCTTCCCACGTAATCAATGGTTTGATGCAGAGTGCAAGGAACACAAACGCCGCTCCGGCCAAGTCACGGCACTCGCTTTAAGCCCACATGCGGTCGACAAGATCAAGATCTTCCTTAAAGCTAAGAAAGCCGTGTACATTGCAAACAAGATCAAAGGGAAATGTTTTACCCTCCCCGAACGCCATCCTAGGACCTTTTGGCGAAGGGTTCTTAGAAAGCCAAAGACAACCCACAAGGAATATCACTCCCGGCGGAGACAATAGCTATAATGACCCTCGGGGGTGCACATGCAAAGACTACCCTTGCAAGAAGGCCCAAAGGCCGAAATCACATATTCTGACGAGAACAAGGCTTGCAAAGATCTTGCCAATGGGAAAGCCCCGACTTGGATGGTATGCGTGCGTAATTGCTTAAGTGGGCAGGGTCAGCCCATAATACCAAGTCGTGTCCTTTGTTCAACAAGGCATTACAGAAGGTTTCCTACCGCAGTGGACCAATAGCAGAAGTTGTTCCCATATATAAGGCGGGGTGACCCACATGCCCGAAACCAATTATCGAACAATCATGGTCGGGCCGGTTTTGCAAAATTGCTTGCCGGGATTCTCGAGCAAAATTGAATCGAGGGCTGGGCAGGGCAGAGGTAGGTGGCCCCTCACCGAGCGGTGATTCGCACCCCGCACTCAACCATTGACCACATCTTCACGCTAAGTAACTCGATTGAAGACAGCCAGGAACCGTCGATCTATATTGTTGCTTTGTGGATTTTGGCGGCGTTTGACACCGTACTCGGAAAAACTATGGGCAAGACCAAGAACAAATGGGGGTTCCCTGCTCAAGGTCTTAGTGGGGCCTGGCCCTTTATAGGGTGGAAGTATGGGGCCCAGTGGTATCACTTGCTACTTGGAATGACTTGGGCAGTCCGTAAAGCCTTCTTAGTAATGAGCACTAGGGGTGAAGTCCACAGTCCCATATCAAATTCTACCCAGGAGATGTGATTCTTGCCTCTTCGTGAGGGCGCCCTTGATCGCCACATTGTCTATTTTCGTAAGGTGGTCAATATGGACGATGCCCGTCTCCCTAAACCAGCTTTATATCATGGCAATGGAGCCGCAACGCCTCAAGGCCCGGCCGAGGGAAAAGAGAGCTCAATGGTTGGCTAGATGGAATGTGCAGAGCACAAGGTGCATACATGTGCAAACAGAGGCGCATCGCCATATCTTGAGGCAATATCTTGACGATTGCTTCCTCAAGAAGCTTTGGGATGCCAATGCCCTTGAACAGTCAAGACAAAGACACTACCCGGCACATAAATCCCACATTGGAACGAGGCCCACAATGCTATTTTATGCACTCCACTTGCCCATGAAAAGGCGCACTCATTGCCTCCATTCATACGGGGGCACATCATCTTCGGAATTGAGACAGGCGGATGGATTGGTGAGCCACGCCAGATGTGCTCATCAATGCCGCCAAATGGGAGTCATTGAGGATGAATCTCATACCCTTCAAAGTTGCCCAAAGATATGATCAAATTTGGACACGATATCTTTGAGTTGGTCGCCCCCGCCAAGTTACATGTGACGTTGAGCACGATCCGCACGGTGCCGGATCATATCTTCGTGAGGTTATGGACATGCGAGATCAGCTATGTCCTTCACACACACTGACATGTATATAAACATTGATGTATACTTCATGCCAGGTTTGGACAAAGATTCTTATTTATCGCCACGCTTTTCCCTCGAAAACCCTTCCCGGGCTGGGTTTTTAACCCTGACAAGAATAATAAGTTTGTCAAGGCTCCTTATGGGTCCCATAGGGCGATTGGCCTCAAAGTGGACGATAAAAAATCATTCTCATTCTCATTCTTTCTCAAGGTCATGGGTTCAACGCTTCGTTATGAAAGTGGCATGCATCATTATAAAGTTAATGACGGAAGGACCCACTTCAGCCATATACAGTGATGGGGGGCAGGACCCATCTGGATGTATTGTGTTGTAAATTGTCCCATAAGCTACATATTCTAAGCGAGGTAAACCCTAGACTACCACAGTCGTCGGATTCGTCGATCCTACGACCCAGATAGTATGTTGGGGCCTTTGGGCACCTCTCGTTTCGCTTATAGTCATTTATGATTGGAGGCGCCTATGATTTTGACATATGAAATACGATTTTGCCTAAGGTTTTGAGGGAATATCAAACCTCTATACGGCTTTGCCTAAGATTTTAGAATATGAAATACGGGGGGTCGAACCTCCACCAAAATAACTCAATGTCCTAATAAAATTACTTTAACCAACGCATCCAAAGGAGCTAATGTCATTATTTTTTTATCTTGAATCTATGTTTTCATATTAACAACCCATTCAATTGTTTTTGGGATATACGATCTATGGTTTTGAGAATTGTTATTCTTACATCCATATCAAATCCCCCTGGAACCCCCTGTTATTTTACTACATATGGATGTTAAAACACAATCTATCTATCTGCTTATCTTTAGGATAATGCCACATGCCCCCTGGGGGCCAATGGGCATGGACATCAAAAAGCATCCCCACCTAACCCATTGAGCACTATTTTAACAAGCATATATGCATCGTTCTCTAAAATGACAGATGTTACATCTCTAAGTCTGGGCACATGGGTGCTATGATGTCTTCTTTCAAACTGCTAATGCGCATCCAAAGAACAACAAATTCTAGCAATTATGTCTGACATAAATGGACATGTGCCTCTGCTTCTACTCGTGAAATAAATCCACTTGAGAACTATAGGCAATTGGTTATAGACCATAATAACATTATCCCATATCTCATGCACCTTTTGGAGGAGGGACCAAATCAAGTTATGGATTTAGATGAGGTGATATTAGTATATTACAACACCGTTCAATATATTTTGTATAAGAAAGGTAATAATGTTAGAAATACTACTATAGTGGAGGCCTTGTATAAGAATAAGCGTGGCTTCAAGTTGGGAATATTAAGTGAGCAAGGTCATTTTGCATGATGGGTTTTCCACATCCAACTCCTAGTAATTGAGAATATGGACCTGCAATCACAAATAAACACTTTCTCCCATGAAAATCGAAGAGCATATCTATAACTACCTAGCATCAACTCTTAAGTGGTTGTTTTATAAATAACAACGGAGAAAAGGAACGACATTAATGCTAGATTAATCAGTTGAAAAGACATGAAGTGCAAAACCTCAGGCTCCCATCAACAACGATATACCATTCCTTGTCATTGCCAAATCAGAAGCTTGTACATAAACTACTATGGAAACATATAATGCATGGATGGCAATTTAAAACCTGCAAAACTTGGAGCACTATCATCTCCAAACAAGGAATATTTTTCAGGATATTTCCTCCCTCCCTCCCTCTCTCACTCATTAGTTTGTGGTCTCATGAGAATACCTACTATCACATTTGCCCATGAAGAGGCGTAGGGCAATTGCATATATTCCTATAGGCGCATATGTGTACAATTACTCTTAATCAACCATTTCATGTTTCTTTTGCAGGCATCTGCATTGGTGGCACTAGCATCTTATATTATAGAGGTTCTTAACCAACAACACGAGCTGTCCACTGAGGAAATTGGCATCTTTATATTCATTAGTATGGCATCTTTATATTCATTAGTAGGCATATTACTGTAAAGGTTTTTGCTCAAAAATATTGTAGTGTTGCTTTGTGGAAGTCAACTCACTAGAGATGGCATGCAATGAAAATATATTCAACAAGGTGAGCCAATTTTTCAAGCACTTCACAAGTCAGTAAAATGTGAACCTAATAGAAAGGGCCAAATATTGTATTGACATTAAAGCAGAGACTAATCTTCTGGGATGAGTAATTGTGGGAAAAAAAGGAAAAATCCAACATACTGAAATTCTAGGCTAGCAGATTCCAAGATAAGGAAGGGAATCTGGTTGAAGCAGATAGAACAAATCAGTGGGCTCATGATGCACAGCAGGATCAGGAAAAGAAATGAGATCATACAGGCTCTTCATTTCTGGCTCCATGGAAGAGCTGCTACAACTGGATTTGGATTCCCCTGTCATTAAAAAACTCCCTTGCTGCACATGAACAGGGCATTGAATTTTAGCCTGATTTTCCAAATTCGGCTCGCAAATGTCGATTCTGAATGGCACTGCTAGTCTGTAACTAGAAGCTTCGCCCAAAGCTAGCGCCTTTGAAGGCTTGCGGACAAGGTTCCAAAAATTTTTGATTTCGTTGTCTGTCCTTCCCGGTAGGTGCTGCGCAATCAAAGACCATCTGCAATTAATTACAAATACAAACACATGGGTCATTCATACATTGTGTCACCACTGCATTCGATTAACGTCTAATAAAATTCTCAGTCTGTCACCTGTTACCGTAAATGGAGTGGAGCTCAAACACAAGCTTTTGCTCCTCGGCTGAAAATTCTCCTCGTTTGATGCCCGGCCTTAAGTAATTGAGCCATCTGAGTCTACAACTCTTGCCACAACGCTCTAATCCTGAAGCAAAACAGGAAACCCAAACATTGTATCAGTCTAAACATTTGTTAGTGTGTAAGAATTCATTTCTAAGAATAGAAGTTACCAGCCAAGACAGGAACCTGGCTCCATTTTATGATTCCATGCTTGTGGACAAATTTCGCAAGCTTATGATCCTCGTCGGGAGACCAGAGGCCCTTCCTGAGCTGTTTAGATTTAGTGCTGCAGCAGGAGCAGGTTTTCATTGGAGTGGAATGGTGTAAGTAAAATCAGATCTATAGAATAAAAAGAAAGAGGCTGTTAACCAGTCTTTCTCCAACATGTATTTAGACGACAAAAACCTATAAATGGCAATATCCCCCAACCTCCGGTCCGAGCGTATATATAGATAGATAGAATTTTAACGTCACTCCACTAGTATATAATGTGTGCATTGTTTGGCCCTTGATTTTGCCTCTATTATCACCTACAATTTTGGCCATACTTTTTCCATCTATGTTTTCGACACTTGAAAGTACTATTTCAGTTTTATCTATTTTGGAGACCATGTTAAAGTCCCCCACAATAATTGATGTTGCACCCGTTGGCTTTCTCGTCATTAAATGTCTCCTCGCATGACGTAAAAGTTGCTTCTTCTTCTCAGTATCTATCATTCATACCGTAATGGACTTGACATCTTTATTATATGTAATTTATCGAATCTCTTTCCACTTTCATGCCTCTGCCATAAGGTTCCCAAATGATTATTTCGATTTTTGGTGGGGAAAGAAAAGAAAAATTGAAAAATGCCTTGGTTAACCATTGGCATGGTTGTTTGGGGTTTTTGGAACCATTGGAAATGTTTTTGTTTTAAACCATTGTTTTAAATTTAGGGTTCTAATTTGGGGTTCTAATTATGCAAATACCATCGCCCATCAAAACCGTATCGTGATCGCCCATCAAAACCAGTAGCCACAAAACCGCCGACGCCTTTTAAACCAGAGCCACTGTGTTTCGCCCAAACCAATTTCGCCAAGCCAATTCGAAGCGCCAATTTCACAAAAAAGATCGAGTTTAGCGATGGATCACGATTTGGGTCGAAGTTTCTTTTTGGTAGAAGTTAATTTTGGTTGAGATTTTTAAAGCTTCGACCCGCTCGAACAATCCATTTTCGCCCCTTTCCTATTCACAAAACACCCATTTTCGCATCACAAGATCGAAGTTTCTTTTCGACATGGTCCGAGATCCTCCACTTGAACCCATCTACCATGGCCCATGCAACTCCGCCACGACCATCACCTTCGTGTTTGTTCTCGTTTCTTCATACCAAATCCAAATCGAAATCCAAACCTTTGTTATTTTCCAAGCACCATTTCTCACATTGAAATCCAAATCCAAATCCAAACTTCTGCTCCTTTCCAACGAAGCCTCTAGACACAATGAATTTTCACAAGAAGCCCGAAAGTCTCACATGTGCACGAAGTTTGCTTAGATGAGGAAGGCAGATTGTTAAAGCAGCTCACCAAGCACGCTAGGGCGTTGGATGCAAGTTTTTCTTCTTTTGCAGCCCCTTATTTCCATAAATCCAAAATTTTGTTGAGGAAGAGGAAGAACCTGATGCACCTTTAGCCCCCGAGAAACCTTTAATCATTGGGAGGAAGAGGGGCAGCCAAAGAAGGAGATAACTCTTCATGATATGCAAAGCGAGCGCGAAGAGAAAAAGCCGCTGAAGTTTGCTAGGTTCTCAGAAAGAACGTAAAGAAAAGCAACGCCAGCTAAGGAGAAGGAGGAGAAGCGTAAGCTCAGGGACGAGAAGAAAAGGCTTCTTGAGGAGAAGCGCGGCGGCGGCCAAAGCCAACAAAGCAAAGGGGAAGAAGCCTAGTTCACGTGCTTCTAGTGTCCTTGACTTAAGCGCCACCGTAAGCATTGCGGCGGGGACATCCGGGAGGAAATATACTTGAAGGTGTGCGTGTTTCTTGACACCGATTGCATAGCGTGAATGGTTTCACAGGAGCGGGATCGGAGTTGGACCATTTGCATCCGCAGTGTGTTTTCGTGATGGAGATGACAACCCCTAATTCAGTCAACTCCCCGGCCTCAAGCATGCTCGATTGGGTTGAGCATAAACCCCTGGCGGAGTAATCATGTGCAAGGCCCTAAAGGACACACGCTTGCATTGTTTCGACGGCATGCTTGGATATTGCCTTAAGGATATGGGCAAAATGCATTTTAAGTACTATGCCAAAGGGGTTAGTGCAGAGGAAATGGAGAAAGGCAAGAATAAGTATGCCTTATATGGAGAGTGTGAAATCAAGGATTGTGTCACGCTTAGACAATCGAAACTTGATGCAACAGCCAAGCATTTCATATTGTACCATGGAAGAAAGCAAAGAACCCCTAGTTTGTGCTACACCATAGCACGGATGTTAAGAACCTAAAAAGTTTATTCTATCTAGTGCTTGGGTGCTCCCATCCAATCCCCAAGCACACATTAGCCAAGAGCGAGTTGAAGCAAAAGATGGCGCTTTGACCCTCACACCCACTCGGGCCTCCATCAAAGATGTACGCCAAGTATCTATGGTCTACCTAGTGACGCTTGTTCCCATACGCAGAAAGGGGAAAAAGAAGGCTAAGGGTTTGGGATGATGAGAACGATGCCGAGGAAAATTAGATGAGCTTGATGGCTCATGCACTCCCCTCTCTAGTCCCGAAAGCAAAGAAGTGATTCTCTTGATGATGGTTATGACACGTAGATTCCAGAACCTTGCACGGGAGGACACCGAGTATGAACAAGAGACCCCACCTTCTTTCCACCCACCGAGGATCCCGATTTCACTCCCTTCCAAGATTACATCCCCTTAAATTTTAAAGATCATTCTTTATCTATTTCTTAGGCATAGTAACGCTTTTTTGAATATGTAGTATTTTCTCTATTTTTATTATTTTATCATATTATTGATTCTAATTACTTGTTCATGTGTGTAGGTGCAAACAAGGACATTGATGAACTTAGTGAATCACTCTTTACCCCTTCATAGATGTTGATTCTCGATGGCTCGATTGATGAGCAAAAGGAAATTGATAATACATTAGAGAATGTTCTAGACGTTGAGAATGGCCCATTTTTTGATGCATTGGAGATGGCGGCAAGCATGCAGAAGGAACATCTTAGAGCTGCAAGTTTCATTAAAAAATGTTTATGATATTCTTGAGGAATGCTTCACCGCTATGGACGATGAACGCTGCGTGAAAGTCTCCACACGTGAGCGGCGGTGTGTTCGTATCGAGATGAACCGTGTTCGTGCTCTTTTAGTACTAAAACCTTAAAGGATTGACTATGCTCACTCGAGAGCACCCACGCACCATGGGTGCATAGAGTTGTGTCTAGAACATTGTGCTCTTGGTGTTTTGCTATTCGTGAGAGTGGCCAACTAAATAAAAGATGTTTTGTATGCTTCCATATGACAAACTTTGTATGTCTCCAAATAATTTAAAGCACATATACATTTGTGCATGAGCAAATTGCATTTTAAGTTGTCTCTTATGCTTTATGTTTTATGATTTTCTTATATGAAATTATTTAATTAAAAAAAAACAGAAAAACACACCAAAAAAACACACCAAAAAAAAAATAAACACACCAAAAAAAATTTTATACACACCAAAAAAAAAAACATTAAATTTTTATCTTTTTTTTTTTTTTTTTCAAAAGTTTGTCACCAAAAAAAAAAAATTTTACATTAAATTTTTATCTTTTTTTTTTTTTTTTCAAAAGTTTGTTTGGGTGTGTTATGGCAGTTCTTGTGTTTTCTGTTAGGAAAAAAATCAAAAAGCACGATGTGTAGCATATGAGCTCTATTTTGAAAATCTTCCTCTAGATTTTTAATCCAGTCAATGCATACAGGGGCTAATTCGATTCCGTGCAAACCTTGTAATGACCTCGATCTAGACCCCTCACCTACTTGGATAGAAACCTAGTGTCAACTCGAAGTTCCTATATTGTCTTCTTACCACGTGCATAAATCAAGTTTGTCTCAGAAATTTCTCAAAAGTTTGAATCAACCAGTGATTTGGATTCTAGGTTTTGTAATATTTTATATTTTCTCTAAGATGCCAGCTTTAAGATGCTACCAACCATGATCAAGTTGATTAAAGAGTTGAATCTCATAATCCGCCAACTATGTAAAGATCCAACTTGTAGTGAAACTCCAAAGGATCCGTTTCCCAAGTTTGTAGTATTTTATGCTTGGCTAGTGATACCAATGTCCAGCTCTGCGCTTCGGTGCATGGTTCAGTGGTAGGATATTAATCCTGCCACAATTGAGGTCACGGATTCCAATACGGATTCAAGATTGGCCAACTTACTTGACGTTGCACAAGTAATAATTAATCATCATTCATTTAAATTGGGATTATGTCTATTTTAACGCCGTATAGACTTAATATCGAACTTTTTAGGCCTAACATATTTTTGGTGTGTAAAACCAGCATAGGACAAGCCATCTGCCTGAAACAACAACTTCTTCTTCAAAAAAGACAATTTTTGTTTTTAGAACACAATTTGAATATATGTTAGAGTCATTAAAATATTTTCCACTTTGGATATAGGAAGCCCTGGATGCTATTCATTGGTATCTGGCCAGCCATATCAATCTTGGCTTTCCTCAACTTTATTCACAGTATGCTGGAATCCATAACATCTTGATGTATTATCTTTTGCAAAAGGTTGAATCTATTGAAATGGAAACCTTCATATTTGTGTAATTTAATGGTTGCTACGTGGCACTCTATATTAGTTTTTTTGCAAAATCCTACGTGACACTCTATCTTCAGGATTTGTTTGTTAGATTCAAGAGTCCCATAGACAGTTATCTGATAGGTTGTCCAGAACTCCACCTAGACCTCTAACAATTATTATCTATTACCATGAAGGGATTAGTGCTCAAAGTAAAGCTTTTGTTCATGAGGTGTGAATTCTTCCCTCTTGATTCCAGGCCTTGGACAGTTCAGCCTCCCGAGTCTATAATGCTTTCCACAATGCTCTAATCCTAAAGGAAGCAACCAATGTGATATATTCAGTCCATAGTACATATCAGTTTTTGTTTAATCTAACATTTGTATTGTAAAGAATGGGTTTATTATATTACCTGTCAAAATGGACATCTAGCTCCATGTTATGATTCCATGCTTGGTCACAATTTTTCTAAGCTTATCATCCTCATCGAGAAACCAACGATGTTTTTTAAGCCTTTCAAAGTTTGCCATGGACTTAGCAAAATGGTAAAAGGGCAAATTCTGACCCTTAAAAAGGAAGCAGGCTAGGATATCTTTTTTCTCCATATGCATTCAAAGGACAAATAATAAATACATATATCATACATATATCCCGTGGGCACTGAAGGACCATTAGGAAGGAGAATTTAAGAGTTTTTACCATTATCAAATCCATTGGTGCACAATTTTTCCAACTTGTTGATTTAGTTTGTTGCAATTTGGAGACTAAGAAGAAGTCCTCCATGCCTTACCAAAAGATAGATGTAGACCAAGCTCCCAATGGGATTGATGTCATGGCGTGTCATCCTTTTCGCATTCACAAATGCCCACATTGTCTTCGTGTAGGATGTAGAACCCTTCACCTACCCAATAAATAAAATAGACGTTTTTTACAATTATTGTCCTTGCAACAAAGGATTTCATAACCAACCTCTTTAGGTAGTTTGACTAGCAAATTCCTTCTGTTGTTACAAAATACCAAAGTCAAATTACAAAACGTTTTAGCTTGTTCGATTTATCTACTTTTTCTTGGAAAGGATGTAGATATCTAGATGTTGGGTATGAAAGGGCTAAAGGATTTATTAGAACATTAAACTTTCATATAGGAGAGGGTCCGAAGGTTAACTTTTTGCTACTTGTGTCTAGCAAGAAAAGGATATCGTACTAAAAGTTTTTTTTTTTTTTTTTTTTTTTTTTGGGGTTCAGATGTGCAAGAAAGGGACTTCCCAACATTTGATCTTTAAAGATGTGAGTGAGCGTTGAATTTCTCTGGGTTGGGCGTTATATTTGAGTGGCATGCACCCACTTGAAGAGCGCTTTAATATCTATAAAAATGTTGAGACAAGTCAACATGTTCTTTACACACGTTACTTCAAAACTAGCTACTTCATGCTCTTGAGACAAATTAAATTGTAAATGTTTTGTTAACCTTTTACAATCACAACAAAATAAAATCGAAGTAACAAAATAGATACATTTCTTCAAGTTGTGGAATATTGAAGCGAATGACACACAAAAACATTTTGAAACGTATATGATCGTTTCATATGAATCGTTGCTTTATGGAATATTTCATGCAATAATCCTTATTGAGCAACCACAACCATCTCTCCAAAATCAAAATGGGGTCAAACTCCAATTTCCACCTCATAAACTCCAATTTCCACGCCACCCTATGATTATTGAACCATAGTGTGGAAGTTAACAATGTGTCAACTCCAGTATATAAGGATTTGGATGTTGCCAGCAGCCAGCCACTAATGGCACTAATCACAAACTGAAATAACATATATGTGCATGCAGCAAGAAAGGAATCTTGGGGATTTGAACCCCACCGACTAGATTTGGCACCATTCTTCAATATATGCAGTTGTAACAAAATAATGATGATGATGATAATAACAATAATAATCTATTGTACTATTCATATTTGATCAGAAGCCACCTTTATTCGTGAAAGACCTAAGATAGGGTGGAGTTGAACCTAAACTACTCCTTCAATGCAAATGCCTAAACCCTAAAGCACCATACCTGGATAAACCTGAAAGGCCTATCATTGGCAAACCTATTTCAAGCACTCACACTTCATATGCCCTCACTTGGAGGTACTTCATTTTGGACACAAATGAGCAGCCAAGAGCCAATATGCTACCTGATGGATCTAATATTACAACGCCAGTTACATCATGCCTAAGGTGATGGCATGATGTATCATACCATTACTATCATCCCTAAGGTGATGGCACTTTAGGCTCCAATTGAAAGTCCATGGAAGCACCGGCCTACCTTTGCAATGAATTTATTTCCTATTCTTTCAACAAATGTAATTTCTCCCTGTGCTTGAAGAATTGTTTTGAATTGAATTAAATTTAGTTAGATTGAATCGAATCTCAAGAGTTGAATTGAATTTTATCGTCCACTGAAACCAAAATGGAAATAGAGAACACAACAGACCTATAACTGTCTAAGATTAAAAGGCCCCTCACTCTAAAGGGTTTTTGGGGGGGAAAAAGATAAGTAGTAATCTCACTGATAAACTCCATATTTCTACATGTTAAATGCTGAAGGATGCAACTAATCTCGCATGTCAGTACCTTCTGGATATATAATGCTAGTACACTGAAGCCACCTGGAAACGACACATGAAGCAATTGGTTTAAGTGTGCCGAACTGGCATATTATGCCCTGATATGCTTACGTACCTGGGTAGTGTGGCACTCATCTTCAATATCCCATTATTTACAAAGGAATTTGAGTTTCATGGCATCCCCATGAACTATTTTCCACTTCATGTTTGACGGAATTATCAAAGCTTCACACTAAATTCAATGTTCACCAATCAAACAAAGCAACTTAGCTAGGCACAATTTAGAAACATACAAGCAAACAAAGATCTATGCATCTATAATTATTTGTTTGCCTTATTCATTCAACCAGCATATCTTAACTTTTCAAGTAATGTAGCAATGGTCATTGACCAAATACCAGTTTGACTCAACTCACAGACATAATCAGACCTGGCTAAAGGACAAGCGGCAAAGAGAAAGCACCTGGCTAGCATGCGTATGGATTTTAACAATCGTAGCCTCTGGAGAAGTATGTGATCGAGAATTTACGATTGTCTATGTTTCTTAAGATACATGTACCTTTGCCGGGGGATGCATAAAGGCTCCAATGAAAATAAGGACTAAAATGTAGATAATTAAGATGAAGAGAATGCAAATGATAGTATGGCTTCGAAATCTGAAAGCTTGGCATAAAGAGTAATGAAGTAACAACCATGGTTCAAACTGTACGACACTAAGTGATGCGATTGATATTTCTAGAAGACTGAAGACAACTGAGAGTAAAGAAGAAACATCAAAAGACACCATGGGGGAAGATGAAACAGAAAGGTATTTTTCTGCATGCTTGTCATGTGTTATTCATGATTTAATTTCTTTACACGCATATATGAAAATTGCACTAGGTGTGGCTTCGTTTCACGCAATGTATTCGCGCAGGGTGCGCTTTCAAAATTTGTTTCTTGTATCTTATAAGTGTTTGCTTGCTTTATACAAACATAATCTGGTTTCCCCGAAAATTTTGTCTTCGATTTGAATGTGGTGCTCTACAAAATGTTGCCTAAATCCTTCACTTTATTTCGTTGTGCAATTTGATCATCTATGGAATATACAAATATTACAGGAAGTTTTGAAAGTAGTACCCGAACTAGATAGAGATTGGGCATCCAGATGGAATCAAAGAAAATGTGCTTCATTTAAAAATCCAAAGGAAATATTTGTGAAATGCTTAAGAACATGATGGATGACTTGGGTGTTGAGGAGAAGGAAGGCATCATCACGGTTGATGATGACACTTTGAAGTGTTGCTTCAAGCAGTCAAAGTCACTAAATCCACCATCCTATCATCCTGATATGTTGAGCACAGATGATTTTCTACTTTTTTTTTTTTTTTTTTTTTTTTTTTTTTTTTTGGGGAGGGAGAGGGAAGAGAAACTTATGTTAAAAACAAAATAAAAATTATATAGAGATGCTAAAGAGGGCAAAAGAAAATCACCGCCTTTTTAGAACATATATATTTATTCCAAGCAAACCTTGACAATTGTTCCTATTTCATTGCCACCCCAAACAAAATTACTTAATCGTTGCAACAATCTTTCTAAATTTAGAAGCTGAAGCTAGCAAATGCAAAAGAAACATATACATCTGCATTGTTCAGGACAGATTTAGAAACCTGAACTCATCCCACCAGTGATAGTTTTACACCTCTCTACTACAACAAATGTTTCTGCAAGCCTAAAATAACTTAATCACATGAGAAATGCCAATCCCAAAGGGACCTCTAGAAGTCAGGTCACTATATTAGAAGGAACCACAGTTCAAGGGTATTGGTGCACACAAACAAGGACTCGTGCATTTAAAGTGCTAAAAAACAGTCAATTAAGCAAGCAATCAGAAGCCAAAGAGAAGATGTCTAAGAACTGCTTGGTCTTAGACAAGTTGACTTCAATAGCCTCCACCAGAAGAAAAGTGTCGTCTGCCAACTGGGTAAAAATTATCTGCAAGCCATTAACCATACTCAAACTTTGGAGTAGGGAGTCATCCACCGTGTGTTGAAAGAGCTGTGATATGCCCTCCACAACAATGGTGAGGAGAAAGGGTGCAAGAGGATACCCTTGTCTATTACCACTCTCCATGAGGAAAGTTTTCGAAGGTCCACCCTGGAATAAAACAATGGCCTTAGCAGACTTCAATGATTTTGACATTGTTGCGCAGAAAGTAGGCCAAACTCCAATTTGTGTATAATTTGCAATAGAAAGGACCAAGAGACATTGTCATAAGCTTTGGTGAAATCAAGTTTAACATACGCAAGTTGTTGCCCAGTCCACCGTGCCCAATACATTCCTTCATAAGCAGTTGCTATATTGTCAAGTATGTGGCATCTAGGCAAGAAGCCAGGTTGTTTCCGACTAAAAGAATCTCTGAGTATAAGCTTCAACCTTGCTGCATACATCTTAATGATTTTGTGAACCACCAAAGAGGCAGCCAGAATGGGCTTTCGGAGAAATCGCCCCGGCTCTTTGACTTTAGGACTCAAAGTGTTCAAGATATTGTCCAACTAATGAGACCGCAGAAGATCTTGATATGCCTCGCTATAACAAGTCAAACGCCCACCGCCAAGAAACCGTGAAAAGAACTCTACCATCCATCCTCGACACTTATCATTGGCCAACATCCTCGAAGCTCAAGCATGGTGAGTGGAGCTTCTAAACACCGCCGCTCATCGAGAGAAGTTATAGGAGAGACTTTAGAGAGTATAATGTTAGGAAATAGTTTTCTCCTCCAAGAAGAAACAAAAGTGCGCTGAAAAGAACTGTTTTAACTGTCGTAGAGAGGAGATGACATCTCGTCACACTAGAGGGAGGATAGAATAGAGCTCTGACGCTATATACGAGCAGATTTGAAGAAAACATTTGAGCACTTATCCCCATCTTTGAGCCACGAAAGACTACTTTTAGTTTGTCCACTCTCAGCTCCCAACTCTCACATCTGCTTAGCTAATTTATTTCTCGTGCATGATCATCGTTTTGAATACTGAGCTGCACCAATTCATCATATTTCTTCATCAATGTGGCTCTTTCATGTCGCACCTGCTCACGACCCTGGTGCTTGGCAAACGATCTAACATTGGCTAAAGCAGGCACGAGGGTTCTCATGAGGCTCGCCAAGGATGAGTTATTCTCCCAAATATACTTGTAACCCTCACAGAAGTCCTCATGTGCCAACTACTGAGTATTAAGTCTGAAATGGTCTTGCCTTGAGCAGTGTATTCTATAATCTGAGGATGATAACCGGGCACTATTTATAGCACATAATACTTGCAATAAAGCCCAACAAGCCTGTATTGCGTGTGTGTGTGTGTGGCATAACACCTGTCATGCCTAGATGCAACCTGCATGTGATTGAGAGCCCTGGAACTTCAAGGAAGTCGTACTCAATAAGGATATTCTCCTATTATTCGTTCTCCAACTCTGAGATAATGTTGCCATCATGAAGCATCGTCTGCGTCCTTAACCATGTTAAGTCCTTGAGAAGCTATCATGCCACATTGTCCCTCCACTTTTTTTGTTTTGTGCCTCAAAGAAGACCACATAGATGCCCTCAGGCTAGAGACATTGGAGGCATAAATGTTGATAATACCCCATTCGCGCCCCTCTTGCTTCCATTTAATGATTACCCATCTGCCACATTTGTCCTTTGCTGCAAAAACTACCCTAGTGTCCAAAGACCAAGAAATGACGATCTCCAAAAGAAACATTTGCTAACCCTACATGTTGTCGTCCCATAAAGATTTAACAATCCACCAACATAACCTCTGTGACATTTGTGCTCTTGTAAACAGAGAATCTGCAGAGCAAGTCTTCTTACCACCTATGCAGCCCTAGATCTTTTTATGGGGAAAGGCTTTCAAGAGAGGTCATGACTCAGGTGCAACCAGAAATTCATCGAAGATTAAAAAAAGACTCACCAGTCCAATATGCCACTAGTGAATAAGCCACAAGATTAGAAAGATAAAGATGATGTTCGACCGGCCTTTCACTTTGTGGAGGAGCCACATCCTTTTGAATCCATTGACTAAAGTGTTGTTGTGACGAACCCTTCACAGGATCATTTGTTTTCCATGCAGTTTGAGGACGTAGAGAAGCGATAGTCCAGTTTGCCATGGGTACCTCTACTGTAGTTGAAGGCTCATGAACCTCACTGTAGATGGCCTAGAGGAGGCTCTCAACCTCTGACCATTTTCTTCATGCCCAGCTCCTTTAAGAGTACCCACTTTTTCACAAATCAAGGCTGAGTGCCTTTTATAATTTACTGTTGAGGGTATCTCGAAAGACTTCTGGGATGTGTCAATCTTCCCAGCGTATACAAATGCCACCACCGTCAGGGAGTCCCTCACAGCACAGGGAATTTGAGCGCCCATATAGGGCCTCTCAACGCCTACTACAAGGGTTTTTCCTCCTACATGGGGGGTTTTTTCATCCCAGTGGTAGAGACACATTGTACAGGGTTTCTGTGGTTTTCTTTTGTGTTTGGAAACTTTCCGCTATATTGTAAAACCGTCTCGTAGGCCAGTTGGCCTCTGTGGACGTTAAAATATACTTCCTTCCTTCCTTCCTTCCTTCTGATCTGAAATCCGGACCCCTAATTCAATTAAATCCGTCTTGATTCCTTCATTTCGGTCCATTAGCATGCTTGGCCTGTTCCAGGTCATATTAGGATGCCTCCAAAAGTTCTAGCTCCTTCTGTGACGACTCCATTGCAGGGAAAAGCCGTTGTTGCAGCCCATGCTTAGCAGTCAGATTCATCATGGTTACTTTTGGCTTACTCTAGACCTTCTCATTATAGAATTCTTATTATTTAGTTTTAGGATAAGCTATGGACATTCAGGGACATAGCCCAAATTCTGTAAGGCAGTGCGCAACACAGGTTTGGGTACGAAGGAGAAGTTTTAGTAGGTTAGAGTAGCTTGTTGAGAATTTTGATTGCATATTTGAATTCAACGTGTTCGAATTAGTAAAAAACAAGTCTCAAACCTGTTAAAAATTGAATGTTTTCTTTTGGCAAAAAAATAACTCGTTATCACTTCTGCTGATAACTCCTTATACGTGATTTTCGCGTTAGCCGTTAGCTAACTACTAACTGCTAACTCCCAACTATGAAGGCAACTGCCACCAGCTGCAGTAGCACCAAACTAGTCACCTTCAAGTACTACCTCCAATCTTACACTCTGAGATTCATCCTTTTTGTTCGAACTTAGTTCCCTTTCTAGTGTTCCTCAAGTGTTAGGGAGCCTGCATCCGACTGCCTAGAGCCAGCACGAGTAGCTCCAAGTACTGGAGATTTAGCAGTCTGCCCTCCAGATTCTTCCGCCGTAGATGTAGAACTGTGAAACGATAGACCTCCTGGGTGAGATTCAGATGCTGGAGTGGCCTGGCCCCTAAAGTTTACTACCGAAAGAACCAAGGAGTCATTGTTGCAGAGAGGGGGCTTTACTGACAGCTCTCACGTCAGAGAATTTATCAATTTTAGACACAAAACCATGGAGAAGCCAGCCTCCAGGGCAATATTCAAGAATTGAAGTGACCGAAAGTGATTGATTCGCTACATACGAAACTGCAAGAACTCCACCACCAAAGGTCGGTACAGCTGCTTGCGCCCTGCTTTCGTCGGATGTTTCTATCTTCTTTTCTGCTCCTAGTGATATCATGTAAGATAGGGAAAATTGACATGGAACTTGAGAACATTGTCCTCCTAGAAAAAAAGACTATTTTGGTATAATATAGAACCATCACAATTTGAAATATACTTGTACTTTACATCAAAGTATTAAATATATATATAATTGGATTAAAACTTTGCAATATTTTTGGCATTCATGTTGTCCAATTTGAAGAGATAGAGTCCTTAATTTGCTTTATTTCAGTATTGTAAAATATACAATGATTGCTATATTTCTGTCAACTAAATCGCGCCAGACGCGATGTTCTTGTTTTTATTTCCCCGCTTGACATTTCTTATTTATGTATCTCAATAGAGGCCTTAGAGAAACTGTTCAAAAATAAGCATTAGAGGTTTGATAGGATCACTTAAGGGCCCAACCTATGCCAGCATGGAAAACCCATGACCAACCCCTATTTCGCATGTACAGGCTTTTTTATCCAGGCCTAAGAGTTTGTTCCACGTGTCATTCATCCGCAGTTCTCAAGAAGATCCGGGATCCGCTTGAACTCGGGGTTCGTGGGTTGGAGGGAAATTATTGCAACTCCATCCGCCCTAATTTAATTGCCTAAACTTTTGTATTTTTTCCCTCTATATGAAGACTCTGCCCCTCCATAGCCAAGCTCTGTGAGGTATTCTTTACAAGCTCAGTGAGGTTTAAGCATTGTAAACTTTATCATTTGATGTACTCCTAAACTCTTCTTTTCTTGCTTTCAGATGGCAATTAGTTCAATCACAATTGAATTCGATTAAGGCTGTTTCAATGTCTTTGTTGGAAGCTTCATTACTCTTCAACCTGCTTTATGGGGTGAATTTCTGGGACAAATGATGCACATTGGAGGGCCATAGTTGTCGGATTTGAGTGTAAAGGAGATTTTATGTCTTGGTTAAACATGTCTATACCCATATGTTATGGAATAGGCAATTCAATGATCTCTTTAACGATGAGGGAACTCTAGATCTACCTCCTCATCGCCCAGAAGATCATACAATACAAATGCAAGAAAATGCAAAGCCTCCAAATAAGGCGCCTTACCAAGTCAACCATTTTGAAAAACTGGAGCTTGAAAAGAAGATAACAGAGATGTTAGACCATCAGCTAATACGACCTAGATGCTCACCTTTTGGCACACCAGTTATTTCTGATTAAAAAGAAAGAAAACGGATATAGAATGTGTGTAGACTATCGAGCCCTCAACAAACTGACTGTAAAGGATAAGTTCCCAGTACCCAGAGCCAACGATTTATTTGATGAGTTACGAGGTGCTTGCATCTCTAGCAACTCCAATAATATTTTGCCATCTCATGCTGAGAGTTCTGGCACCAGTATTGGGGAAAAGTGTCCTTGTTCTTTGACGATATTCTTATATACAATAGATCTATAGAGGTGCACAGACAACATCTTCAGCAGGTTTTTGACCTTCTTAGGCAGAACAACATTGGTATTGAATCGGTGAGTCAAAACTTTACAACAGATACTTTTGCTGGAGTTCTACCTGAACAGAATTTGTGAACTAAAAGTAAGAACCGAACCTTTTTCTGCAAAGGCCTCGTCGTATAATTCACGGATGCCCCTAGTCCTATAATAATGGCACGACCTTGCTGCTGTAGAAGTCGAAGCTGGAGGGAAACGGGGTTGTGGCAAAAGTTATGGCTGTAGAGAAATAGAAATTGTGGGAAAAATCGTAACAGTATAGATTTGTGCTAAATCTGTGCCAAGCCAAAGTGGTGTTGTTTTATGCTAAGCCTTAAAGTGGTGGCCAGAATCCGATGATGGGGCTGATTCTGAGGCCGAACGAACTTTGCTAATATCGTGAAATGAAAGCGCATCGCTTTGAGCAGATTATTCGCTGTCGAACGCTTTAGGAGGTGGTGGCCGCCTTTTAGGTGTAAGGAGGTGTACTACTGCTTTTGAAAAAGTTAACCTTAATGAAAAGTTGTTTAGAAACAATAAGAAGATGTTTGCCCCAAAACAAGAGAAATATTACCTCCGTGGTGCTATCAGACATCCATTGACTCAAATGGGCGCTTGGAGGCATGCTGGTATTCTCATAGTTGGTGCTTGGTATGAGGCAGGGCACTTGTTGACTTGGGATGCTTTTCAGACTAAGTTTATGCTATCTCGATGGGACAAAGCTCGCGGGCAAAGTCGGGGCGGCATTCCCGCCGACGCTCCCTTCACAATCGCTTGATGTGCCTATTTGGACTGGTCTCCAAATTGTTAATGCACAACGCCTTGTGCATTCATTATATCAAAAGCTAGTTGATGTTGACATTGTTTCCCCTGGACCGGTTGGCAGCTCCAGATTCCTCCTCCCTCAAGAGAAGCGCATGTGGTCCCGGTCCGAATAAATTGTCGCATCCCAAAGTTTCTACCTTATGGTGGCAACTCCTTCACAAATGTCTCAAGGGTTAATGTGTTTGGTTCATAAGTTTTATCCCCGCATTTCGTAACTCATTCAATCGTGGTAAGCGGCAAGTTGAGAGTATCGAGCACTGTTTTTTTTCTATGTGACCAAGTTCAGCCAGTTTCGTCATGGTTACTATCTCTCTTCCATGTGGTTTTAACTAGCCAGCAGGTGCTTCTCGCCATTTATCCTTCCACTTGGAACAGCTTGAAGCAACAGGCTTTCCACTTAGCTTCTAGCTGGTTGTTATGGTCTATTTGGAAAAGAAGGCGAATGTGTATCTTCAAAGGCTTATCAATTAGTGTCGACCAACTTCTTCACGAGGCGCAAGACAGATTGGTGAAGGCATATCTATGTTCTCAGCTTGCTCCTGAGAAAAAACGTTTGATTTTTGAGGAATATTTGGGTATCTTATCTTATGCATAGACAGGTGGCTGCACTCAGTGGATTATCTTTGTCTGCTGAGATTTTATTCATGTCTCTGCATCTATGTGTGTACTTCCTCTGGAATATTGAATAACAGTTTGTCGTCCTTCAAAAAAAAATATAGAAATATTGCCTTTTTATATAAGCCAATAGATATTGTAACATGTTTAGCCATATAATTAAGTATTGTTTTGAAGTGATTCACCGTAGCTAACTCTCTAAGAGCGAACTTTAGATATAGGCAAATTACGTCAAGGTAAGTGGATGAGTCTTCTGTTATTTTCTTGATTCGTTCTTTTGCAGAATGATAAATCGCCTCACCGAAACCTGTAGAACCCGGTCAGACTTACCTTGACGTAGTGCAATGGAAAGGGGTCAGGCATTCTTGCCAGCCCCCTGACCTCTCGGTGCTCCCGGATTCTGCAGGTCAGGGGGCTGGCAAGAATGCCCTCCCCCTTTCCATTCTACATAACAAGGCATTTTTGCCTCAATTTCGAATGTTGCTAATGTTGAATGGTGTTTGTTTAGGCAAGCCATATATAGATCCTGCATTCTTCAATAGTTCTTTTAGCATGGCAAAGTCTTTTGTTGTGTTCCAGTTATTGATTGATGTCATTGGCATGTCTTCGTAGTGAGACAATAACGAAGTGTCACATGGGTCTTCTTTCTTTTTGCTTGGGACATTCTAGGGCATGTGCGGCCACCAATATGCCAGGGCCTCCTTCCAGGTGTAGCTAGGCGCGTTGTTGTGGTATTGGGATCTTAGGTAAAGAGCAACTTTCAACGGCGGTGTGGGAATGAATTTATACTGAATTAGTTATAATCATCAAGCATGCTGGGCATTTTCCAAAATTATTTGCTTTGAGCATGCATAGCTTCCATGTCAGTAGTGCGATCACAAAATTGGGATGTGATTACAAATATTGTAGTCTAAACAAATGATGGCATGGAAAATATGAGTTGGTCTCATGCTTAAACTTTTTTTTGCCGAACTATGTGAGGAACTAGGAGCTTTTTTTTGTAACTTTAAGGTGGCCCCTGACACTTCCCCAGTCATGAGGCGCATTCTTCATGCTTGGAGGGAGGTGCAAACAAGATGCTCCCCATGACTATACCTCGAGGTCGGGAAAGTCGGATATTCCGAATACTCATGTATGGGAAGAGAATGGACGTCCCTTGGCATTAGTTCATCCTCGCATCTTTAAGAAATGGCGAGACCATGGGATCTTAAAATTACATCATCTTTGGGAAAACGATAGCTGGATCTCTTGGATGGAATTCAGACTCAAAGTGCAAAGGGCAGGGGAGGGTGATAGAAAGATACTACGGAAAATTCTAGGTAATGTGAAGCTTCTCTCGTGGTCTACCGGTCCCGAGGAAAAGTGGTCCCGTCGCGGTGTAAGGAGACATACAATGTTGCTAGTATATATCGGGGCCCTCTCGTGATGACTCCCCTCTTAAAGCGCAGGCTAGGCTTCAAGTGAGTGGATCGCTGGCTAAGCTCCTCTTGGCAAACTCCCCGAAAACCTTATGCTCTAGGAGAATACAATTTTTAGATGGGAGGCCCTCCAAGGAGGTCTCAACACTAAAGTGAAGTCGGGTCCATAGAGGAATTGTGTCTTCGATTTATGTCCTCTTGGGTGCCAAAGCTAGCGAATCTCTTCCACATCTCTTTTCTCTCCCAAGAATTATTGAGTTCTCGTATTGGGTATGCCCCGCTGTAAGACCGCATATGCATCAACTTGGATGGCCGAATGTTGTTATGGTCTCAGACAGAGATTGTATTGAAGCCTCCTTGGTTAGTTTGGCTCTCTGGACTATATGGAGACATCGGTGCGATGTCACTTTGGGGGGGCAATCTATCTCTATTGAGAAACTCAAAAGTCTTTTTAATAAGGAAGTTGCTTTAATGGCATTGTCCCACCACAGGAAGATGGGGATGAGCTATAATAAGGGATTGGACAGAATTGGTAAGATTGAAGGATTTTATAACTACTTCAAGTGCCATTGGATGAGCTCTGAGGACCTAGACCTTCATGATAGGTCTAATGGTGGATCAATCTGAGTTTAGTGGAGAAAGTAATCTGAGTAACTGACCAGATAGGGTCTCTCTACCATTATGTTGTTGTGGAATAGGACTTCCTTTAGTACGCACATCATGATGCATAGAGAACCCATATAAAAGCCCTAATGCTTCCTATTTGTCCCATTGGGGAATCTTTGTATCTTTACTATTTTTATTAATAACAAAAAACACACTCTTACCCTCAAAAAAAAAACAACATCTCTTGATATTAGAATATTTCGAAGTGTTTTACTCGCTTTACAAAAAAGAAGGGGTTTGCTATGTCAAAACAATAACCACCTCTGGGACCCCACTCCTTTAAAAGAATTTGTTAGTTGTTCTTTGACATTTATAGTCCTTGAAGTCTTTTGTACTGAAAGAAATGACATCCTCACATTTTATACCTCCCTTAGCTTGTTTTCCTCACCTAACTTCTAATTCTTTCTTTTTCCTTGCTTTGGACACGCAGGTTTGAGCCTGCTAGACGATGGTTTTGACAGGTGTTGTCTATTTGTTCATTGTTGATCGGGGACAATATAACATGCTCAACTTTTTTTGTAACTTCATTTTTCTGGCATTTTGAACCATTTGCAAATTGTCTGAAGTCATTTTCCTTAAATTCATAGCTTTACAACCTTAGTTTATTTTTATTTCTTACTAGGTGCCTAGTTACCATTTTGGAGCTGTCGGCACGTTTGGTGTTGGATAAGCCACATCTCATTTGAGTCAATTAAACATGTCGATTCCATGAAGGGAAAATAAGATATGCATGATAGGCATGGAACAAGGATGAGATCATTTTTTTATGATTGGAACCCAACATTTGCAACGTCAATGATTGTGGAGGGCTTTAACTTGGTCTACAAAACGGCTCAACCAGAAATAGTACCTTCAAGTGAGAAAACCGACATGTGGAGGGTTTTAACTTGGTCTCCAAAACGAAATAGTACCTTCAAGTGAGAAAACCGACATATGAACAAAAATGTGGGTACTTTCAATGAGAAAACCGACATAATGGTTCGAAAATAGGAGGGTTTGGCCCCAAGAAATCCAGCCATTCTTAACAACTTCGGATGAGATAAAAATAATTCCGGGGATTTTTTTGACTATTTTTGTAAAAAGAGTGAAAAATGCGCTTAAAAACGGGTGGGCTGGCCTTTTTTCCAGGACAACAAATCGAAGGCGACATTTTTCCCAATTGGGTGGGCCACTAAATTCGAGCAAAATAACCAAGGCATATCGGAGCCCAGTATGTATCGGACGCCGTCATGTTATAGCCACAGGCATATCCATGGTATATCCGTGTCTTTCACATGTTATAGCCACGCCAAAAAAAAATTACACGGTGTGGACATCAGTTTTTTTCCCATTTAAGGCTGGCTATAACATGCCCATGTCCGACATTTACCGGGATGGAGGCATATCACCCAAATGGCCCGGACCGGAGGTCGGGGCCACTAAATTCGAGCCAAATAACCTAGGCCTATCACCCGAATGGCCCGGACCGGAGGTTGGGGATCTGCAGGATATTCGGTTTATCGGTTTTTGTCCTCTAAATAAAAGTGGGAGAAAGACAGGTTAACAGCTTGCGTCTTTTTATTCTGTACTGCCATTCTAGCCATTTGATCTGGTACCATTCCAATGAAGACTTGCTCTTGCTGCAGCAGCACTAAATCTAAAAAGCCGAAGAAGGGCCTCTGGTCTCCGGACGAGGATGATAAGCTTACGAAATTTGTGTCCAAGCATGGCATCATAAAATGGAGCCAGGTTCCGGTCTCGGCTGGTAATGTCCATTCTTAGAATAGAATTCATAGACACTAAAAACGTTTAGACTGATATAATGCTTGTGTTTCCTGTTTTGCTTCAGGATTAGAGCGCTGCGGCAAGAGCTGCAGACTCAGATGGCTCAATTACTTAAGACCCGGCATCAAACGAGGAGAATTTTCAGCCGAGGAGCAAAAGCTTGTGTTTGATCTGCACTCCATTTATGGTAACAGGTGACAGACTGAGAGATTTAGACTTCAATTGAACGAAGCGACACAATGTAGGAATGACCCATGTGTTTGTATTTATAAATGCAGATGGTCTTTGATTGCGCAGCACATACCAGGCAGGACAGATAACGAAATAAAAAATTTTTGGAACCTTGTGCGAAAGCCTTCAAAAGCAGTGGGCTTGGGCCGGCCGTCTAGTTACAGGCTAGCAGTGCCCTTTAGAATTGACATTCCGAATTTGGAAGATGAGGCGAAAATTGAGTACCCTGTTCATATGCAACAAGAGAGCGTTTTGATGGCAGAGGAATCCAATGTGAATTGCAGCAGCCCTTCCATTGAATCAGACATGAAGAGCCTGTCTGACCTCATATATTTTCCTGATGCTGCTGTGCATGAGCACACTGACTTGTTCCATCTGCTCCAACCAGATTCCCTTCCTTACCTTGGATTTTGCTAGCCTAGAATTTCAATATGCTGGATTTTTCCCTTTCTGCCATGCTCATTGTGTACATAATTACTCATGTGCTTTCACGTTCCTATTTGGCCCTTTTTATTAGTATTAGTAGTAAGACTTGTTCTTCATCTTCACTGCCATTGTTAGGAACATATTTTCAAGAGGTCATGGACTTGCAGACATATCCTCGAACACGATCTTAACATGTACCACAATATTCCATGATTTTGTGCAGTTTGTCAGCATTCTTTATTACTACCATGGTTTTTCCCTCGAAAACCCTTCGGTCCGAGGGTTTTTTAATCCAGACAGTAATATGTCTGCTGCACTCATAGGCTGATTGATATCCATGGATGGTACAAATCATTCAATTTAATTCAATTCTTATACATTTTATTCTATTCTATTCTGTTACCCATATTTGCTAACTTGTAAAGTCCTTGAAGAACTTGGAACTCACATTGAATCAAGTACAATGAAAAATGAAACTAAAAGGGCGAATGTGCATTGTTGTATCTTGTCATTGCATGCCATCTCTACTCCAGGCTTGCGCAAGTTAAACACAACACATCGGATATTCCATAGATATAACATACCCTTTAAGTGTCCCTAAAAGAGTAAGATCTCATGATAACTACTACATTAGAATTGCATTGAATTGAATTGTTTTATCATACAGCGACACCAGCGACACCACGAGATCTAAGGGACCCAATACAAAAAGAACACAATAAGCCTACTACCCAATACAAAAGAACACAATCCCATCACTATGCACCATCTGAAAAAACTCTACCCCTACAGAGTTTTGAAGGGACAACCTTTACAGTATTAATAGGTGTACAGAGATGAACGTATACATGCCAATGTTCTCAATGGATATAGCTCATGTTGATGGTCAAGAAGCTCTATGTTATAAGATGCTAGTACCAAGTATAAGGGTCTGCAAAAGCGCATCTAGGGTCTTGCCTGTAGGGATACATGTCTGCAAAAGCGCATCTGAGGTCTTGCCTGTAGAGATACATGTGTCTTTTGCCTCTTCATGGGGAGATTTGATGACATGTATTCTCATCTGGATCCTGAATTGGTGTAGGATTGTTTCTTCTTTGAGAGAGAAAAATAAAATGAAATAAAATAAATGAAACGATATTACGCCTGTATATACCTGACAGGTCTAATAGGCGATAATAAAACAGTTTACAACAAGTCATCTGGGAAGTCCATATCAAGGGCTTCCACAGCACTCCATTCCAATCATCATCACTCTCATTACCATCTAATAATATTTCTAATCGTTTTACATATGACTCTCTATGTTGTAGAATCTCAATAATATAGGACCCCATCACATTAGCATTTAAGACAAAGAATTGGGTGAAATCATCCAAATACACTAAACCTATCTGAGATCCTCTCTTATATGTATGCAAACAGTTTTTGTCACAAGCTTTATATATTTCTTTATCCCTGGAACTGCCCCCCCCCCCCCTCCGGACATCTTGTTTCAATTTCAAGTCTATGAGAGCTCAATCATATCCTACTTATTGCATGTCTCTTATCCACAAAATGTTTTCCTGAAGGTGTATAGCATGTGTCAAACTTGAGTTCATCAGAAGCTCATGCATACTCAGAGTTATGGTTCATCCACAATTTGGGTTGCTTTCTGGGCATAGACACTCTACATCCCCAACACTGAGTACTAGGTACTTGTATAATGCCTCAAGAACTATTAAGTGTTAAATTGGGAGCATTCGTTTTGGCCTTTATCTTAACCTTGAACATTAACATGCTTTCGACTCTTATTTTGAACTTTTGAATTAGTTTTGATAAACAAGAAAATAATACCCAGTCCAGAAGTACCTACTATAGGTACTTTAGCAGGTTCTAAAAGTGGTAGGTATGGCATGCTCATGCCTTCTGTTTTATCCATTGTCTAATGTCCCCATCAATACACCAATGCTTCTTTAGAGACATGATCACAATTATACAAAGCTTATCAAAAAACATTTGGATGATGTGTACACGCATCTACCCTCTTCTCTCTGATCTAATTGATAGATTCCTTGTGCTATACACCTTTTTTAACTAACAGCCACTAGTGCTGGGTAGCAGAGCAAAGAAAACCTGCAAAGAGTCACATCTGATCCCATACTTGAATCTCAGTAGTGCATACTTTGGGCTAAGTGGGCTTTATCCTCAATTTCATCTGCCATACTCATCTTGCAAGTGTGCTAACATTTCCCCATCTTCTCACTTCAACTCCAAATGGGAGCTTAGCCTCAACCTACAAATTTTATGTCTCATATATAGAGACGTCGTTTCACTCAAATATGGCGCTTCTTGTAGATTGGAATTTATTGCTTCCCTCTGTTTGTGTTTGTGTGTCTTTGTTTTGTGTGTGTGTGTGTGTGTGTGTGTGTGTGTGTGTGTGTGTGTGTGTGTGTGTGTGTGTGTGTGTGTGTGTGTGTGTGTGAGAGAGAGAGAGAGAGAGAGAGAGAGAGAGAGAGAGAGAGAGAGAGAGAGAGAGAGAGAGAGAGAGAGAGAGAGAGAGAGAGAGAGAGAGAGAGAGAGAGAGAGAGAGAGAGAGAGAGAGAGAGAGAGAGAGAGTGAATGAATGAATGTTTTATTATTTTGTCGCCGCACCATCAGTCTATATGACAACGACATTTTCCTACTAACAACCCCTTCACGAAGTCGATGTCACCCAAGGGAGCATCATCCAACTCAAACTCCTGGTCTCTCTCATGTTCTTCATACATACCGAGTAAATCCTTGTAGTTCTTAATAGTCACCTCTCTTGTCTTCATAACTTCAATGAGGTAATTTCCTATAGTAGTGGCTGGAAGTGCAAAAAAGGCACTCAATGTGGATAGCGAGGAGATCCCAAATCGCTCTCTATCCAACCGATCACGGGACAATCGTAGCACTACATGTTCCTCGCCTTCCACCTCATCCTCACCACATACTTTGCATACTCTCGTGGTACTTGGGAACATTCCCCCATCTCCCAACTTCGACCCCTAAGTGGTGTGAGCTCATCCGCAATCGACATATTAAATGTCTTTTATAACAGGAAGTATGTCCAGACAGATGTGGTGCTTCTGATAGATTGCTATTAATGTGACACTTGTAGAATGCCATTTTCGTGCCCGGGTTGCTCCAGATTTTATGGCGTACATGTGCTCCTACCCATGCCATCATCTTATCTTCCTCATCAGGCAAATGATCCAGGTCCATGTTCCATTTTCTTAACCATCGTCTGATGCTCATATGCCATCCCTTGTCCATGCTTTGCTTCATTGCTAACAAAGGTAATCTATCTTCATCCATCGCCTGCACGCGCAACAAGTATTTAAGCGTTTGGGTAAGTGCTTCTACCTCCAATGCTACCAATCCTGATTCTGCTAGTAGCATATGGTATGGTGTTTGTACTTTGACCCCTAGCTCAGCCAGCAAGAATTTTTTCTGGATCTTTTCTACTCTCTTCCACATGTCATCTGATAATTCCGGCCCCCAAGCTTCACATCCATATAAAACCACTGATTTAACAAGTGCTACATACAACCTTTTTTTCAATTCCCAATCAATGATACCTGTCTTGCTACACTGGCGTTGCATTGCATAGAGAGCTTTGATGCCCGCATCCGTACGTTGCTCAACCGCTTTGTTCCAGCTGTAATTGTGGTCAATAACCAGCCCTAAATATTTGTAGGAGTTCGTAACTTCCACGTCCTTCCCATTATAGTAGAAGTGAAACCCGTCTCGAGACCTTGTGCCAAAAATCAGGATCTTGGTCTTGGAGAGATTCACCTTCATAGCACATGCCTCACAAAAGCTTGCTAGCGCATCTAAATGTTTTTGCATGTCTTTTGCATTTCTGGCAAATATTACAATGTCATCCGCATATAGCAGCATCAATATTGTGTATCCCGCTAGTGGCATGCCTACCCCTCCGTGCTCCTGCATCCAGTTCTCTAACTGATCAATATAAATACCAAATAGGGTAGGGGAGAGGGGGCACCCTTGTCGGACCCCTATATTACTATCAACAGTTTCTTGGCAGCCTTGGTTGAAGGGGAAAGAGAGTTGTACCACTACCTTCTCATATAAGTTTGCAACCGCATTTCTCATTTCTGATGGGACCCCTATCGTCTCCATGTGATCCCACATATTCCCTCTGTTTACTGTGTCAAATGCTTTTGCCAGGTCTACAAACAATGCAAATAGCGGCTTTTTTGTTTTTTTGATGGAGTCCATAATAGCCCTGATGGTGACCAAATGGTCGACAGTGCATCTTTTCGGCCTGAAACCTGCTTGCCCTGTAGCCCTGATGTGGTTCCTCTCTGCCCACGTGCTTATATACCTTTCTATTATTGTTGCATACAATTTAGCAAACAGACTTCCAACCATTATCATTCTATGGTTCCCAGGGTCGTGTATGTCACCTGCTTTATGCAATGGTACAACTCTATTCAGTTGCCAAGCGGATGGAAAGCCATTAGCCAATGCATCATTTATCATGTTAGTCACTATTGTAGAGAGAGAGAGAGAGAGAGAGAGAGAGAGAGAGATGTATTTTTACGTTATGCAATGGTCCTTTAGGACATACGGCGCTCCCTCTTCAAGGAGCACCACCCCTCTGAAGGATACCGGGGGCCAAAGGTCCTAGGATGCCAAGATCCTAGTGAGGCTAGAACACGAGACCTCAATTTATCAGTGGACTAGACAGACCACCAACACGAGAGAGAGAGAGAGAGAGAGAGAGAGAGAGAGAGAGAGAGAGAGAGAGAGAGAGAGAGAGAGAGAGAGAGAGAGAGAGAGAGAGAGAGAGAGAGAGAGAGAGAGAGAGAGAGAGAGAGAGAGAGAGAGAGAGAGAGAGAGAGAGAGAGAGAGAGAGAGAGAGAGAGAGTACTAGACCGTCAGGTCTATGAGACGCATTTTCATACAAACAGATATTTTAGCCCCCATAAAATTTATACAGTCTCTTCCACAGTCGGAAGAGTGCCGGTCTCCTCTCCTAAACATGGTATCTTGTGTGAAGAGCTCCAAGTAGAATGTCTTGCTTATGCTTGCCTATACGTATATTGAATTGACGGTTAGATGTGCATGTTTTTTTGCGGACAACCAAAAAAGTAGACAACATTGTTTTGCTTGCCTTTTACATAGACAACCAAGAAAGTAGACAGTGTTTCCATTCTGAACAAATGTGTCTTAGGCTTCTACGTTTTGTATGGAAGACCATATGTTGTTGAGCTCGCTGCCAGGCAGTTCTATTGTTTTGAAACCATTCATCCTTATGTGGCCACTGCCAGGCAGTCCCTAGTTTTGAAACCAGCCATTCTTATGATTTTAACATATGTAACAAACATATTTTAGGCATCCATCTTTTGTATGGAATGCCTTACCGTGTTGACCTAACTGCAAGGCAGCTCCTTTGTTTTGAAATCAATCATTCTTGTGGACTTAACGATGGTCTTGCTTGGCATTGATAGGACCAGAATGCTTGAAATGCATTAGAATCAATAAGAATGCACAAGGCAAGTGAATTCTGCTAATTGTTTATCTAGAGGTGCTCTATTGAATTGTAAGAACTTGCATACATTTTGGCCAGGGTGGTTGTTCTGCCATGCTCTACGGAACTCATGTTTGCAGCATTGGAGGTTGTGGAGCACGATTGAGCTTTAACCAAGAGGTAACTATTTATATGCTTTGTTTGTAAGTTGAATGTTAATGCAATCATTAGGAATTACATTCAGAACTTATTTACTGGTGGTAAATATGTTCACACAATGTCATTTGCTCTTAGAGTGCACAAATACAATTTGCACAGATTGCAGTGAATCTTAGCCTTCATTGCTATACTGTGAGCACAAGGTCTTACTTTGTGTACCCAAAAAACCAGTGGCATTTAGAATGGAGATTAAGAGCACATTATGGGCTGCATAAGATGCTTTTGAACTTAGCTTTGTTTGGAATGTGCAGGTAACAGTGTAGTGGGAGTTGATATTCGGTGATTTTCGATCAGAGGGTTATAAAACTTGTTTTAACTTCGGCAAGATGTCTGTGGCAAGTTCGCTGGGTTCAGTTGGGAAACATTGTCCTGTTGCTGCACTTATTCGCTTGACAGTATGTGCAGGTCAAGCGAAACTAGCTCCACCAGTTGGACCTGCACTTGGCCAGCATCGTCTAAATTTGATGGCACTTTGTAAAGATTTCAATGCTCGCACACAACATATCAAACCAGATGTTCCAATGTCCATCGTAATCACGGCTTACAAGGATAGCACTTTTGAGTTCACCATCAAGTCTCCACCTGTTTCTTCTTGAAAAAGGCAGCGGATATAGAGTTTGGAGCCAGCAAGCCTGGCCATAATACTGCCGGGGTTGTTACATATAAACACATCTACGAAATTGCAAAGATAAAGCAGTCAGATCCATTGTGCCAGTACAAGTCCTTGGAGGCAATCTGCAAATCCATAATGGGAACAGTCCGCTCAATGGGAATCGAAGTGAAAAGTGATCTGGATTGACTTTAAAGTGATGCCTAAAGGTTTTGAATCTCATACAATTATGCCCTCTACATCGGGTTATCCATTTCTCATGGCAGCTTACATTTAGTATTATGTAACTTGTGGAACTTCCATCAGAGAATATTATTCAATCCTCTCCATCTTCTAAGTGAACCTTTTTTTTACTGCAGTAGTGCTCTCTTGTGGATAATTGGTTGTTTTGATTCCTATGGCTTTCAGTTTTTTCATTCTGCAGACACAAGGTCATGAATTTCCATGCAGAAGTGCTAGATTATAACCCTATCCCTGTATGGTTTGGCTTTGACAGTGCTGATAGAGTTTATGCATTTTAGTGGAACAAAAAATGTGCTTCTAGTGATTATTGAGGAGTCGTAAGATTTCACAACTTCAAGCAAATTTTCTGTTTTGTAAAGCCCTTCATTTTGGGTTTCTGAGTTTGATTTGTCTGGTTTTTTTGCTTGAGTTCAGATTGAGCCATGGTATCTCAGCATCAAGGACTTTCGATGGAGCTCAGGAATGGAATTGAAATAATTTGCAATACCCACAACACTGGATGGTCCATTTCAGCCTGTAACTCAACCCCTTGATTTAGCTTTAAGGATTAAAAGCCATTACTTACACTTGCGTCACAAGAACAATATAATTGCCAACAATAAACCCAATTCAACAACTAAATCTTCTAGTGGCAACCCACTTATTTGCTCAATGATGGAATTTTTAAAACCATGCATAAATACCTTAGCTTTTTCTCAATGATGGAATTTTTAGAATCATGAATAACCACCTTAGGTTGTTTGAGAGTGCTTTAAAAAATAGACTTTGCCTATAAGCATGAATCATAAAAAGCATCTAACATACATGCCTTAGGACCACTACTTACATTTGATATTAATAGCAAAATATTACAAAATATTTTATTTAAATAGCAAGTCCAACTATACAGGTTTGGAACCAAAGAAATGTTCGCGGCGGCCTTGGCCGTCGCGATAAATTTCTTGTATCAATTATTATGATTTGGTGATTCCATGTGGGAAACATAGAGTGCAAAATCACCTTGCTTTATGATTTAGATTTTTGTGCATATAATACTCCCAACTTGAAGGAAGAAGAAGGAAGAGAATTTTAACGTCCACGGAGCCCAATCGGGCTATGGGACCAAAGGAAGGAAGGAAGGAAGGAAGGTATTTTTATCGTCCACGGAAACCAATCAGTCTATGCACTTTACTTATCTATCTATCTATCTATTCAAATATAAGCCCTCCACTAATAGTAGTATTTCTCTTACACTCTCTAGCATGTTGCCTTTCTCTAAATATGAAATATGTCGGCGATGTTGGAAGTTATCGTGGGTCCATGTAGTAACTCTAAATTTTGCTTGTTCCTCTCTACTCCAACAAGGTATATAATGAGCATGATATGGGATATTATTATTGTGGTCCATAACCAATTGCATGTATCTTTCAAGTGAATTTATTGCACGTGGAGAAGTAGGGGCATATACATAATGCCCACTTTATGCCTGACATAGTTGTTGAAATTTGTTGTCACCTTGGATGTGCATGAGCAGTTTAACAAAGACACCTTAACGCCAATGTGCTCAGACCTAGAGACGTAACATCTATCGTTTTAGAGTACCTAATATCTTAGCATTCATAACTTCCACGTGCTTATTGAAATAGTGCTAAATGGTTTGGGTGGGATGACTTTCCTTTTTTGCCACTGGGTGCCAGTTGGCCCCCGAGAAAGAAGCATTGAGTGATGATGGAATTGTATTTCTTCTTATTAAGTAACACCATTCCTACATTTTGGAGGTAATAATTTAAACTTACATCTTTGACATACCTATTCTGCTACCTAAATGAAAAGTTTGGTTGGTCCGTCCATGACTTCCATAACTTTTACTCTAGCTTGTATTTGATTGCTTGATTCTCTAATATGTTGCACTTGATATGTCCATGTGATTTATGCAATGGATTGGGTCTCTAGCATGTTCGAGTCTTCAGTACTAGAGCATAATTCACGGTACTTTATGTCTTGTATTCTATTGTATTGTAACCTCATTGTCATAGGATTCAAAGTGAGTGAGTGATAGATAGATAGATAGATAGATAGATAGATAGATAGATAGATAGATAGATAGATAGATAGATAGATAGATAGATAGATAGATAGATAGATAGATAGATAGATAGATAGATAGATAGATAGATAGATAGATAGATAGATAGATAGATAGATAGATAGATAGATAGATTGATTGATTAATGTCCATGGTGATATTTTGAATGTCCTCATCATCTATAACACATTTTCTCACATATGGTTTCAGCCCCATTTGGTCATGACAAGCGAATATTTTGGGAACCCTAAATATTTTTTTAAGTGTAATGAATTCGCCATCTTCTTATTTTAAAAGAATTATAAGGTAAGTATGTCATGTATCAAACCCTAATTTGAATAGTTAAAATAATTTCATTGCATCTAAAGGCCAAGATTTATTGCACCCACCACCATGATTGGTTATGTTTTAGTCTTTTAAAGGGAAAAGGGAAAAAAAAAAGGGAGGAGGAAAGGGGGAAAGCAAAGGGCAGGAAAAGGGAAAAAGGAAAAGAAAAGGAAAAAAAGCGAAGGGAAAAATGACATGGGAAAAGGGAAAGGGAAATGGAAAGGGAAAAGAAGGGGAAGGGGGAGGGGAAATTGGTATCCGAGAAAGGGGAAGAGGGAAAGGATGCAAAAGGGAGGATAATGGAAGGGAAGAAAAAGAAGAGGATAAGAGCAAGTAGAAGGGAAGAAAAAAAATGCATGGGAAAAAGGTAAAGCGAAAGAAAAAAGGAAGACGAAAAGGAGAAACGAAAGGGAAAAAGGGAAAAGGGGAAAGGGAAAGCAAATAGGAAAATAAGAAGAGGGAAAGGGTGAGGAAGGGGGAGGGGGGCGGGTTTTTGGGGGAAGCGAATCCGGCACGGGAAGAGGAGAAAGAGTAAGAAAAAGGAGGAAAGGGGGCCGCGGAAAATGGTGGAGAAAAGGGAAGGGAAAGAGAAAAGGAAAATGAAGGGGGAAAGAAAGGGAAATAGGGCACAAGAAAAAGGGGAAGGGTGGGTAAAGAAGGAAAAAGGAAATGAAAAAATTCATCAGAGAATGAGAAATATTAAAATAATAAAGTTTAAATTGAAACACACTTATTTACAAAGTGCATTTGAAAAGAAGCCAAAATGGAGGCAATCAAAGTTTTCGAACACAATTCTTGCAAAAAGTTCATAAAAACAACCATATTATAAAGATATTTGGTAAAGAGGAAGAACAAAAAAAGAGGGCCATTTTTTGGGGCGTGGACGAATCCAAGGCAAAAATAAAGAAGGTTCTCTTGAATGTTGTGTAATGATTCTTTTGTGCTTGCAGTTGCAGAGACTATTAGTTTCTAGATGAATAGCCTCGAATTTTAGAGCATGCTTACCAACTGTTGATCTGTAAAAGCACAAACACTTACTCACATCACATGCCCACTTCATACTAGCTTAATAGCCCATTGCAACATATTAATGAAGGGCAATCCATAGTGCAACATCACCTTGTTCCCTAAGTAATAGGGACCAAGTATCTATGCATCAGATTAGTCAAATACGAGGAATTTATTACCCCGCGCTGTAGGTGTTGGTACTTTGAAGGAGGAGTGTTGATTGAATAAACTTGTATTTGGAGTGAGTGGTAGTTGTAATACTGTGGTGGGTGTTGATTGTCATACTAAATCAAAATCGTTACGATTAGAAACGTGTGCCCGGCGATGCCGGGCATTAGTCATGGACATTTGGAATGAGTAGAAGTGGTGGAGTTTGTAGATAAAATAATAAGCTATAAATGTAGTTCTGTTTGTAAATGTAATGTGGTGCCCAAGTGTAAAGGGTTTAACGGGTGCATTGCATTAACCATATGCACATAGAATGGGTAGTAACATAGCATTGAATAGAATGGTAGATATGTGATATTATTTTCTAACAGAGCAGACCAAGTGACATGCAGATTTTCATGTTATCGGAGCAGTTTCCACATTCACGATATGCCATAGAAAACTGAATGCAGTCCTATGGTGGTGTCACAACTAAGACGATGGAGAGCAGACCAAGTGACATGCAGATTTTCATGTTATCGGAGCAATGTCGGATTCGCCATATCGGCTTTTGGGAAAGGTGTAGAGTTGAAGTGTTGTGTCCCTGGCCCGGAAATGGGACTATATGGGTTTTGCTCGGTATGGCATAGCCATAACCTGAATGGGTTCTTTTCTGTAGCACCTGCAGCTGAGGCAAACAGAGTTTCGATTAATTGTAATCAACGTGAAAGGGGGTAGAGAATCACTATCATTTTTCTTGAATTTAGTTCTCATATCATTTCATATCTAGCAGTTCCAGCGGCATGACGTTCCTTTTCCAGAAGCCTCTCACTAGCCATGATGCAAAAAAACTCGAAGCTACTGTGATAAAGGCTCAATACGGTTGCTAAGTCTCTACTATCTCTTTGCATTTCGGTTGTGAGTATAGCCTCTTTAATTTGTATCTTCCCTTTCATACTCTTAGTAACAGAGAGTGTTTTTGCCCCTTTGACAAATAGGGTTAGGTTAATGAACTCTGCTATGACTGATCATAATGATGATGATGATCATTCTTGGGAACTGCTGCTTTGGTCGGAATATGGTTTTGATATTTAGGTACAAATGACGGAGATCGAATTGAATATTTTTGCTTTGTCCTGTGTACATCGTTTGCCCTCTGCAAATTCACAGTTTCTTTTCCTCTTTCTGTTGTTTGGAAATCTTGCGACACAATAATAATAAATATATTGTTATGTTTTCTTTCTTTTACAGGCTTGTGAGCGGCTGGAGGTCTGTTATTTTCCATTAACATGGTTAATTGCTTCATTCAATTAGTGAGTATTTAGTGTACAAGTACTGTTTGTGCACCTCCTAAGGTATACATGATTTGTTACTGCTACGGATTCTATTCAAATGTTAAAGCGGGTGTATACTGGGCATTACATGTAAGCCCGCTTATATATCGAAGAAACATGAACAATGATTCCAGGGTCAAGAAAGCTTATTAAGTTGCTTGCTTATCTTGCTACAACTTTCAAGTTTGAGTTTTTTTAGTCATTTTATGCCATTTCTCCTACTTCTAATTGCAATTCATAGTAATTTCTTTGATTTAAAGATGTTCTTCATTTAGATTGAGAGTCGACTGTGAGGTGTTGTCATCATTTATTGCTGGTTCTTTGTCTAGGTATATCTGGAGTTGCAAATTTGTTGGAGTGTTCCAACATGTTTGAAAATAACATAATCGGAATAGAAGGTACTGTAATCTTGAATATATTTTTTTCCTTCTCTCAAGTATGCTAATTTCTTTCCCATGCATTTTCCAGGGTTTATTGTGAGATGTTGGTTCATTTTCTAGGGTAGAAGGTCTTATAAGATGGCATCAACCATAAACTCTTCATGTAGATTCTTGAGATTCATGACGACTCTAAAGGTTCATGCATTTTCCCACACAGTAGGCCATCCAAAAATGCAAGTTTATAACTTTGGATGCAAGTTCTTAGCTCAGATATATACCGTTTGATGATGTATCCTTTTTGTGGACAAATAACTGTATTAAACTTGAAATATTCTGGTTTTACTAGAATCTGCTATTAAAGATAAAGATAAAGATAAAGATAAATTTTTATCGTCCGCGGAAACCCAATCGGGTTATGGGACCCATACAGGAAAGGAGGCATGGAAGCCCAAATCAGCCAGAGCAAAGAAGGCAAAAGCCCAAACATCATGGTGAGATCTCAAAAGTTATCTTGCCTGCTTCTAGAATGAAAGTAAGTCCACTAGAATTAAATAGTTTGTTTATTTGTTGATTGTCCGCTTTCTTGCTCTTTGGCAAGATTATATGAGAAAAAAGTAGAGTCTACATCTCTAGATTATGGCAGGTCTTCTGCCACAAATCTATGGGAGGCCTGGTTTTATCTACAAGGCTGATATTTATGGTGGTGCCAGGGCTGCATATAGTTCACGGGCATATAATCAGGCAAGCTAATGTCCATCTTCTAGCCTTTTCTTTTACAAATCAAAGAGATCAAATATGTAAAAACCATCAATTTTGCAAGGTTTATAGCAAAGTCCAGGTTGATTCTAAACTGCTTATGATAATCTACCATTTCTGCCAGGGTTCAGGGTTGCTGCAGAAGTATTATATTATTTGAATGAGTTAAGTGGAAATGTAGAAGACCATCTATTTCAACAACTAGCATGCATTACTGCAATACATTTTTTGGGCAAAGAGTAGTTTAAAAAGCAGCTGGCAATATTTTGCATGTCTCTAGATTTTTCAAGTTTGCTCGGTTAACTGTTTAATGGGTAGTCTGAACATGTTTAGGGTTTATCAAGAGATTTTGCTGTGGTCGCATGACTAGCATAGATTTTGTACACATATTTATGTCCAACAAATATAGTTTTAGATGGTTTGCCAATCTTCTCAGGTTAATTGTGTTTTGTCAACATATACATGATATGTTGTCAATACAGATCCATGGGGACATAATTATACATTCATTCCTAAGTTGCTCAAGTTGTCTTTATAGCAATTTTGTAAGTGACATCGTTGGACATATCAAGTTGTCTTTATCGCAATTTCGTTGATATATGGCTGGACATATTGCTGTACCATTTTGGCTATTAAAATAATATGATCATTATTTCAAGAAGTCTTTCTCAAAACCAAATTTAAAATTTAACAAGACCATTAACATCTCTCATTAACCATCAGACAAGAAAGAAAAGTAGAATGCAACGTGAAACATAAAACTAAAACTCGATGTCTATGGGTTAAATTGTCCACATTTGACCATCCCTCTTCCTTTCCCTCTCTCTTTTATTAGATTGCATTGGTTAAGGGTGATATCATATCGTGAATGTAGAGTTGAATGCAGTTTCCACAGGGCCAAACTCTAGTGTGAATGCATTTTTCACTTGGGTGACACCATCATAGGACTGCATTCAGTTTTTTATGGCATATCGTGAATGTGGAAACTGCATTCAACTCTACACCTTTCCCAAAAGCCAATATGGCGAATCAGACATTGCTCCGATAACATGAAAATCTGCATATCACTTGGTCTGCTCTCCATCATCTTAGTTGTAAGCGGTCGGAACAAAGCCTGGAGATAGCACATCCTGCTTCCTCTATCATAAAAATTTGAAATCGGCATTCAATGCGGGCAACCAGTGTACTGCAAGGGGGAACGCAAGACTGAAGGGAACGCCGCATGCGGCGTAACATGCGGCATTCCCTGGCATGCGACCCAACGCTATCACAAAATAAAAAAGAAGATATACTACCACAAGCATGAAACAATACCCTAAATTCCATGCATTCCATGTGATCATTTGACTGGTGCCAGGCAGGTGAAAGCAGAAGCAAATGCACTCTTTGAATAATGGAGATTAGGTTGTTATATTTTAAATGGTGAAGTTACATATTTAAATTGCAAGGGAGAGCTCAACCATTGAACAATAAAAGTCAATGGTCAAAAATCTCATTTTCAGTGGTATGCCTGTGGGATATATCGCAAGGCCTTTCTTCCGGGACTGGCAAGTTTATCAAGCCAGATTTGTAGCCTTGTCGGTAGACTCCAGGGGCTATAAGAGCAAGCAAATGACAGAGACGTACACACTGAAGAGATTGATCCATTCACCAGTGGATTTGAGCCGGAATTGCAGTTGTGTCGATTGTGTAAAGGAAGGACAAGTTTTACTGCAGTGTTTTTCTTACTTGCACAATATCCTACTCTTTATTTGAAAGTTTGAAGTCTTGTGTTAAGATAAACAATTGTATACCTCATTGTTGACTAAGGCTAATACATTGTTGAATGTGTGGTTGGACAAAGATTTGTTCAAAGCTTATTTGAAGCTAGTTGAGATTTTCCTTTGGGATTATTGTGATTGACAAATATATTGAGTTAAATCTTTGCTAGATATTCTCATCTGGTATCAGAGCAAGTTTATTTTATGATTCATAGTTGACATGTCTAGCAGATTTGGTGCTGGCCTCTTGGCCACTGTTGAAATTTATAAAGGAGGGCCTGGCTTTCAGATCTGGAAGGATGCTATAAAGCATATACTTGAAGTTGAGGATTTGTGGGATTTAGTTGACCCTAATGCTGCTGATAGTAGTGCAGGAGTGGCTGGTACAACTACGGGCAGAAGAGTTGTTGCTGCTGCATCCACTGCAGAAGGTTCAGGAGGAGATGCAGATACTGCTAGTGTGGCAGACACTGCTAGTACTGGAGCAAGAAGCCGTCCAAATTTGGCCAAGCTCAAAGAAGCACAAGGGATTGTTGCTTCAAAGGTTAGTCCTACAATTAGGCTGAAGTTGAGAAATAAGAGTCCTAGAGAGATGTGGTTGTTCATGCTTAAGCATTTTGAGGAGAAAACTTCTTCACAAATTGATTTACTGGATAAAGAACTCAGAAATCTTAAATTGCATGAGGAGGATGATGTGTCAGACTTCTTTAATAAATTTGACAATATAGTGGCTGATCTAGGAGGAGCTGGAGTAGAGCTCACTGATAGGTATCAGGTTTTGGCAATTGCAAGGGGTATTGTAGATAATGAACAACTAGGGTTGTTTATTAGAAATGTTGCCAAGAACAGAGAAGAAGCTGAAACTATCATTAGAATAGAAGTAGAGCAAAAAAAGGTGACCAAAGGAACTGAAGAAGAAACAGAAATTTTGTATGCTGGTAAAAAACAAGAAAAAAGGTCAGATAAGATTATTTGTTATTTTTGTCATGAGCCTGGCCATGTCAAAAATAATTGCCCTAAGCTCAAAAGAAATGAATTCTTCTGCTATACTTGTGGTGGCCAAGGACATCTTGCTTCTAAATGTTCTACACCTAAGGAACTTGGAAGAGGAAGGGGGAGTTCTAGCAGGGGTAGAGGTCGAGGAGGAGGAAAGAAACCTGCTAGCACCTTTATTGCACAAGAGCATGAAGAAACTGGAAAAATCATAGATGAAGATGAGGTAAACTTGTTAAATTCTGTTCTTGAAGATAAAGTCAATACTAATAAGTTATCTCATGCTCTTGTAGTTGATAGTGGAGCTGAAAGATCAGTAGTCCACTCTGCTGAGCTGCTTAAAAACTTGGAACAAGGAGAAGCTAGGAGTGTCCAAGTAGGAAATGGAGCCTTGCAAAGGATTGAAGGAAGAGGGCTGCTGCAATTATGGGATTTGCATGGAAATCTTGTAGATATCAAAAATGTTTTGTGTGTACCTGGCATTATCAAAAATCTAATATCAGTTAGTCAGTTAGTAGACTTGGGCTACAAAGTCATCTTTGATGATGATGGTTGTAATATTTGGTTTGGTAATAAAATCAAGTTTCATGCCAAAAGAGTTGGTAGACTTTTTCAGTTGGATCATAACAATAGCCCATCTTGCAATGTTTTAATGATATCTGAATTTGAGCTATGGCATAATCGACTAGCTCATACTCATTCAAACAATTTGAAGCTTTTAGCAAAGAAAGGATTCATTCAATATGCAAATCAGGAAAAGGGACATATATGTGAAGGGTGCATGCTTGGCAAAATTAATAGATTACCTTTTCTCAGAGCAAAGAAAAAAAGTAAGGAGATACTGGAATTGGTTCATACTGACTTATGTGGACCTTTAAATGTCAGAGGAAGGACAAGCAAAAGGTATTTTATTACATTCATTGATGACTATACCAGAAAATGCAAATGTTATTTGTTAGCCAACAAATCTCAAGCTTTGATAGCCTTCAAACAGTTTGTTGCAGAGTCAGAAAGGCAAACAGGTAAAAAATTAAAATGCATAAGATCTGACAAAGGGGGAGAGTATCTTTCAGCCAAGTTTAAAACCTTTTGTGTTGCAAATGGCATCAGGAGACAATTAACATGTAGATACAGTCCCCAACAAAATGGAGTAGCAGAAAGAAGAAATAGGACACTCATGAATGCAGTCAGGTCAATGGTTAAAAACAGTGGATTGCCAAATTATTTATGGGAAGAAGCCTTATTAACAGCCAATAGCATACAAAATAAGTTGCCATCCTCAAGCTTGCAAGGGAATATTCCTGATTTAATGTGGTATGGAGAAGGTTCAGAAATTAATTATGAAAAATTTAAGGTTTATGGCTGCTTGGCTTATGTTCATAAACCAGATGAGCTCAGAAAAAAGCTTGATGCTAAAGCTGAGATTGGTTTTCTTGTAGGCTATGATAGCCACTCAAAAGGCTATAGAATTTTTATTCCAGAAAATAAAAATATTGTGATTAGTAGGGATGTAATATTCTGTGAAGATGTTTTGTACAAACATAGACATCAAGTTCAAAAGGAACTGCCTACTACTCAAGCTTCTGAAATGACTAACAATCAAATTGATTATGAAGAGGAGGAGGAGGATAAAATAAATGAGGAGGAGGATAAAATAAATGGATCAGCTGCATATCAAATACCTCAAACTCAGAGATCTGAAGCTGAAACAGAAGTCCCTGAAGCAGATAAAGCACCAGAGAAAAAGTCTCGAAAAAGGAGAACAGAAGCACAAAGGTTGCAAGATGAAATTAATTTTGACAAAGAGGCTTATGGAAGAAATCCTTTAGGTGGGAGCAAAAGGTTAGAACCAAATCAAGCAGAGGATGAAATAGAACAAATTATGGCAATAATTGAAGATACTGAAATACCCAAAACAGTTGAACAGGCCTTAGAAAGTGTTAATGCAGAAGAATGGAAAAAGGCTATGCATGATGAGTTGAGCTCCTTTGCAGATACTCATACTTATGATGTTGTTGAGCAACCTGCTGGACAAAACATAGTTGGCAGTAAATGGATATTTAAAATTAAAACCAATGCAGATGGTTCACAAAAATATAAAGCACGGTTAGTGGCCCAGGGTTTTACTCAAAAACAGGGGCAAGATTATGATGAAACTTATTCACCTATAGTCAAACTCACTAGTCTAAGAGTACTGTTAAGTTTGGCCAATGCTCTTGACTATGAAATACATCACATGGATGTGAAAACAGCCTTTTTAAATGCTAGACTAGAGGAGGACATCTTCATGAAACAGGCTCCTGGCTTTGAGAAAGGAAATAATTTGGTTTGGAAATTGAATAAGGCAGTATATGGTTTGAAGCAAGCTCCAAGAGAATGGTATTTTTGCATAGACTCTTTTCTAAGAGAACAAGGGTTTGAAAAACTTCAAAATGATGGTAACTTATATAGGTACAAAGTAGAAGATAAGTTTTGCATAATAGCCTTGTATGTAGATGACTGCATCATGGTTGCTAATTCCACTCAAGTTCTGGAGATTTGCAAAAATATTCTACAACACAGGTTCAAGATGACAGACTTAGGGCCCTTGCAAAAATTTCTAGGGATTGAGGTGATTAGAGACAGGAAAAACAAATTGTTGAAGCTAAAACAAAAAGGGCATATAGAAAATATGCTTAAAAGATTCAATATGCAACAAGCTTGTACTGTCAAAACTCCAATTATACCAGGTCATTGTTTAACTGTAACTTCTGAGGTTGATGCAGATGCACTAGAGTACATGACACAGGTCCCATATCGGGCTTTAGTAGGGTGTTTGTTGTACTTAAGCAATAGTACTCGGCCTGATATAACATATGCTGTCAATATCCTGAGCAGAAGATGCAGCAATCCTGAAAAGGCTCACTGGTTGGCTGCAAAAAGAGTGTTAAAATATCTGAAAGGAACTCAAGATTATGGGATAACTTTCAGTGATATTAATCTGGAAATGTATGCCTATTCAGATGCAGACTGGGCAGGTGATCAAACTGAAAGGAAATCTACTACAGGTTATGTAATTTTTCTTGGAGGAGGCACAATAAGTTGGAGAACCAAAAAGCAGTCTGCTATAGCCTTATCTTCAGCAGAAGCTGAATATGCTGCCTCATCTCTTTTATCCAGAGAAATAATTTGGCTCAGAAGACTTCTAGAAGAGTTGGACATCAAACAGGTAAATCCTACAACTATCTTTTCTGATAGCCAAAGTTGTATTGCAATAGTCAGAAATCCAGTGGAACATGAAAGAACTAAACATATAGAGTTAAGTATGCATTATATCAGAGATCAAACTGCAAAAGGAAATATTAAAATGACTTATGTCAGTACTGGCAATCAAATAGCAGACATGTTCACAAAAGGTCTTCCAGAAAGTAAGTTTACAACTTTCCAAAGGCAGTTCAAAGTACATTATTTATGCAATGAAGGAGGAGTGTTAGAAAATAATATCATTGCATAATAATGTGATCATTTGACTGGTGCCAGGCAGGTGAAAGCAGAAGCAAATGCACTCTTTGAATAATGGAGATTAGGTTGTTATATTTTAAATGGTGAAGTTACATATTTAAATTGCAAGGGAGAGCTCGACCATTGAACAATAAAAGTCAATGGTCAAAAATCTCATTTTCAGTGGTATGTCTGTGGGATATATCGCAAGGCCTTTCTTCCGGGACTGGCAAGTTTATCAAGTCCAGATTTGTAGCCTTGTCGGTAGACTCCAGGGGCTATAAGAGCAAGCAAACGACAGAGACGTACACACTGAAGAGATTGATCCATTCACCAGTGGATTTGAGCCGGAATTGCAGTTGTGTCGATTGTGTAAAGGAAGGACAAGTTTTACTGCAGTGTTTTTCTTACTTGCACAATATCCTACTCTTTATTTGAAAGTTTGAAGTCTTGTGTTAAGATAAACAATTGTATACCTCATTGTTGACTAAGGCTAATACATTGTTGAATGTGTGGTTGGACAAAGATTTGTTCAAAGCTTATTTGAAGCTAGTTGAGATTTTCCTTTGGGATTATTGTGATTGACAAATATATTGAGTTAAATCTTTGCTAGATATTCTCATGCTCTCCATCGTCTTAGTTGTGAGCGGGCGGAACAAAGCCTGGAGATAGCACACCCTGCTTCCTCCTTCATAAAAATTTGAAATCGGCATTCAATGCGGGCAACCAGCGTACCGCAAGGGGGAACGCAAGACTGAAGGGAACGCCGCATGCGGCGTAACATGCGGCGTTCCCTGGCACGCGACCCAATGCTATCACAAAATAAAAAAAGAAGATGTAAAAGTACCATCCATCCGTCCAAAGTGTGTTCATATGGAACCTGAGATGGAGGCACAAATATGGAGCGCCCTTCCGCCGGAGCTCCTTCTCTACCAGGTGCTTCCTCGTTAATCGTCTACGTCTAATAAGGTCTGTTTGTAGAAAATGGAGTACCTTCCTACTTTCAAACCCTTATATTGTGCATTGTCGCAAAACATCGGCTTCGTCTTCCCTAGCTCTGTTTGAGCTCAAAGGGTCCAAGCCTCCACCATCTCTACTCCCTAGCATGATTATGCACGATATGTTCTCAAATTGCTGGGTTTATTTAATGAAATTGGCGTTAGAAGTGCAGGTTTTTTTATATGATCGCTTTGCAGATTGTTGGCATCCTCTTTCTAGGCCTTTAGTCCCAAGGAATCCTCGTAGAATCAGAAACCACGCCTATATGCCTCTGACCTCTGCGGGAGGTTTGATATGCTTTCAACATCTGAATGTCCGTAAGAAACTAGAACTACTCATATGTTACCCTATTCTGAATGAGTGGATGGATATCCCAGAGCATTGCCACTCTTCTTTTGGTGAGGTGCCTGTTGTTCATCTCTCCAAAGCAAGAAGGTTCAGGATTTTTTCTTGTTCTGACATCCAGAGTTGTGCCCTGCGTCTTTGATTCAGCAACAAGATCCTCGGGATGACTTCCCATATTAAATGCTTCTCAATTTCATTGCTTCAGAGCAGCTGTTGCTATCAAGGGTATCGCTTATATCCTTGCATTCTATGATAGGGCAATGCGATGGTATGATTTAATCCATGACAAGGTTGGTCAGTTCCATGCTATGGATAAAGAGACTTGTGTAGAAGTGAGACCTCACTTGAATTATATGGGCAGCTAGGCAACAATTGTGCATGTGGGTATATGCTACAGGTATATCAAATTGGATGTTGTTAATCAAATGTATGTCAATATAAATTCAGATCTAATAACACGTTTACGAATACATAAATTCAGTATACGTCCTGTCCTGTAAGAGAATTGTCAGTATAGAAAACTGTAGAGCAGCACATATCAGCACATATGGTCTCTACATTTTGCTCTTTTTAAAAGCATATTTCATGAACACGCCATATGGACCTAATATTGGCAGTCGCATTTGCTGGCTTGTTATATTAGCCTATGGTACTCACTTTTAAGGGTCTGAAAAATAAAAGTCGCTATTTTGAGCTTTGCCTTTGCTCCAGCAACTTTTGTTTTAAAGCTATCCTTCTACACTCCACAAGGGCAAACAATAATCTAACAAATTAGTAAATAATCAAGTCATGCAGGAGAAGACTTGAAGAATTATCCAGAAGCACTTCATTCATGGTACAATACTCCCATTCTATGTGCCGAACTCCACTTCTGAATCATGATTAAATTACCAAGATCAAAGACAATTTACTTCCATCAATCAGAATAAATACAAAATTTATGCACCATCGCAAGAGTTCACAGCATTCTCTGAACTTGGCTTGTAAACTTCAAATTCTCTGAACTTGGCTTGTAAACTTCAAATTCTCCAGGACTCCACCGACAAATAAGATGCAATATGAATGCAGTCATTTGTATCCCTAGAAGTCTTAATGTGCGAGATGCTTCAGGTGATATATGCTCCCCTTCTTGGCACACAGTGTGGTCTGAAACAAGCTCTATCACACCTGCATAAATAACACCTATTGATTAAAAATAATTTCATGGATCCACAAACAACAACCAATAGAAATAATACGACCTCGATTCAGTCGAACGGGCAGTCCTTGTTTACGCAGAAATGGCTCCATATCATGACTGAACTGCTCTAAAGGACCATCCTCTAACTTAACCTAGTGCCATTCAGAAATAGTTAGATGATGCAAGCATTCCTTAAGAAAGAACAGCATTAAGCAAGCTAATTGTAACAACAAGTCCTGTACTGTTTCTACAGCGATGCCAGTGCGTGCAAAATCATGCTCCACAAATTCTGCAAATATCCTGCATAATACAATTGTGTCACTCTCTGAGGAGATTGCATCCTGTCTACACTTATTACTATAGCTTACCTACTAACTTCTTCTTTTGGAAGGTTGGTAAGAAAAAGGCCACATTCACCATGAAGCATCTGCAGATGAGGCGTAATCCATAGGCCTTCTATTAGCATCTAGAGAGTGCTTTCATACACTTGCTCATTGCAACATACCTCGCTAGCTTTATGGACCCCCTCTTTGACTTCATCAGATGACGTTTTACCAAGTGCTATTTGTAAGACTTTATTTGATCCCAGGAAAAACCTGGCCAGAATAACATGAGCTAAGAAGAGAGAACCCCATCAAATCGAAAACTTTTCCGATATGATGATGTTACACATCTGAAAAACAATAAGTGTTACTAATGACAGTGTAATACAAATTACCTGCTACTCGATTTGAGCTGTTCCCTGAGCTCCTTAAATTTATCATTACGCATATTCTCAAAAGCAAACACGTACAGAGAAATGTAATCATCCATACATTGCCGCAATGTTCTCACCAAGGATTCTTTCTGCCCCCTTGCTCTCTTCTTCGTCTTTGATAGAGTTACTGCAATGCACCCAACACAAGATAATATAAGCACAAACTATCATAGTGATTACTTCAAAAGATTGCTTACCTAATTTGCCGCGTTTGGACTTCGGCATGGCTCTGTTATCGGCTTCGAAATCCCCGGTTATGACTACCAGAGAAATTGCCACCTTAACAACTACCGGAATTTACAAAATTAAACCGGAAACGCCGTTTTCATTATAAATTTATCCTCAAAAATGCCATCAATTCCAAAACTTTCAAGGCCCCCTGCTCTCGGCTGCCACTCTCTTTTTGGGGGCAGATTTGGATCCAGCTCTAGATCCGACTGCTATAAATGACCTGCCCAAGATCGAAGGGTCCAAACAAAGTCCCTTTTTTAAGGGTAAATTACCAAAATGCCCATCATTGTCGGGCTATAAGGCAATTATAGGAGTTCAACGTGGTGGGATTATGCAGCATTAATGGTGTGCAATTTGGGCTTCAGTTTTTATATATTGCATTATATCATAAAGGCCTTGATGCAATTTCAACACTGCTGACCTAACTACAAATCTCTTGCCTTTACAATAGAACAAATAATGTAGGTCAATTCTGTCACTCATAGCTATTTCTTCCTTTTTGCTTCTGCCTTTGTTTACTCACTGCGTCATGGAAAAGTGGCAGAGGTTAAATTGGTTGTGTGTTTATTGGAGAGCCATGTGAACCAAACTTGCAGATTAATTGTTGAGTTTAATGTTGCACCTTTGGATTAACACTGTTGAGTTTAGTGTTGCTCCTTTGGATTAACAGGCAAATATGTGTGTACATATGTCCACATAGGTACTTGATAAGCATTCTTTATGGGGTGTTTACAATAAAGCTGCATTATATAAGAGTGCTTGTAATCATGATCTCTCCAAATAAATGACTCTACATTTCACTCAAGACATCATGCTCAAATGTTTGCTTATCATGGACATCTGGAAGTGCAAAATGTTTCACAGTACCTATTGTTGTAATATTGGAAAATATCCTATATTTATAATGTTTTAGTGTGGTATTATTTGGGTAATATTGTTGTTGTAAGAGGTCACCCGTAACATACGCGAGGTCTCTTTTGAGAACTCTATATATGCTTCATCAAGCACCACTAATAGTGGCAAAGCTAAAATGGCTTCGAGCTCCTCGTTGCATGTTAAGCTGTAGAGAAGATAGTAACAACTATATGTAGCAGTTTAAATAATAATGCATTTGGACGTGTACCTTTCATCGAGATTCTTAGGAAAAGTCAAGAAAATCAATTTGGTGAAGAGTAGTTGAGTTGTCATCTCGATCTCTATAATATTTAATTTGACGTCGTGAGATCTAGGAACTACCAAAGTTATCATCAGAGTTGTCATCGAATGGAATGGAATGTAGGACATGCGAACATTTTATCTCCCACATCTAAAGTGCACTTGTTGAAATACGAATCATGTGACCATTGAGATACATCGGATATAGATAAATCTAAGGATCATTCATCTACTTATACACTCACAATCTCCAAGTTGTATCTTAATGAGAAAATCCAATAATAAGAAATGTGCTCTATAGTTTACAATCCAAAAGCAAAAAATAACTACTCTAGAGCTTACAATCCAATTGCAGAAAATATGTTGTATCAAGTTCCACTATTTAAAAAACATAGTTTACATGCCATCTGAAGGCATTTAAGTTCCACTATTTAAAAAACATAGTTTACATGCCATCTGAGGGCATTTAAGTTCCACTATTTAAACAAGGTACTGCGCACGATGGGTTGCCCTCCGGTGGCGCGAAAGTGTGATTTTATGGTTTCTGTTTTTCCAAGTTTTTATATTGCTTACTCTGTAGATTGTGTGTGGGCAAGCAATCTGTATTTTAACTTGTTACTATCAAAAGATTTATATGTTCCCTACTATGATATTTTAAATGCCACTGTTTTTTGATAAAATACAAACTTATATGGCATCACAATGCAATGTGTCAATTTCATTAGAAAAGAAAAACTAACCGCATGTGCAAGACAGTCCACCAACTTTCAAGTCCACCAACTTTCAGTTTACGTCATGTGTTCATGGAACAATAATGAAAAAGTCCCATTACATTTCGAGAGCAAATGCCCCTTGTGTAGAAATGCCATAAAACCAAAATTGTAAAGCGCCAGGTTTCCTACTATGTTCATTTTTAGTTCAATAATGAATACATTTACATGCTTTGGAAATATTGAAGTTAATGTTGGTGTTGATCTTGAAACCAGATCTAATCTTTAATGTGAAATCAAAACAGATACAGATACAGATACAGATAAATTTTTATCGTCCGCGGAAACCCAATAGGGTTATGGGACCCATACAAGAAAGGGGGCATGGAAGCCCAAATCAGCCGGAGCAAAGAAGGCAAAAGCCCAAACAAAACCCAAGGACAAAGTCACAAAGAAAACAAAGGGCCAAGGCCCAAAGAAAACATGAGGGCAAAAAGCCCCAGTACAAACAGGATGAACATGCTCATAACAGGATGAACGTAATAGCTTAGAGAGAATACCCTTACAGATGAGATAATTTATGCTGATGTGATCAAATGATCAAAGACTTAAGAATGTGCCAGATGATTCTGTCTTTATTCAACTATTTTAACTGTATGCTCTATCTTCTCAAGGTGTATCCGAAGGAGTTTGTGAGATTGGGATTGCTTGAAATTGCATTTGAGCATAAGCTCGGAGGTTGAATCAATGCGTTCTTTGGGATACAAAGTTCTCCAAAAATTCATGATAGTCCTAGAGATATTTCTGTTTGGTTTAGATATGTATCCCGCTCCACATTTTGGGCAGTGTTTGATATATAATAAAAGGTTTAAGGAGTTCCATCTTCTGATTTATCCAAACCTAGAGTGGATAATGTTTTGGTATCCCTCTTCTCCTCCTTTGATTTCTTCCTATCTATCTATCTATCTATCTATCTATCTATCTATCTATCTATCTATCTATCTATCTATCTATCTATCTATCTATCTATCTATCTATCTATCTATCTATCTATCTATCTATCTATCTATCTATCTATCTATCTATCTATCTTTTTGTTTGTAGCATTTTGGATCCTTGGGTATGTGCTTGTTTACATATTACGGAATCTGGATATGAAGTTTGTGGTCTGATTGTGTCTTTATTGAATTAAACTATAACCGTGCAGATATTGGAGAACCCAGCATTCCCAAAAGGCGAGCATGAAGGAAAATAGGCTTGTCAACAAAAGAATCGTATCTTAGTTCAATTGGGCAGGTGGCATACTACATGCTTGGCACATGATCTTTTGGCAAATTGCGGTAAGAATGAATGAGCCTGCGAATCTTGAAATTTTATCTTTCACTTTTAACAAATGTATAGTAGTAGCGCATTGCATGAAGGTTTATAATCGTGATTTTCACACATCATTTCACTATTTGATGACTTCCATTCACAAAATTGAGTGATTAGTGAAAACATGTAATATGGTATGGTTTTTCCACTCTCTCTAAACGGGCTTGGGGACGAATATTTTTTGCATTCTTAAGCATTAACTTTTTGCATCCTTAAGAAAACTCGAGCATAAGACATTAAATTATGCAAGGTTTTCTGTACATATTTTGAACTCCGAAACTAAGAAGGGTTAAATGAAACCTTGAAGGAGAAAATTCAAACATTTAAACTTGGTATGTCCCTACTATGCAAAACTATAAATACGGCGTCCCAGCTGAGTTACTAAAGGCAAGCTTATAGGCTCACTCACTGTTTGTACTACTTGTGCTCATAGCATCAAAAAAAAAAAAAAAAAAAAAAAACTATGACGTATGCTGGTAGCCATGAGGCCTCACGAATCCATGCAATACATCCTTCTACCCCCAGTTGTCTAATTTCTGCCTAGAGCATTTTATTATCTTGTTAGCTCGATGATCTAGAGTTGCAACTGAACTCGCCTTCGAACAGGCGGTGCATGCACCAGCAGCTGCAGAAGGAACATGCGCCAGCAACTGCAGCAGAACGGTAAAGGCTCCCTTTCATTGTTTGTAATACTTATGCTCATAGCATCCAGGAAAAATCTATGACTTATTCTGGTTTATCATGTGGCCACGTGAACCGCTGCAATACATCCTTCTCCCCCTAGAAGTCTATTTAACCTCTGCAACATGGCGTCAACCTCCCAATTTTCTATATGTGTTCTGCTTTCACTACCAAAAGAAAAGACCTTACTAGAGCATTTTGTTGTCTTGTTAGCACCATCCTGCATTTTAGCATTAGCATAGATGTTTGACATAAGCACATAACCAGAGGCGCAGTGGGAATCTAAGCAAACTAATTTTTCAGAGCATTGCCTCCCCAGGTCCACATTGCCATGCATTCTGCAAGCACTAAGCAGAAGTTTCCAACCCAATATATTGGGTTCCTTAGCAGTGTTTAATAATTCTTCTACTTCTTTGAGGCATCCTGCACGACCTAAAATATCTACCATGCAAATATAATGGTCCTCATCTGGCACAACTCCAAACTCTTTCTCCATATGCTCAAAATACCAGCGGCCTTTCTCTATAGGGCCTGCTCGACTACATGCAACTAGAATACAAAGTAAGATAACTATATATGGCTTGATACCATCATGTTGCATTTTATCGAAGCAGTCTACAGCGAGAAGACCTTCCCCATGCTGGGCATATCCTGCAATTATTGCACCCCAGGACACCACATCCCGGACTGGCAGCCTGTCAAACAATCTGCGCAGACCCGTCCAAGCATCCACATTTACAATACATATCAACACTGCCAACATCTAAATCAAATCCCTTTCTGTACAATGTCATCATGAAAGAATCTTCCCTGCTGTGTAGTTCCCAGAAAGCCACATGCTTTTGAAATGCCTAAATATGTAACCCTGTTGGGGTTACAGCCCTTCACTTGCATATTCTCAAAACTCTGAGGGCAGAATAACATTCGTTATTAAGCACACATCCTACACTTTTGTTTTGAGTTTCCTCGAATAATTTTTGTGACTCCTCTATGCTACCACATTTCACGTACATATCAACCAGAGCATTGCATATTGCGACATAACTCGAAGCCATGCTCCATGATTTGGTCATTAATAAGTCTCCCCCATACTACGCTTTCAAGACTACTGCACGCCTTCAACACGCTTAAGAAACTAGCAATACCAGGATCTATACTCTCACCATGCATCTTCCAAAGACAGTCTAATGCAGAAAGACCTTCACTATGGTGTGCATATCCAGCAATTAAGCCCGGGGGGTTCACTTATAGTAAGGGGGGTATGCCATGTGCGTGCATAGGGTGATCAAAAACACCCCCGTATACGATTTCTTGAAAGGCAAATTCGACCCCTTCCGTACAAAGTTTACCCCAAGTAGTGGCAAAAAACCCCCCTACCTCTTACGTATACGTATGGAAATGGGTCGAAAAAACCCCCCTACAAGTCACTCAGGCACATTGTATGGCACTTACAGTGAATCCCCCTTGCAATTAAGGCATTCCAAGTCACCACAATCCTGTTTTGTAATTTGTCAAAGAGCCTATGTGACTCCTGCAAACCACATTTCCCATACACATTGTAAGATTTGACCATGTATACGTCTGCCCTGCTCTACATCCCTAGTGCTTGTACAAGCTTTTAGTGTGCTTAAAAACGTGACATACTCTGGTGCAATGGCTTCCTCTTGCATCTCTTCAAAACATTCCAGAGCAAGACAGCCTTGGTTATGCTGGGCATATCCTCCCACTACCACACACTTTCAAATGTTCACAAATGTAACCTTGTTTGACTTTATGCTCTCTACATGCATATTTTTTAGAAGGTCAAGGATAAGGAGAGTTTCACCATGCTGACATATCCTGCAATCAGTGCATTCCAAGAGACAACATCCCGTTTTGGGATATAATCAAACATCTTTTGTGACTCTGTCATGCTTACATTTTTGGCATACACATCCACAAGTGTATTTCCCAGAGCAATATCCCATTCAAGTGCACGTTGTAAGATCATACCATGAATAAGCCTGCCCTGCTTTATAGCTTGTACGTTGCCGCATCCTTTCAAAAGTCCCAGGAACATAACCTTGTTTGGAGTTATGCCAGGCTGTTGTTGCATCTTTTCATAAGCATCTATCTAATGCAAGAGGACCATCATCATGTTCTGCACATCCATTGATTAATGCACACCAGGATACTACATCAGGGTTCAATATCATATCAAACACTTTCCACGAGTCTACCAAGCTGCCACATTTTGCATACATCTGAACAAGGGTATTCCCCAAGACACGGTCAGAATCAAAGCCATCTTCAACTATATGATGATGAACTTCTCTTCCCTGCCTAAATACAGAGGACATAGTACATGCTTTGAGAATTGCAAGATATATGAATTTGTCAAACTTCACATCAGATTGTCGTAGTTCAAAATACAATTGAAGGGCACTTTTAATTTCTCCAAGATTGGCACGGGCAGATATATTTGAAGGTATTCTGTAGATGGTGCTTCGCCAGCAAGGAATTGAATTTTATCTAAGCCATGGTAAATATCTACAATCATATGCATTACACGAAATCATCTCCAAAATCCTAAAGATTACATAACAACATCTACCAAATCATAAAGATGACATGAAAAGCATGAAAGACATTGTATTAGTACCATGCTTTGCTTTTCCATTCGAAACTGTTAACGCTTACTAACCACATGTCCTCTGGTCCCAATGGCCCCTCCTTTAAAAATGCTTCCAAACAATTGTAAAGCGAAACAGCTTCTTGTCTTGCTTTTTTGTAAGTTGATGGTGTGTCAGCCTTACAAACCTCTTAATCTTTCTATACAGCTCAGGTCATATTGGGATTCCAGGGCTTCATCTGACCAATCAACAGCAGAATACCTAAATCTCTGGTTACTATGCACAGAACTGACAGGAGAAATTATATGCTGATCCATAAGGATTTCTCTTAATGAACCCCTTTCGTCTGTTATAGACAGCAGAAAAGGAGTCCTGCATGGGGAATGCCCTTCCCAAGATAGGCTACTTGTTCCCCCATTGTTATTAGGTATTTTGTCAGAGAATGGTTCTCTTTTTAACATCTCAGACCCCTCTTCATGGATGGATCTGTTATCCCTGTAATCCAGTTCCTGAGCACGTCCAGGCTTCTTCATTGGACAGAGTACCTGCTCAACAGCAGCTTTGACATCTGCGCCGGTGCAGGGCCTATCTTCACGTACGCATGTAATGAGGGGCAGTCCAAATAACCTCCATTGTTTTGCATTGCTTAAACTATAATAATAATTGCATATAGAAGAAAATGACGTTTCAACTCAATAGCTCGTGAAATTTTGTAGTGTAAGAACTTACTCTTCTGAACGGTGTTGGAGAAGCACCAGCAGAGGCTGCCTATCTGACACTTTTGGAAGCCTGTATGCCAAGCTTTAATGATCCATCGTATGCATAGAAAAGCCCAAGAACCCAGGAGTGAAGCTAGTTGAGCGGTCTTTGTGCAGCTAAGGGCCTAGGAAGAAGCTGGAGCTACAGCACCCACCATCACCAGAACACCACCAGTTATCCGGTTTCCAAGAGTGCTGCCCATCAATAGAAATGACCGCGAGTTTACAGCCAGTAGTGGGTTTGGAGCAGTTATTGGCATATTCCAGGCATATATTGGCATATACCTAGAATATGCCACAAACCCACATCAACAAGGGTTTGCCCCCTTAGGGGCAACCCAAAAACATAGTTTACATGCCATCTGCCATCTGAGGGCATTTAAGTTCCACTATTTAAAAAACATAGTTTACATGCCATCTGAGGGCATTTAGATATGTATAGGCTTGAAAAATAATTGAAAGGTATAATTGAAAGGTGTTACTGGTGATCTTTGCATCCATATGTCACTTCATTGTTTTGACTCATCCAGTGGTAATCTTAGTCCTTGAGAAGAAATATGGCAACATCTTTTGATTCCATTTGGCACAATTTTTTATGTAGTGCTACCTTGTTTCAATATGGCAACATCTCTTGCTTCCATTTGAAAGCCACATTTTTTATGTAGTGCTACCTTGTTCTACTAAAACATAAATGTCTTGATGCATGCAATCGTACGTATAGAATATATAAAATGGCATTAAACTTTGAGTTTATGAATGTAACTGATAGATTAGAGTGTCATATTTGCCATACAGATATCCAAAACAACAAATTTGCTCTATAGCTTGACTAAATTCAAATGGTCACCATGAAATGCATTTTGAATTATAGAATAGAGTACCATACAATACATCACTTTTAACAGAGAACATGAACCTTGTGTCCTCAATATAAAAACCATTGTTAATCAGACGACAAATAAAGTCAACTCATCAGATAATAGCTATTGTTAAACAGAAAAAACGCATTGCAACATTTATAGTTTTACGTTCAAATACTTGCAGACTTAGGCTTCTGTCTGTGCCATGCATTTTTGAAGAGTTACAAATTGAGAAACATCATGCTAAAAAGTAATCGCACTGGCCAAAAGAAACTAATGAAGCAATCAAACCAGACTTCATCAGATATTGAACTGCAACAATATACAAGAAGGTCGTGCTAGTTGTGTATAGGAATCTGTGGCTATTTGTTACAAACAGGGAATCCTTATTTGATCCCGCCAAAAGGATATTCAAGATGATCATTGAAAAGCAATCAACTCTTAACAGCCAACCTCTAGCAGACCACCATCTCACAGAGGACCATCTAGCAGACTTAGATCCACAAAAGTTCTTGCAGCATCTGGATCATGGAGAAGCATACCTATTATGTAGTGTGCTCTGGAACCTAAAAGAAATTCATGCCATCTTTTGAGATATTATCTGCTCCAGAAGGGCTTTTGATCCAGTGAAGCTCGAAAGGAAAACAGATGTAAGTTTGCTCGGTATGCTTACAAATTCAAACCGTCATGATTCGTTTCCAGCAGATAAATATTGGGGGATACTTGAACTCAAATCGAGTTCTTTTAAAGTAGCCAAGAGGTCTGCAAATCTCTTTTTAAACCGAGATTTATCTCTTGGATACCCTGCAAAAGGATGACAAAATTGTCAAAATCATTAGAGGCAACATAACCTGGCTATGGCATCATTTCTCTGGCTGCCCCTGCAACCCCTAAAACTTTTTGGGGCCAGAAGCCATGTCGATATTGAGGAATCCTTTGCAGCCATCATATGCCATGGACCTAGGGTGTACCAATACCTAAAGGATGCATTGTTCTACCATCGCTGCCAAAATCCTATCCGCCATAGTTGGGAGCTCAAATTGCCCCAACCAATTTTTTGCCCACAAAGAGGAGGCAGGCTGCTCCACACAAACAATAACCTAAACTAATAAAAACATCTCAGGTTCTAGTAGCAAATCCAAGCAGAGGATTTAGCACACAGAATGGCTATAGTGGCCATCCGCCGAGCAGACCACAACACAATACCAAGGGCCATATTTACTTGATCAGCGCCATTTGATCAGTGCCATCATATTTACTTTACCGAGGAGCACCTTCGTGTAGATCGCCAGAGGAGGAGAAAAAATTTTGGAAGCACCTCTCAAAGCCCGCTTTGGACATCCAGGGAGACAGGAAGTTTCAGGAGGCAACATATCACCTTCTCCAAGTGGGTTCTCCTCTAAATGAAGCATCACATGGGCAATTATTCTTGCATAAGTAGCACAAAAAGCCTGCAGAGAATACCCCCTATATGCATAAGACTACACCTTCTCTTTCTTATGAAGAATAGCTCCAGCAGCATGAGCACAAGGAATTCCAGACCTTTGCCATCTCGTGCAAGTGCAAGTCCTGCTTTCCTGATCTACTACATGTTCATGCTTTTCTGTCAAAATGTGCAATTTCCATTGAGTGGCTCATACAAGAAATGTCATAACATTTTCTAGGCAGCTCCCTTTTTCTATTAATTACTAGTTTCGGAAATGGCATGTGATGTACTAGTCTTACTGCAAAAAACAGTCAAGTTTTGAGATGATATGCCATGTTCAAAATCGATTTCGAAAATCTGTTCAAATGTGCGTGATGAATCTTTTCCATGCACAATAAAGATAACACAATTTTCTACAATGAAATAGTGCAATTTCGAATATGCATAATCAATCTCTAAGGAAATAACATGCAAGGTAAATTGCAATGGAGAAATGCTTCAAGAATAAAATTCATAAGTGCTTGATAATTACCTGGAGGTAGATTTCGAAGAATAGCATGCCAAGAATCGATGGAACATCTAGGAAAAGAACTTTGTTGCTATCAAGCAATCCAAAAACCAATTTGGAAAATGGCCAACGGACTTTTCTCTCCACCGACATATTTTTTGGCGCAAAAATTATGGGGTATTTTTGGTAAATACAAAAAGTTGATGATGTATACTGTCTCATATTTAGGTTGAATGAAGGCATTTTGGTAATTCTAGAAACCTTAGGGGCATTTTTAAAAGAATGCCAAATTGTAGGGGCATTTTGGTAATTTTTCCTTTTTAAACGATCTTGGCCCATGGCTTTTATTTTACGTCCTCTTTTTTTCTATTGGCCAGAGTGCAGCAGCTCGAGCTGTACAGCTATGACAGCTAGGGTGCCTCCTCTTGCACTCTCTATTATCCTAGTGTTGAGGTCTTAGCAGATGGTGGTTTTTTTTTTTTTTTTTTTTTTTTTTTTTTTACAGTTGTCAGTTCTGGTTCTAGCATTCTCAAATGCATGCCGATCTATCTTATATATGGCACAAAAGCAAGAGAGCTACGAATTTGGCTGATGCATGCCGTAGAATCATAAAGGCTCTTCCAGATCTACCTGCAAGTCCATTTCTGAAATCTCTATGTGCTACAGCGATAACCATCCTCTACCCTGCCCTTTCCTCACGTTTGGCTTTTGCCTTCTTCCTTCAACTGCCAAAAGCCTGTTGTGGATTTATATGAAGATTATATATGCGATTTCCTTCTCAATCTTAGAAAAGCGAGTCACTTATTTCAAATGGTGGATTCATTGGCAGATTAGTTATGAGATTTCATTCTCAAGCTGGGGGGCAGAGTCTTCAATAGGAGCATGCCCATCTGGTAAGACTTATGACTTAAGTAAACACATTCATTCATTTTGCAGGATGGTTTAATTAAGATTTGTGTTTCATAAATGAAAGCTGCTGTTGAAAGCCAATAATGTTGCAAAGCATTGCTCAAAGGACGAGTGCAAAGAACGCAAATACTGGCTCCACCAAGTTACAGACCTTGCTCTACGCTTGGATGCAGTCAAGCAATACCGCACTTTCCTTAAGGCTAGAAAGGCCAGGTACATTGCGGCCCATCAACAGAAAATGTTCTTCCTCCTGGAACATCATCCCAGAACCTTCTGTGCTTTTGTACAGGGTCGAGGTCTGGGGCCCTCGCCACTTGGAATGACTTGGAGCAGGTGCAACTTCAGTTTTGTGTGTGAGTTAACATGTTTTCTTGTAACCATGACCTTGATATAATACAAAGAAATGCTTCTCTGTTGTATAATTCTTGTCATAATTACTTAAATGTGTGCCTATCTTTCATTTGTTTCTATCTAGACGGTGCACGCCCTCCCCCTTGGGCGACACCCGTGCAACCGCGCCGTCTTACCCCGGAACAAGAGCTCACTATTATGAAGCGTCAGCTTACTGAGCTCCAAGTCTACGTACTGCAAATAAATCCGCCTCAAATGCCACAAAAGTATGGACCAGAGATCCCTCCTCCACAGAATCCGCAGCCGCCATCTGCACCTGCGCCTGTGCCCGCCATGGCAAGCCGATCTAAGAGGACACGCCCTAGTTCTTCCTCGGATGCTGCCTCGGAGTCTTCTGACTCTTCTGATTCCTCTGAGGATGAGGCCGACCATGCCAAGACCAACAAAAAGGATTATCAGAAAACAGTGGATTCGGCCATCACTAGCATTTGGAAGAACCGGCGACTCGCACAATTCTCAGGGAAAACCAGGAATGGAGTGGATGCGGAATCATGGTTGGACGAAATGCAGGAGTTTGGTAAGTCATATGGAATGACTGACAAGGATATCGGCAAAGTTGCCACCACCAATCTTACAGGGTCAGCACAAATCTGGTGGAAAGGATATGCCCGCTCTCATGGGCTCACAAGGGGAAGGTGCCGCTTTGAGTAGATGGGATGATTAAATTATCTTTTGTAAGTTACTCTGAATACTTCAATGGTATTTACATTAGTTCTTTCTGCTTCTTTCGTGTGTTGGGAATTAAGGGAAGGGTAGAGACCTAAAAGACTCTTAGCATTAGAGATGTCTCGAGCTAGATCCCTTAATACCCAATAATTGCGGCATGTGCACAAGAGCCAACCTGGCTGTGGATGCTATGATGTGGTTCAGCACCAGACAACAAGTATGAGGGTGAATCGGGGGTGGGGTCTTGCCTAGCGCAGCTACAGGACTCATATTATAGTGTGCTAGGCTTATATCTGGTCACTGTGTGTGGGCCGGGTATGGGTCTGACACTCTCTGGGCCGGAGGGCGGGGCCATAGAGGGCCGTCCTGGGCTTGAACGGGTTGGAGAGCTGATCTTTAGATTTAGGGGAGTAAGTCGGGTACGAATGCGGGGGTCGCTGAGGCGACACGTGTTCTCTAGCACACCCAGATCCGTCATGCTCGGGGAGGAGACGCCTCTCTGACCTGCCTCATCAGACCGGGGAGATGTAACCCCCGAAGGGTGATTCCTTGGGATTGCATCTCCGGAGGGCTACAAGCACGTCATAGCATGATTCAGCCTATCTGCAAGGTGTGCACAGGAGGGGCGGATACCCTAGCCATCGTCTTATGCCAGCCAACGCCATGTTATACTTCCGTATGTTGATATCTGGAGACCCTGGTCGTCAGTTGATCCCTTGGAGTCTGAGCCCGGGGTAGTGCCTTGTCATGGTGTTATTTCATATTATTATGGATGTATTATCTTTTTCGTGATGATGATGGATGGGCCACCCTTCGTGGTGGTATATTATTATGCATGGTGATTGTATGCTAACGTATATGTATGCTTCCGCTGTATAGGATTTTCCATAAAGGACGTGGGACGAATGACACCTCCGTGTTCCTCGCCCGGACACTTGGCCATCCCAAGCGGTCCGAGTATGACGGAGGGCCTTGCCATGGTGATGTGGTCGCCATGGGAGGGGAATTCCCCGTATTTATATTGTATTGATCATGCTCCGTCGAACCTTGAAGAACATCGAATGATTCTTGTATATGATGAGAACATCGTATAGATTCTGGGAGCGTCACAGGACCTTTCGTAAATCCTAGCATCTTGCTAATTGTTGTGACTTAGTAAGATCAAAATCCAAATACAAAGATGTCTCTTCAAATCGCTTGGTCTGCTTTAGGATATCCATTTTAGTACTCAAATTTGGCGCTGCAAATTTCACTATGTACGGACGGTGAGGCTGCAATCCTCCCACTCTACGTGCAGCAATGACGACAACTACTGTTGCGAGGTCCAATTTAGCCAACACCAAATTCTGTACCTTCTATTGCAAGTCCTTTGACGCTTCTTCTGGCATGCCACAAATCACCACATTACACTGATGGTTATGCCTATCAATATATTCCCTATGCCTCTAAGCAAATGTAGATGCAATATCTGTTACATGGAAGTGCCAGAATTGTGGGGAGGCATCAGGATCATTATGCTTTGGAGAAGAATCTGGAGATATCTTGGTTGCATGAGAATAGGAATCTTCCAAAGCAACAACTCGACCAGATGTTTCCGTAGCAAGCTCAGTCACTTGGCAGGTCAGGCTTTCTTCCAATGATCCCATGTGAGTATTACAATTAGTACACACATCGGAGATATGGCGGAGTAAATCTTGCCTTTGCTTGCCTACATCCATTAGATGCTCCACATTTATATGACAAGCCTTTGCACCCTCAATTGCTTCCCAAAGATTTGCATACTCGGCATTAATTTTGTGGCTGCCTTACTTTGAGAAGCAAGATAGTAACTTTTAGAAAAGAAAGTGTCCCTATGAATTGAAGGTCTACAAGAAATCGTTAATTTATACTATATGGTGCATGTTGATGTGGAATTAGACTTTTTATGGTCTGGCCACCCTTATTTATTTTAGCACATCTTCATGGTCTGGAGCAACATTCGATGTCCACAACTCTTCTGCAATAGCTTTCAGAAGTTCAAAGCATGTAAATAAGATGCTTAACTATAGAGTTTCCAATGCAAAAATGGATGTAAATGGCCTTCTGCACCTTCCAAATAGTGAATACTCAGAAGATACCAAAAGATCATCAACTGGAATGCAACTTGGAGATAAGAGACAATTACATAGAGATGTGATTCTTAATTTTGGGATCCATCCCTTAGACGCAACTCAGTTCCAAGATAATAAAGCAAAATCCAACGCAAGAATTGTTAGCAACATGAAACTATTACTGCTGCCTAGATCAGGACCAACAAAACAGAGTTTTCTCAGGAATATGGAAAAAGATAATGTTCCTCATTATTACTGCAAAGGTTTTTCCCTTGAAAACCTTTTTAGGCAAAAGTATTTTTGTCCTAGTAGTAATGGTTGTACTAGCCCATGGGTCCCATGGCCTATTGGTCTTCGTGGACATTACAAAATATATTCTAGTTTATTTTATTTTCAGCTCAATATAAAATAGTAAGTGCACTTAATTCCCCATAAATTTCTTATTTTTAGGTCCATCATCCGCTACAACATCTCTCATATCCTCTTCAATTTCTTCCTTGAGTTCAAGGAATTCATTTGCAATATTAACTCCTAAGATTCTAACATCTTCAAATATTGCTCCACAACCTTCAAAGTCTTCAATATGCTCCATCCCTACCACTGCAATTTCAATAAAAGAAATGTTAGAATTCAAATTAAAAACAAAGCAAATATTACTATTACTTTTACTATTACCTTTAAGTTTTTTTGACTGGCTATTAGTATATTCACCACTATGTCGTTTGCTAGAGGATATCGGGCTTGTAAACAATCTCTAGCAATAATATTAAATCCATAAGGCTTTTCCAGTACCTTTTGAAGTGGTTCCCTCCATGACAAAGGTGCATTATCAATGTTCAACCAGTTCAACAGGTAAAGGGGATGCTAAGGGTCTTTTAATTCGAAGAGATTTATCCACTTTGTAGGCATGTCTATATGGCATTCAAGATGCTTAAGTTATTTCATTAAGCAAACAAATGTGCATAGAGGATGGACGCAACAAAGGCAATGTCCAATGATGGCACACATGCTAGTAGAGCCAAAGTTTAAAGTACAAAAGAAGCACTTTTGCAACTCAATAATTGTTTGTCTAAAGTAGCTTTTGAAATGTTATACCAATCTAAAAATTAGATATCAATTAAAAAGAGGCTAAGTATTATACTGAATTTTTCTAGTTTCGGTAGAAGCTATTTACTGCTCTCTTCCTGAAAATTGCAATAAAGTTAAGAGTAGCACATAGCACAAGAAATTAATTGGTAGCATCTTGCATCGTCTTGCATACTGCATCTGCCTTCGAGGATCCTTCTCCTTCAATCTCATGAATGATGTCGAGAACGAAATGGCCATCTCCATCTCCATTGATTGATGGCTGATGCTGCAGTTCCCATTCATCATTTAGCATCTTTAATCTACCCTTTTGCACATTCCACCTGATGCAATCATTTTTCTGCTGTTTCTTCTTCTCCTTTGGGAACCGAGAGGCGCCACCTAATTATCACGTATAGAGGGTCGAACCTCAACGTCTAGACGCTTTTGTCCAACTGGTTGGGGCACGATAGTTAAGGTGTCGTATAATTATACATGAGATGTCTTTGATTTAAATTAACTTCCAAAGCTAGTGTACTCATATCCAGCAATTCATCCACCACAACGACCTTTGACTTTTCTGTTTTCTCGCTCTTTGCCACAAAAGATTTCTAATTAATTTTCACACCATATACATGTATTGAAAAAGCTTTCACATAGATCTTGCCAATCTCTCCAACACAAACATCATGGTTCGATATATATATATATATCTAAGAATTGATCTACATATTCTGTATTCATCCTTAACTTCATCAGTGGCACACCAAAGATATATTGAATGTTCTCATCATCTATATTAGCTTTCCTCACATCTCCTTGAGTCATGCTCTTTTTTTGTAAGACAGATGTGCCAAAAATATTATCTTATTTTGTTGGAGAACAAATTTGTTCCTCCTTTGGTTTGCAAATGACCCTTGCATGTAAAACAATACATGCAAATGCTGAAGAAACACACCAATACAAAACCTGAGTTACACTACATTTGATTTGTAATATTTAGACACAGATTTTTTATAGATATTAATTCTTCCAATGCTAACTAGTAATTGTAGCAATATTTTGTATTGGGATGATATTTTATAGTGCTAGCTGGAACTTAAGGAAAGGCTGGTACAAGTATCGCTAATACAGTTAAATGAGTGCATAAAACTTCTACATAACACAATAAACATAAAATGACAAATTAGCATATAGCTATTGTCAAGCTGGAATTAAACTAAACGAGAACATGAAAATGTTCTAGCACAATAAATAATAATGCAATAACAATAAATTTAGTACAAGCTATTGCCATGCTGCAATTAAACAATAATATTTAGCACTATAAGCACTATCATAATAATAAATAAGCAAGTATACATCGTCAAGAACATGCAGGATGCAGCTCCTAGGGCTTCCAATAAGATTAAAAGAAGGCTGATCAAATGCTCTTCATAAAAGCCCATCTTCGCAGCTTTTTTATATTAAAGTGATTTTCCAAGACAGTCTCCTACTTTTCCAGAATCCATACAAATAATCTCCTCCAAAGTAAAGCATCTGATACCTTGCTAGGAGTAAGAAAGTTACTAGCTAGTGATACATTTCAAATTACAGGCTTTTTACTAGCCAACAAGACCCAAACATAGGCAAACTCTTAAATAACTCTACTTGTATGTAAACCACGTAGATTGACAAAGATAGTGGCATAGCTCACATACTTCTCCTGGTGAGGCCTTCAAACAAGGTAGGTATTGCAACAAGGTTTGTGGTAGTCAGTGAGATTAAGGGATGTAAAAGTCCAATTGTACTTACCTCATGCACATATTGATTTATAAGTGAGTCAGAACTAAAGAAATATTTTCCTAGAAGAAAGCATCTTGTGCTTTTAAAAAATCTTACCATGACATCATTTCAACCTTCATTTCTTATCACTATAGGGCTTTCCTTTAAAAGCTGCAGAAGGCATCCATCATATGTAAACAACAAAGGCCGCTCAATGGGAACAAAAGCTTGCTCCAGAATAGCATGATGCTCATGAATTCTGCAGACTTCTAGTATGAAGCACATCTCCCAGGCTCTTCAATTTGCAATGTGATGTGCAATCTGTAACAACTCTAGCAATAACGACCACTAGGTAAATTTGAGACCTGCAAGGCATCAATATAATTGGAGATTATGGTAAATTTGTATTAAGAATGTCTGGCACCTCCACAGAAACAAAACAGAAATAAGAGCTTCCTTGACTTTGGTGGGCTGCCCTTTGCAATGACCTTGCCATATAGCCACTGTTTGCTAGCTTTACTGCCCTGCAAAAGATAGCGCAGATCTAGGAGAAGAAGGCGGGCTACTTTAGATTTCGGGCACTTTGAAAATTATCTTTGGGAATTCATCAACTATGGCCTAGACAATCATAGCAAGTAGACAGCTTCACAACAAATAAAGGGGCAAAGAATCTGTCATGAAAACCTCAAAGTTTAGAAAGGTTCATATCAAGGTTCCATCGTCCATGGTTTCCCTCCTCTCACATGGATTTATTTGTAATCTAATCTATCTTGTGAATGCTTGGTGGAGCAACATTTTCTTCATCTTCTATCAGAGGTACCATACTTTGCTTCGAATGATTGAAACTCATGTACTATGTATTTGAAAGACTATGATTACACGATCCAGTGAACAAATCTAAGATGTCATGTTTCCAAAGTGAATACGCAGGATGATCATTTATAGGTTACCAACTTTTGGCCAGTAATGCTGGGCACCATTACTAGTTAGTGTTAATAACTTCCTCCTTATTGGACTCTTTAGTGTAAAGGGAGAGTCCTTGTTTTTTTTGTTATCATTATTGGTGCAGGCTGATAACTAGTTATCAGTACTATTCCACCCATATAAGACCGATAAGGTGGTTATCGGTCTTCGCCTTGGCCGATAACCAAAAGTGTGTGGCCTCGGTTGTACGTCCTCGGCCAGATATTTGGCACATAAGGCTGGGTTCACATGCAACCATCGTCGGAGAGGGGCCCTGTTTTGCCCTGTGCTAATAATCGGTGATGGCAGGCGATGGTCCATGTAAAAGGGTGAGCCTTTTTACATGATGGTGATGGCGCCTTCATTGCATGTGAACCGGCTCTAAGGCCTCGGCCCGGCCTTCGGCCCCAGCGGGCCTCGGCCTTACGTGCCAAATATCGGCCTCGGACGTACAGCCTACCGATAACCTTACCTTGTCAAGTGTTTGGCTTGTGAATGGATGTGTGAGAAGTTATTGGCGCGAAGCCTCTATGGCAACCTCCAAAGGGCAATCATCTGCCACGTAGGAATGCTACCAGGGGAGTTCCATGGTGGTCGAAAAAAGGTTAGGTGGATCGCATAATAGGGCACCAATTTTCTAGAGCAACGAAGCAGGCGACTCCCTTCCATCATGCACTCCGGCGTTCAGTTTGGGCAGTCTCAAGCTCATGTAGCACAACCAGCAGCAGCAGCGGGAGCACCTGGTGCATACTATACCTCAGATTTTACTTCAATTCCTTCTGTTTCTTCTGATTATTCATACCCTAGTTCAGGATCCTTCCCTCCTCCCCAAGTGCCTTCTTCTCTTCCTTCCCCTGCTTCTGCCCCTGCTGTTCCACCCATGAATTATGGTCCAGTTCCATCCTATTCTGGTGCTGTGCCTCCTGCCCCTTATTCTTCTTTTGGCGCTCCCAACTATTCCGATTTTACACCAGGTCAAACCCAATTCCATAATAATCAGGTAGCACCATCTCATCCCTATGCTCCAGCAGCACCTTCCTTGCCTGCTGCGGACCCAGGTTATGATTTGGGTTTTAATTATGGTACATCCCCTGCCGCGCCTCCAGCTCACCCTTCTTTTGGTTCTTATGCTTCATACGAGGCACCTGCTCCTCCTTCCGGTAGATCTGCATCTCCATTAGTTTCTTCAGGTCATGTTATGCCTCCACAAATGCAGATCCCACCACCGCCATCTGCTCCGCAACCGCAGCCTGCAGGATATGGATCCCCCATGCCTCCAGTACCGAGTGGAGGATATCCAGAAGGCAATTATCAAGGTGATTTTATGAGAGGGGCACCACAAACATATAGAAGTTATGACCAAGACTATGGCCACAACGATGGGGGATATTACCAGCCAAAGAATTACGATAGAGCAGGTGGAGACCAGCTGCTGGGAGCATACGGGCAGGGATATGGTGGTAGTTCGGAGTCTGAAGGCGTATACAGGTATGATGGGGGCCAGTCTGAGCCATATGGTTCTCGTGGTACCGGTTCCAATTCCTGGGGTCTAGGCAGTTCTACTGGGGAGAAAATTACAAGAGCAACACCTAAAGTTGACACAACTGTCAGTGGAAATGGAGTGCAGAAATATCGAGTGAAATTGTTATCAGAATCAAGTTATTCTGATCCACCAACCGATGTCATTTGCCAGGTCTCCTACATTTCAATTGATTCATGTTGAACTTGTGCATCATAGTAAAATTAACTTGCTGAAAAGAGAACATGGAGGAGGTCTCATTGTGTATGTCACGGTTTCTTCTTCTCTGTCAAATCTTATTGAACTACTGAGTGGTCTTTTTTCCCGTTGATCATATGCCTCAGTGTTTCCTGCACCACGTCTTGTGTTTCTAGCTTTACTATAGTGGAGACTCTACCTGGTTTACCTGACTTTGTTTTGTACTCTTACATGAATGCAGATTGGGCTGGATGGTGTACGGTTACTCTCTCCAAATACAAACAAGACAATAAGAATATATCCTCTAGATACTATTACGAAGTGGGAGGTGATTATTTTATTCACACATATATCGAGACATTGTTTATCTCTGTTGTTCAATAGGATGGATTGAAGCTTTGCAAGGATCTCTTTCCTTATGCATGTGCATTATATCCTGCACCCATATGCTTCATTTTTGGGCTGGATGCCTGATGCAAAACTATCATGCACTGTCCAGCTGCAATTTGATTATGAGAGTAGTACAAGGACTATAAGGACTTGTGCAATGGAAAGGAAAATTGCTGCAGAAAAAGTAGAGCGTTTAAAAGAAAGGGAGAGACCTATGTAGTCTATTCATTTGCAGGGTTGAACCTGAAATTCTTTTGTGAAACAAGCTGAGGCTTGAGAATACATCATTGCTGATGTGTAGTTGCTTAACAAGCGCTATGTTGTTGAAAAAGGGTGAAATTTTAGTTAACTTTTGACGGGAGTTTTCTTTTCTTGACAGGTAAGTGACACCTCAATATTCACATTCTGGGCAAAGAGCTCTGTAGATGTAGAGCAACGTCGAATAAGACTTCAAGCTAGTAGCTACACGAGTACTGCCATACTTGATACACTCACTGCAGCATGTGTACAGGTCAGATTTGCATAAACTTTGGGATGTTGTTTATTAGGTAATGGTTATCAGCTGAGAGATAACCTCTTTCTTAACCCAGGTTTGTGAGATGGTTGGCAAAGATTTCATGGGAGAATCCAGTAAACAATCTAGTAGTACTGTAGAAACATCTGAGTCTGCACAGAAAAAGTCGTCATTTGCAGAATGGATGGCTTTAAAAACCAAGCCCTTGACTGTTGAAGAGAAGCAACATTGGGTAGGTATTTGTTGTCCTTTTGTGCCGCTTGAAATGTGTATTAAGATCCAATTGTGTACCTAGTCATTTTTCTCTCTTCCAGGTTCCCGATGAAGCAGTTACAAAGTGCACAGCATGTGATTCTGATTTTGGAGCATTTCTTCGAAGGGTAAAAACAATGTTACTATTTCATGAATTAGTGCAAGTGGTTTTATCTATTTCTTGGTTGCAGCACCATTGCAGAAATTGCGGCGACATTTTCTGTGACAAATGCACCCGTGGAAGGACTGCATTGAACAATGAGCCAGATTCACAACCAGTTCGTGTCTGTGACCGCTGTTTGGTATGTTCAGAATTGTTTTTGGAAGTCCTCTTGGTGCAAAAACTATTATATGCAACTCTCAATATGGACGTGATCAATATGCTAAAATACGACAAGTCTCAGTGACATCTTCATGCGTCCTTGTTTCTTTCCATAAAAATCTGGGAATTATAAAGTTGGCATCCTTCAAAAGTTTGTTCAATAACTAGGATGCAGAGAATTCTGACATCTATGTCATGTGTATCAGGCAGAGGTGACTCAGAGGCTTGCCAACATGGAAACTAGTAGTAAATCATCTTCTATTTTGCGCAGCCATGAGGATCTTGCAAAGAAGCTTCAAGTAACAACTCAACCTATCTGAACTTTTTGGAAGTGTCATATGTGAACTGGCTCATTATTAATTTTAACAGGAGGAAATGGAGAGGAATGCTTCAAAGAAAGGAAATTCTGGGAGCTCGGTGGGTGCTGACTCCGGGAAATCTGGTCAAATGTCCGTCTTAAATTGCAACAAGTGTGGGAATATCTCACTTGTGACTGGTAATAAAAACCGCTGCCCAAATTGTGGTTCCTCAGGCCAGAATTCAGAGGCAAGAAATTCAAGTGGACGATCAGGTCAGCAAATTCCTGAGTCAGGACCAAACATGCGGGAAGTAGCTTGTCCCACATGTACCGTTCACCTTCAGGTTTGTGTGGTTCCCTTCCTTTTTGGGTCACTTAGATTCAAAATCTGCTCATCTAATATGACTGCATTTATTGTCAGGTTCAAGTACCCAAATCTGGGACACAAACAGTAGAATGTGGAGTTTGTCAACATCCGTTCCTCGTTAGTGCACATTGACCAAAGGTGTCCTTGAGGAGGTGGGTTATAATTTCAACAAATTGCATTGCCTGAGTGCATGGAAGCACACCTTGTCATGCTATAGTAAATATTGAATTGTAATTAATATCCTTGGAAAATCATTCTTCTCTTCGCCATTATTGTAAATCATTTTCAAATCTATTTAGTGATTTTTGAAGATGCTTATGACATTTTCTATAGTTCGGAATTGTCAAACAAAGGTGATAGTTCTATCAATGTTCACTTAAATCCACCTAAAGAATTTCTGTATGCAAAAAGGTAAAGCAAGTGTACATTAGTTAGCTCACTGAATGCACATTTGCGCGGTTAATCTGTGGCAACAGTGAATCCACGTGTTCCAGCCTATTGTGCACGTACTATTTAGAAGCTCTACCAATCATGACTAGGTTGAGTTCTAAAGGTTGAGTTCTAAAGCGTATGCAACTTAGGGTGAGATTCGGAAGTTAGAAGCTGACCAATCCAAATGAACGATTTAAAACTTCCGTTGTTTTCTCTGATTCCACTAACAGCGGCAATTAAGCATCGGGTTTTGCTTTGGAAGATGATGTGTACGCTAAAAAAAATCGATTAACTGTCAGGGGAATCCTCCCGGCCCTTCGCACCAGAAACAATTACCCCTCTCCAGATCTTGCCACGAATCAGACTAACGTAAAAAACAGGTAGGTGCATTCCACTCTTATCCGCCAATAGCGCCTTGCCACGTGGCGCGATTCTTTTACAAGAATGTTACCAGAAAAAAATAAAGTGATCTCGCGATTCTTCTACCCGGCATTCTGGATCTTTACCTCGCATTCTTCTAGATCTTTACCCTACATTCCGAGCTTTTACCCTGCATTCCGGTGGGTTGGAATGCACCTCCCTGTTCTTCACGTTGCAGCAATGGCAATCTACTTGCCATAAGCGCGTCGCCCTGTTTCCATCCCAGGGATGGCAAGTAGATTGCCATTCCTGTATACGGAAGAGATTTTTTGTGGAACAACTGCCTTTGCCGTAGTGGAATCATATGCATCTGGCTATGGTAGTTTAGGTTTATGGCATTTGATGCCACAGAGTTAAATACCCCTTCCGGCAGTGGAATCTCAGCCTTAGGAAGGTACAAGATCATGGCTGATTCAATAAAGCAAAAATTTTCCGAATTTACAATCTACATACAATTCCAAGCTTGAATGGGCGGAGCCTTTAGTTCTTGGATTCACAATCTACATATTTTTATCCTTATTTGTATGTCAAGCTTGAAGGTTGCATATGCATATTGTATAACTCTAATGGCTGATTTCATACATCATAGTAAGATTGTACAATATCTTGCACATTATTGGCATCATTGTTAATATCAGCCCTAGGATTGACGTATACTTCAATCTAAAATAGATCATGTGCCAAGATCTAAGATCCTAGCCATTTGCTAATATATTTAACGGCAATCAATATGTTTAACGGGGTCAAATGCTTACCTGGCTCTATAAAAATAGGTCCCATAGGCCAATTGGTCTTGCGGACGATAAAAATCAATTCAGTTTAATTCAATTCTATAATTTAGGGTCAATCACACCTTAAATATATAGTTGACCATCTTGAATATAATGTCTGTGGTCCAAAACTAAATATAAGTAGGCTAGACATTACGCTCCAAACTCAGCTTGCAACAGAAGAAACCTATATACAAAAGAAATAGCATCAAAATAAAAAGCAGGCTAGGGGAATCAAATTCCTTACGGTAGCGCATATACCATAAGGCCTGGCGACCTTAAAAAGAAGGGACTAATCCCATGTATGATGCAGATACAAGAAAGCAAACAAATGACAAGCCCCCACACACACACAAATTTTCCACGTCCATTTCAAACTCTCTTTTTTTTCCCTTTTCTAGAACATTTTCCACATTTATTTTCCCATAGCACTTTACCTCATGCAAAACAAAAAATTTCATATCAATTTCTCGACACAAAACGTGCAAGCAATATAAAATATAAAAAAAAGTCAGTCGAAACAAAGAAACCACCATGCATCAGTCAATTGTTATTCATCATAAAACTGTGTTTCCTAGCCAGCGTGTCTATCCTCCCAACCTCTCTAAGCAAGAGACTCTGTGTGAAATTCATATGCGCCCTTACTCAAATGTGGTTACTTCCACTTCTTCCCATTCCACATGTTGGACGACTTAAGGGCAGCAATATGCAAATTAGAGTGAGCCGCCATCTGAAGCAAATGCAGAAAATATTAAAAACCCAGCTGGTGCTAACGAGGAAAGAAGAATAGTAGTTTCCAGATTAACATGGAAGGATGAGAAAGTGAATTTGCATCATCAGTGGGGAGTCTCCATTTCTTCAAAAAAAGCTTCATAACTTCAGTGTTGAGCTGAAGAACAAACACTTTTATGCTTGCAATAATATCAATAGTAGTTTAGAGTTGCCAGCCTTGTTGCTCTGACCAGTGGACTCTATCGAGATAATAGGAAAAGGGTTACTTCAAAGAACTGAGCGTGTTGGAGAAAATAATGTAGTGGTGGATGAAAATGACATTCCTTCCATACATCCTATGGATGTATCCTACGAGAAAGAAGGGCCTACAACTTCTTGAAGAGGAAGAAGAGGCAGGAAAAGGTTCAGACTGTGAAAGATACTAACAACTGCAGTGAAGAGATGATGCAAGCCATCAGAGGGGGGATTGTGGCTGCACCAACAACTGCTTTGGTAGATTCACAGTGAAAGAACTCGTGGAAGCCAGATCAACCTACAAGGAGAAACTCATAATGCTAGAAAAACTTATATTTACAACATCATAGAACATGCATTTGGGCCATCACCTGATGTCAGGAATAGGGGATTTTCTATTAGTGGGAAATAGATATACAACAGTGCAGTGACAACCATACTAGGTATATCAACCTCTACATGGTGGAGATTAAGGCGAAACCAAAAGAGGGGGGCCCAAATAGGTTGGCATAGTAATCAGGGAAAGGCGAGGACAACCTCCAGGGTGCTTGCAACTCAGAGTTTATTTGAGAAGTTTGTTAACTATCATGCTAAGAGTATGTCTCACAAAAGTGCGATTGATGAAGAGGGATGCAGGAAAGTGATTAAAATGTTGCCTCACACAAAAAGTGATTTTACAAATGATCAACAATCTTCTAGAGGAAATGGGTGTGGGCAAGATTTCACAATCAGCCTTCAGCAAGCTCTGGAGTAAGCATTTTTCAGATGTCAAAAGAATGCAATATAACAACTTCTCAAAGTATAATATATGCGTGGATTTGTTAGATAAGCTCGAGAAGTCGAAGCTTGAGGTGGAAAGATCAGCGGTTCAGAAGGAAATGAAAATTCACACGATGGAGCAAATGTCATGTTGATCAACATACTGGATATGGAGATGCTTGTCTACAATGAAACCAGAGAATTTTCTATGCATCATTCATGACAAGATGGATCAACAAAAAACCTGTTTGCCTCAATTTAGGGCTAAAGTCTGTTGCAAGGTCTTTCCCATTGCAAATATTACTAGCTGGATTCATAACTCAAGGTCAGGGAGCAGTGCATCACGGCCATTTTACATTAGAATTATGGGGTGATGGTCCAAACTTCCATGTTGGTAGCATTGCAAAAGCATTGCGCGATTTAGAACATGGTTTTAATGCAGATGTTCATGCTTGTAAGCCATTGCAACATCTCTTCAAGGCATTGCATGACACTGCTCCCATGAAACTAGAGGATTTGACCATAGGAAGGATGAATGGGCCAGCATCTTCAATTCATGTGAACCCAATACCGGGGCACCGACTACCCAAGAAGCTACTCTTGCAACTTGACAATTGTGCTGGCCAGAATAAAACTAGATACTTATTTGCATACTTGTCGTATCTTACATGGGTTGGAGTGTTTGAAATGGTCTATATTGGTTACTTGATGCCTGGCCAACACTCACGAAGACATTGATGCAATGTTTGGGCATTATAGGATCAAATTGCAGAAAAGTGATGTCACCACCTATCCAAGGTTTTTGGAGCTATTTAAGCAGTGTTCTTCACCTCCTCCTATTGGTTCATTGATACAAGAAGTCCCCGACTGGAAAGAGTTCATGGAGGGTTATGCTCGTGAAGATCTTATTGGGCATAGTGCTCCATTGCAATTTAGGTTTTAGGTGAAAAATGGAAAGCCAATAATGCAATACAAGATGAGGGCTGGAGATCCTGTGTGGAAACCGAAAGATAAGAGTATATTGATTTAGAAAGAGGATGTGGCACGTGAATCAATGGTGCCGACGGGAGAGCCTAAAGCTATGAAACCATTAGGGAGAAGCGAAGGACTGTGAACGAACTATGGAGAAATCCTTAGCAGATAAACACATATGTAAATTATTGGAATGAAGTTCATATACTTTAGGGAGTTTGGACACAAGTAGTAGTGTCCTTCGAGAGGATTGGCTACCTCAAAGTCGATGGAGGCTCGACCATGGTCAATTTCAATCTGATCAGCAGCCGATCCACTTGATGACAGAGGAGACTGAAGAGGAGGTGAAAGAGGAAAAAGAGCACTATGTTGGACCTAGAAAAGAGCGTCCCAAGTATTATGGACTTGCTCTATATGATCCTAAGATGGATTTTAAGGATGGCCAATATTTGATCGTCAGGCCATCAGATGAAGATACTTATCCTATTTGGTTAGGGTATACCATCTCGAGCGTTTGTAAGGAAGCTAATAACCCTAACAGAAATAAGGTGCATGTGGAGTGGTGGATTTCAAAATGATGGAATAATTTCAAAATAATGGAATCGTGGTTTCAAGTCCTTATGAATTTGAACATGATTCGAGCCAAAAGGTCCGAAAATCTTGGTATAGACCTTCTCATTTCGAAGATAGTTGCTTATAGAATATTGGGGAGCAGCAATCCAAACCTATACTAAATATGGAGGAGGAAATGTGGAAAATATTGGATATGCTAACCTCAAAATTACTTGAGGCTACTATTTTCCCCCCTTTTTTTGTCTTTTTGGTTTTTGCAAATATACAGAAAAATAAGATGACTCGACAATGATGTGGCAAAACAAAAAGTGAGATGGCAAAGTTTGGCAAATGAGGTGGCAATTGGATACTGCAGTGGGAAAAATATGAGGTGGAAATAACACGGAAAAAATATTTTTTACAGAATAGACCGTAGAATTTTCACCTTTAGGAAATTTAAGGTCAAACATAAGTGACATGGCAATTTTGGTGACTAAATCAGTGACGCCACCATTTTGGTGATGTGGCATTGATTTCAAAGTCATTTTTGCAAATCTTTGGATTTCATGACTTTTTGGTCTAAGTGCCGAGATGACATAACAAATTGGATGAACACGTGTCATGATGACATGACATTTGACATGGTTTTTGATGCAAACGGAGGCTAAAAATGGGATCATGGAGAATATGGAAAGACTATAAAGAGAGAAAGGAAAATGAAGCAAATGATCGCATAGGTCTAGCACAGCCAAATTTATCCTCAAATTGTGATGCTTCCCGAACTTTGACTAAAAGCATAAGACTATCATTGTGATCTCAACTTTCTCAACCTTTACAAATGTGTTGAAACCCCAAACATGGGCTATAAGCTATAAATGCATGAAATGCTTGAATATTGCTCAAACCAGACAACAACAGACATGATCTAAAAATAGTGGCAAGAGGAAGATTTGTTGTGATATGATTTAAAGCATGTCACACCAAATGCCACCGACCATAAATGTAGTTTGTATACATGGAATTTTGTGATGGCATCTTATTTTCCTAGTAACTCTTCAAAATTCAAATTAAAACAAGGTGTTGATGCACTAGGGTTTGCCACTTTAAAATTTCAACAATTGATAATATATACTATCCACACCATATTGGTGAGACACTAATATAGAGTTGGGATCTACTTAATATCATATCACTTGTAGGTTTGCTTCAGTCCTAGCATTTGGGAATTGAAAGAGTAGCCACATGCGGAAAAAATTTGGATTCCCACCTCCGAGTTTAATACGGCAAATATTGGAGGCCCGGAGTGAAACACCATTGCCAATGGAGGCTGCCCATCTCCTTTTTTTAGAATCACATTTGGATTCACATAATGACATATGACATGTGACTGGGTCAAGTTGAATGTGGCTCAAAAAATATCGGAGAATTTGTAAATGAGGTGGCATCCACGTCGTTGAATAGGGTACGTTTACAAGATGGAGCCCTTCAAGGAATCCTTCATGGAATGGTCGCTCAACTCTGAGGTATGGCGCCTAACTCAGCTTCCCTTTCTTTCTTAGTTCTGTCTCTTTTACAAATCTGGGTTTTGCTTCCTTTCTTTCTTTCTTCCTTGGTTGCTTGAACTTCCTGGGCTTTTTAAGCCCATTAAAATTTGGGCATGAAATTATATGATTCTTAGAACACTGGAAGGACGGAACTATGTTTTCTGTAATTTTACAACCCTGAAGGAGCTTTCACCTGATTTTACATATTATGATCTCTTAAAGCCATGATTGCTTTTCACGCCAATGAATAATTGGCTTTCTTAAAACCTGTGCTCTGTCAATATTTCTCACATGCATGCAATCATCTTTTGTCATGTGAAGTATTTTGTATGCATGGCTCATCTGCAAGATGTCGCATATTTTATATGTATATATAGGACACATAAAACTCGCATGTATACCACATAATGATCTTCTTATCAACACACGATGAAAGCTTGAGACTTGGCATACTATTTTTTAGACATCGTTATTACATGTTTGCTGGAGGTTTTTGAAGCTTTTTTATTTTATGGTTTCTGCTTAAAATGCATATTGGGAAGTCTACATTTTTTATCAAGAGCCTTTTCTGTTATGCGTCTTTATGCATAGAATGTAAACTGGGTATCCTTCACTGCAGGAACCCAGTATGTTTGTTTCACTTTTGGTGTTCCAAAAGTAAAGTTCTGAAGAAGAAATCCAGGTATCAGATTGTAGCAAATTTATACTAGGAATGACTGTAATATTCATTTAATAGCTAACTAACTAACTAACTAACTTTTTGTTAAGCGGACTTTCTTTACTGCAGCATGAGCTTGTCGTACATGGCCTCTCATAGTCCGCAAACGTTTCGAACACAATCTGTTTCCTCAAGCTCAGATGATGAAGGACCTTGTGGAATTATCATGAATTGCTGGTCAAAGAAGCCATCTCCAACACCTACGACAAATTCTGTTGGAACAAGACAGCAGGTCACACCTGTTCCTATGAGTCTAACACCTTCCAGTCCACGGTTGATGCGCTGCCATGCTGTTCGCAGAGATATTTTTAGGGACTGGAATTTTGATGACATGGGAGAAGGTGGAAGGCAGATTTATCTCAACCTTAGTACTAGGGCTTAAGTCATGTGACTCAATTAACAGGTTGGGACTGCCCCTTTGTTTATGAAGACATATCCTGAAATATCAAATGTAAATTAGTTTGATAACTGTCATGAGGCATAATTGTGGGAAGTTGATTACATACTAAGAAGGTATGCAATGACTCGGCATATGTGGTGCATGCTTCAACTAGAATATGCTCTTGCAAAACAAGCAATCTGACATATGGTTGGCATCAATTCTGTGTAATTTAGTTGTGACAATCAATTGAAGCCATAGCAAAGGTGTTTTAACTTAAATTTGTGTTTGTTTTGGTAAATGATGCCATCTTCTTCAAGCAGAAACAAGCAAATAGCTATAGAAGTTTCAATTGTGAATGCTTGCCAAAATAATATCCATGCCAATGGCTCAGGCTGTGGCTAAATGAAACCAACCGTGTGAAAGTTTTGGAAGCACGCGAAACCAACCGTGTGAAAGTTTGGAAGCATGCATAGTGACCAGAAGCAAGTTGCCCGTTTGAACACGAACAAGGTGCTAATGGATAAGGCGGCGTTGTAATCATGAATGGGGAGAGATGGTTGTGGAAATGAATGATGTTGAAAACCTTGCAATATACACAATCAACGCATCAAGGGATTACCCTCGTGAATGGGAAGAGACTATTGTAGAAATGAATGACGTTGAAAACCTTGCAAAATGCACAATTAAATTTTTTGGCAATGAATTGTTCCACAACAGCTTGCGTAGCCCAACGCTTTTATGAGTCAATATCTTATGCCATTAACTGTAGGCAGTCTACTGGTTATAATGACACAAACATACAACAATCCAACTCCAAGGTAGCATATGGCAAGGCAGAAACTACACCATGATTTAGGGGCTAAACTTAGCCATTTAGCGATTTTTTAGCACATTTTCAAAAAATGTTGGCTAAAGTAAATGGAAAAAATTAGGGAAAAATATAAATTTTAGCGTAACTTTTTTCGTGCTAGCACCAATGTTTGAGCTCGCTAGCACCAACGTTTGAGCTCTTTTGCCAAACGCTAGAAAGTAAGAGAGTGAAAATATGTAACACCTAAGCCATAGAAAATTTTGGAATAATTTTTGGGCTAGTTTAGCTTAAGTAATTATAGGTAATATTAAGAAGTAAATGATTAGTAATTTATTTCCTAGCTCCATGATTTCATTTGAGGCCTAGACTTAGTAGCTACATCAAAGAAAATTGTATGATGAATTTCGGATTAGTTTAGCGAAACGCTAGAAAGTATGAGAGGAAAAATTTGTAGATTTTATCTAAACCACCAAAAGTTTTGGGATCATTTTTGGGCAAGTTTAGCTAAACTCTGTGTGGCTACTAGAACAATATGTGATTAGTAATTTATTCCCTGAATTACACGGATGATGGATAACTTGAACTTTTTTTTTTTTTTTATTGAAGGATGAAACAACAGTTTACTAATCAAGGGTTAGTTATACAATGTAGACATCTCATCTATCTTTGTAAGTATAAGAAGATGCCTCTGGAACACTGAAGCATTATGTACTTACTCCAAAAGACGAGATTAGTTTAAGAGTTAATTTGAAGGCGCTGAACCCAAATCTGGTCTTTCACGTCTGTCTCCAGGGAGGAACATCTGTTATAAGCCATTAGTATTTTAGCTTGGGCTACAACAAGCAGATGAATAGATGCTATGAAAAATGTGTGGTCTTTGGCGCTCCCAGATTGACCACAGGAGCCAACCAGAACCAAGATGAAGTGCCTTTTGCTTAGCTAGGGACCATGCAGCAAGGTAGGCTGCAAGAGGACACATTGGCAATCCACTGTGTTGTCAAATAAACCTTGTAGCTAGGATCATGCTGGTTGGACTTCTAGACAAGCAAAGAGATAATGCTCAATAGTCTCAATGTCTGAAAGGCAGAGTGGGCATACTGCAGACGTGCCAAGATCATAGTGATGCCTCAAGGGATTAACATGCAGACACCTACGGATAACTTGTCATCCAAACACAGACACTTTGGGATAGAGCAACTTGTCCAAATGCCAATGCCATGTATGAATTCGATTAAGTTCTGGAATCTGCAAGTGCCACCCATTTGGCAGCGGGAGGAGTTGCGGAGCTAAGAGGATACGATATTGAAGCTAGCAATATATAAGAGGATAACTTGAGCATGACATGCATATCAAGAAAGTGTTGCTAGTAAATCTTCCAACATCAAATTTCAAAGTTGTTTAACTATATTTATGTCCATCAACTATGATCAGGCATTCCAAAATCAACCGAAAGAAGACAACAGCTAGCTTGAGTATGACAAAGTCCAGAAAATAAAAAGGGCTGCTCATAAAAGGTTCTTCAGAGGATGTATTATGCAGACGCTATTAGACAAGAATAGACTGCTTGAGACAAAAGCTGCTTTAGAATAAGATGGTTACTTTAATATGCTGCATTTGTTGTGGAATGACACATAAATGCACGATCACAAGGCCTCCAAAAAAAAAAAAAAGCATTACCAGTTTTCCGGAACAGTTTTCACAAAAAACCACCTCTATAAAGTGATGTTACTTTGTGGGTTAATGTGTTGAATAACATAGTTATATATGTGGTTCTTATTTATGGTTTATTATTCTAGTTTGTTAGCACAGTCCATTTTGATGGTTTTTATGGTAGTTTATTTTGATTGGTTTTTTATAGTGCCTTTATTATATTAATTATGTGGTACAATTAGTAATGTAGACCATAAACCACTAATTGTTTCGACTTTAATTCTTTATGCAACCTAAAGTACAACGTACGAAGGGACATGAAAGGTGTTCAAGTCAGGATATATGGCGCCATTACATTCAAAAACATTCCGACGATAATTGGAACAAAATGAAAATAATAGATAATAGGAGTTTAACTACTCAAAGGTTCTAGAGACCAAGTTAAAGCATTGGCTTAGCTTGCTTAACAGTTGTTTATACCTATATATTGAGAATATAATGGATAGTGCATCAAAAAGTCTTGTCCAATGGATGTGTGGTGAGTTGGTATAGGCCTAGTAATACTAAAATAAATATACATTTGGTTATGGGTTCAAACCTTGCTAATGTCATTTATATTTGGATGTTGGTTACTAGGGGTATATGATGATGATCCCCGACGTAGTAGAACTTAAAAGCCTATATGTGTCCTCTATTTTGGCTGCCGCAAGGCAGTGGGATAAGCTAGATAGTCTGCACAAGATTAGTCTAGTATGGACCTTAAACAAAGTAATACAAAATCAATGGGACTAGGATGGTGGCACTAGGATGGTGAGGCTAAAAAAGCCATGCCCCTAGAGTTGCCCCTAGGGCCTAGACTTCCTAAGGCGGGATTAAATCTTGCCTACAAAGTGTGCATGTAAGGCAAAAGTTTTCCCCAACGGATGTGTGGTGAGTTGGTATAGGTCTGATTGTTGATAAAGCCTCATACAATAAGATTGAACAGTGCATCAGAGAATACATTTGGCAGGGGACCCATTTGTCTTCCTGGGATGAGCCAGTGTTGTTAAAAAACCCCGTTTTTAACCATAGAGTACTTCTTAAAAAACCCCTACGTTTTCTAAACGTTTGCAACCATCGGGGGTTATCAAAAAATGTAAAAAAAAAAAAATCATTACTAATGCCTTGAATGACTTTCATTTAGATTTTCTAGTCTAGCAAACAAGATTTTGGAGTGGCCGCATGCATGTAGAAACATGCCAAATGCATGTAGAACCAGGATTTTGGTTTTTTGTTCAATGAAAGAAAGGTTTTTACTCCACCATGCAAACCAGGAAACACTTGCGCCAATCCAAGACCAGTCGACCAAGGTAACTTTTCCATTCTTCTTCTTTTACAACTAATTTTATTTCGATTCATTTTTCTATATTGCATCTGAAGATCTGACTGCCATAAGTGACAAATAGAAGCAGGAAGTGACCCAAAACCGTTCCAAAGGTATAGCTGCTTCAAATAATTCTTTTTTTACCTATATTCATTTCTCTTCTATCTACTTCTAGTATGATAATAAGCTAAACATTTATGTTAGTTGTTATATTATTAAGTTAAACCTTTGAATTTAATACACATTTTTGTGATTTGATTGGAACCCAAATATGGTGCTGGTATTAAAAAATGTTATATAATCTGTTTCAAAGGGGCAATTTGGGGTTTTTAAAGTTTTTTACGTTTTTTACGTTTTTAACGTTTGCAACGTTTTTAATGTTATAAAAACGTATTCTAAGATTTTAAAAACCAAAAATAAAAAACTTAAAAAAAACTTAAAAAACGTATGGTACCCGTACGGTATGCAAAGTATTTAACAACATTGGGATGAGCTCACCCATAGCAGAAAAGCTGGAGGGTTGGGTTGCAAATCTCTTTTCCTCCAGGCTCAGATTTTAGGTGCTAAAAATGTGTGGAAAGCCATCTCTGGGTTTCAATCCCTTGCAATGGATTTCATCAGATTCTGGTTTAACAAGAATAAACCACTGGGGAGTCCCTCCTTGATGCACCAACTTCCAGATTCTGCATTCTATGATTTTAAGTGTGCTGCAAATACTTCTCCTCTTCTCAGGAACATTTTTAAAGCCTGGGAGAAAGTGGCTAGTAAGTTCACCCATGACAAAATTACTAATTTGTGAGAGATACCTCGATATTCTGGTCTCCTATCTTAGCTCCACCTTCTTACTCTGCCATGGCTATTTGCCATCCTACCTGCTACAAGAAGTGGCATAAGGCCAATATTCTACATGTTAGAGACCTGATTGATGAGAACAATAAATGGATTCCTTGGGAGCTGGTCAAGAGGAAAGTTGGGGGGAGGGGCAACCAATAGATCTATTTATAAGCAGGTTGTTCTGACCTACTCCTCTATAAGGATGGTAAGGGTGAGAGCCATTCTCCTTTGAACTGGTTCTTCAAAGTCAAAAGAAGCTACAAGGTTTCTAAAATTTACCATGCTTGCCTCCTCCAGAAAAAGATAAAGCATGCTTCCTTACAGGGTCTTTCCCTCAAAAATTTCAAGGAGACTCTCTTCTCTAACTGGCAATCTTACTCTTGCCCCAAAATTAAAGTGTTTGCCTGGCTAGTTCTTCATAATGCTCTGTTATGTAACATAACATGATCAAGAGGCAGTTCAAGAATATTCACAGCCCTCTTTGTCCTCTTTGTAGTAGTCAAGATGAGTCTGTCCTTCATATCTTCACTTGTCCGAGGATTCAAGATTTTTGGGGGTGGTTGTCCCGGATTGGCTCCAAGCTGAATATCCCTGATCTGGACTTCATATCCAATATGGCCCAATTTTTCCTTCCTCGGGACTCCAAGGTCAACTCAACTATCCTTCAGTTAGCTCTATGGATTGTCTGGAAACACAGGAATAATGTGGCACTGGCAAATAGGAAGTGGGATCTCAACTGGATGAAGCTCAATTTCCAATTTGAGCTTGTCAGGTGTGCTATGGCTCATAAGGCATTAAAATTGGAGAAATATGATACTGATTGGCTGCTTTGGGGGTCCTTCAGGTCTGACTTCTTTGTTGTTCGTTTTGACTCCTTGATTGATCCGAATTCATTTGTGGATTGCAGCCTTTTTGAACAGTGTGGTGCAGGTCTTCAGGGGGACCACGCTGCCGGATGATGTTCCTCTTCATCACTCGGGGACCCCAAGACAAGCTGTAAGGGCGACTTTCCGGCTCAAATTTCTTCTCAAAGAGGCTTATAATGCACATATTCTGCACAAGTTTATTGGTGCTCATAACCGTCTACTTACAGAGCAGCAATTTTCCTGTCTGAGATCCATGTATTACTACCACAAAGTAGATGTGAAGCAGCTGCCGGTGTTCTTTTAGACATAATCCAAGTTCCCCTTGATGAATTGCTGCTACTTACCCCATCCTGGTCCGAGATTAATTGGATTGCCACCCCTTCCTATGCCATGCCTCTCACTGCCACTCATTCGTTCCCTGATTTACCTGCAATCCCGGCCTCCCTTTTAAATTTGTCTTCCCTCCGATTCAAACCCCCTGATTCCCTGATCCCACAGGTGGAATTTGGCTTTGAAGGTGATTTCTTTGCAGTCGAGACTTGAGAACAGTTTGCCAGAAATGGTTTTTTGGTTATGGTTATATTCAGTTACTTTCTATTTGGGCTCTGAGCCCCATTTTGTATGTATGTTTTTAATTTATGATTAATATCAAATCCTTCCTTTTCCTCAAAAAAAAATGCCTAATAATGCCAAAATAAATGTACATTTAGTCATGGGTTCAAATCTTGCCAATGTCATTTATATTTGGAAATTGGTGACTAGGGGTATACGATGATGATCCCCGACGAGGTAGAACTTAAAAGCCTATATGTGTCCTCCACTTTGGCTGCCGCAAGGCAGTGGGATAAGCTAGCTAGTTTGCACAAGATTAGTCTAGTATGGGCCTTAAACAAAGTAATAAAAAATCAATGGGACTAGGTTGGTGGCACTAGGATGGTGAGGCTAAAAATGCCCCTAGAGTTGCCCCTAGGACCTAGACTTCCTAAGGCGGGATTAAATCCTACCTACAAAGTATGCATGTAAGGCAAAAGTTTTGCCCAACAGATGTGTGGTGAGTTGGTATAGGTCTAATAATGTCAAAATAAATATACATTTGGTCATGGGTTCAAACCTTGCCAATGTCATTTATATTTGGAAGTTGGTTACTAGGGGTATAGATGATGATCTCTGACGTGGTAGAACTTAAAAGCCTATACGTGTCCTCCACTTTCTGGCGGTGGGATAAGCTAGCTAGTCTGCACAAGATTAGTCTAGTATGGACCTTAAACAAAGTAATAAAAAATCAATGGGACTAGGATGGTGGCACTAGAATGGTGAGGCTAAAAAAGCCATGCCCTGAGTTGCCCCAGGACCTAGACTTCCTAAGGCGGGATTAAATCGTGCCTACAAAGTGTGCATGTAAGGCAAAAGTTTTGCCCAACGGATGTGTGGTGAGTTGGTATAGGCCTAGTAATGCCAAATGTACATTTGGTCATGGGTTCAAACCTTGCCAATATCATTTATATTTGGAAGTTAGTTACTAGGGGTATACGATGATGATCCCAATGTGGTATGGACCTTAAACAAAGTAATAAAAAATCAATGGGGCGGCAGTGGGATAAGCTAGCTAGTCTGCACAAGATTAGTCTAGTATGGACCTTAAACAAAGTAATAAAAAATTAATGGGACTAGGATGGTGGCACTAGGATGGTGAGGCTAAAAAAGCCATGCCCCTAGAGTTGCCCGTAGGACCTAGACTTCCTAAGGCGGGATTAAATCCTGCCTACAAAGTGTGCATGTAAGGCAAAAGTTTTGCCCAACGGATGTGTGGTGAGTTGGTATAGGCCTAGTAATGCCAAAATATATGTACATTTGGGCATGGGTTCAAACCTTGCCAATGTCATTTATATTTGGAAGTTGGTTACTAGGGGTATACGATGATGAGCCCGACGTGGTAGAACTTAAAAGCCTATACGTGTCCTCCACTTTGCTGTCGCAAGGCAGTGGGATAAGCTAGCTAGTCTCCACAATATTAGTCTAGTATGGACCTTGTCTTGATTCTAAGGCGACATGCTCATGTATGGATGGTGACAATCACTTTACGCTTTTTCATGGGCAAATGTGCTAGCAGGTACCATTGTGGATCCCTGGCAAACATAGGATTGATCTAGCCTTTGTAATGGGATGTTTTCACCATCTCCAAAGCAATGTGACAAATTTTACTTTGTAAACGTTGAACATAAAGTCACAAAAGCCACCAGACCACAAAAAAAAGAAAGAATAGAATACCATAGAATAATATTGTTAACCTCCATAAAAAAACTAACATGCTTTTGAGATGCATACATCATACCAATATTGCTTTATGGGGCCTATACACATTCACTCCACATCAGTAGATGTGAATCTGCACATTTAGATCTAGTTATTATCCTTAAACATCTCCATTAATTGCGAGCTTATCTTTTCTTAACTTGGCATGTTTCTTATAGAATGTTTGATTTTGGTAACTCCTAAGCTTTGGAATATTGTCAAATCCTAAGGTTACAAGAAAACAAATAAGCTACGATATGATTCTCCATTTTAAAACTACTAGTTGTGTTTCCAATAGAATTTGTATTTGAATTTTCTTTCACTGGTCCAAACTATACATGTTTGAAAATGTCAAATGTTGCCATACACTCGAAGACAATACAATTGGTTTCTTTGTTGCATGTGGAACATAATAAGAAAAACTTACAATAAAGGGTTATCCTTCATATGAGACATTTCACTATACTACAAGAGCTATTGTAAACTTTGAAAGGAGCAATGTGTGATGATGCAAAGACGGATGTTCTGACTCTTCTTTGACATCATTTGCAAGGCACCCTATGTAAGTCGCATGTGAAACAGTATAAGAAAATCTTATAATAAAGGGTCATCTTCCGTATGGGACATTTCACTAGGCTACAAGAGCTAGCATAAACTTTGAAAGGAGAAATGCGATGATCCAAAGTTGGATCTTTTGATTCCTCTATGATTTGTATATAAAAGCACTCAAGAACTGATGGAACACAAAAGTGGCAATATATGGCATCCTATTGGAAGGCATTATTGTTGGCTATGGTGCTAGGAATGAGCAGCACCTTAGATGCTTCTAGGTCTCCTTTGATCTGGCCTTCTCTTCCGTCCCATCATACCATATCTCCAAACTTTAAAGTCTCAACTATCTCTGCCTTAGCGTTCCCTCCACTAAGTCCTCTTTCTCCCTGGCCTTATCAATTCCCTCCACTTCCACCTTTGCCTCCACTTCCTCCTTTGCCTTCTTATTACCCTCCACTTCCGCCCCTGCCTTCTCAAATTCCTGCACTTCCAGCATTGCCACCCAGGCCTCCCTTGTCCTTCCCTCAACCACCACCTCGATCTTAATCTTGTTACAATTTTCTTTTTTACTACAGCTAAATGAATAAATCTGCTCTGAATATTTGGTCTATTGGTACCATACTAGGTCAAAAACAAATATATATCGAGTTCGATGCTGTCGACAGTCGCATTCAATGTAAAGTGCTTGGAGGTAGAACTCAACAAAGCAATATTGGGGGGATGTGTGTGTGTGTGTGTGTGTGCGCGCGCGCGCTCTTGTGTGTGTGTTATATACACAATAAAGCAATATTGGTGTGCTGTGTGTGTGATATATCCAATTGGATACTGCCAAGTGGAAGTGGCATGACGTAATAATTGCTATTTCTTCTTCTTCTAATTGGATGGTTCCATTGTATCTGCATATTCAACAATAACTTTGTTTAGCACAATTCCTAATGTTTATCATGATTTTTAATGTTGTATCCAAAGTTTTGCAACTATTGGTATTGTTTAATTTTATACGACCATTATTGGGGGTTCAATTAGAATTTTGTTTGTTTGTTTGTTTTGAAATTTGCAATATTAAATTAAATAGATAGAAAGTTTGAGAAGTTAGTAATAAAAAAGTGAATCCATCAATTATGTCTAAATTATAGACTACAAGAAATTTATCGTGAAGCTGTGAACATTTCTAAAAGTAGGACGTGGTCCGAGTTAGGAACACACTACTAATAGTTCTTTCTTTTGTGCCTAGATTTCTAATAGCAGACTATTTATATCAATATTGCTTACATAGACATTTATTGGCAACAACCCGGGGGTCTAATACGAGGCGGTTTTTGTTCATGGATTGCTTAAACGAACATTTAATGGCTAATAGGAACTCAAATAAATTTACGGCCACATCATTTACTTATGCAATTTGAGGATTTATAACGAGTGAGAAACTGCCATGGTCAACTTGCTACTTCGGTGTGTCCATTGTGTTATCCACATTATCTATTACTAATTTGATATCTATTATTAATTTGAGTACAATATAAAATAGATCTCATCAACACAGGTCGAAATGACATGTTTTGACGGAAGGACCAAAAGCCACATTAGCCATCACTAGCCGCTACAAGATTCTGCACAACTGGAATAACTAATGCCAGATCTGGATCAATGCGTGTTTCATCCCTACTTTCTTTTCCCTTCTTCTTGTTTAAATCGTAATCTGACACAGAATTTATTCAATCACGTGTGCCTCATATGACTCCCCATATTTCATTGTATAATAATGGATCACCCAGAACAAGTCGGATTCCCAAACCAAGGAAGAAGCAGCTTTTGCACCTTCTGGGGATCAAGAGTGTCGAATAAACAATCATAGTCCCTACTGGATTGAAGATTTCACGTGCCCATAGATTCTATATGTACTCAATACTCAGAGCAGCGCCCAAGCATTGTCATTTCATGTTAGAAAGCTTAAATACCAATACTAATTAATTATGAATGAAGAAATACAGACAGAAGAAGGTGGCATTTTGCAAAAAAAAAGGGCTTTTTTCACCCCACTAATTTGTTTTGTACATAAAAAATGTGACTACGTCTCAGTTACAATCGAACAATCAAGGAATAAGGGAATATATCAAAGTGTATGAGGAATAAGGGAATAGAACCAAAGTCTATGAATTATGTATGAGTTGATAAACTAGAGCTTATTTGCTCTTAAGGGAGAAGGCATATATTATGATGAGAATGGAGTCTTCACAAAACTAGTTAATATAGAAACCTTGCCCGACCAAATCTCAACATTTTCTATCCAACGTAAAGTTTCTACATTGACGCCCATCGTCTTAAAGACACTACAAAATACATATTGAATTGAAGTTTGATTTCTCAACTCTAGATTAAGATGCAAGAAAGGGGTCAAGAAGAATATATTTGTTGGCGTACAGATTTTGTGAAAGTTGGCCATTGTTGAAGTGTGCTCAATACCTATACAAAACATAGATCAATGTATGAACATCACAATATATGGACATTCAACGAATTGAGAATGTAATCTACTTCCAAAGATGGTGGCTATTCTGGCCCGAAGTGTTCAGATTAAGCCATGGGGGAATGAGATGAATTATTTCAAGAGAACAAATATTGTTAAAGTAATTAAAATGTCTAATGGGAAAAATATTGTGGATAACAAATGGACCAGTAGAAATAAAGCTGACACATATACTGTTTCTAAGCGACATAAATGTATAGACAAATATTTGCTTGAACAAAGGTACTCAAAGCTAACAAATGATTGCAATTTATATATGTATAAAGATGAAAGTAAGCTTCCTGCTGATAAAAACCTATTCGATTCTATTTATATATAGAATATTGCATAATGATAATAATTTATCTTTGAGAGTTGAAGAAATGTTTATAGTTAAAAGACAATTAAAGGACTTCGAGAAGGAGACTAGTCCACACCATCATTGAAACAAATAACGTCCACAACCAATCTAGTGTGATTTCAATTATAGCTAAAGTTGACAACCATGATCTATCTATCTATCTATTTATTAGACTCCAAAAGTTCTCACAACTTCATGAAATGAAAAAGGTGGGCACTGTCGCATATGAGCCGGTCGCAGGGGCGGCTGTCGAAAATCCGTCTGGTTTTGACCTAGATGCTTTCAATGGGGCCCCAGGGCCCCCACCAAGTCATTCTTTGGGCAAAGTGGGCAGTGCTGTCAGAAAATTGCTCCAGTCAGATGGGATTTCAGGAGCAGGTTTACATGTAAACCACGAACTCCATCCAAATGAAAAGAATGGAGAGCCAATGCCCCAGTCAGCCCCTGCTTGGGGCAAATCGAGTTGTAGCATGGCCTCTGAGGCCATGTACTCTTCTGCCCCTTTATATGCATGTTCAAACAAATTGTCTACATCACTTGATGCTTCCAGCAATCCGTCTCCATCTATTAGGGCTTTGCCTCCTCATAAGGTAAACCAAGATCTCTGCCCTGCAATTTTAAATTCAACCTCAGTAGTTGTAGATTTTGCCACAAATTATGCTATTGCCATAGATCAGGTCCTCTTTGTGGCAAGAACCAATGCATCAGGGATAGTAGCAGATCAAAATAAGGCCACAAAAACAAGTGTGAATGCCTTAGGGCCAATCCAAAAGCTAAAAACTGCAATCCTAGGGGCAAGAAAAGGCACTCCTGCACAAAAGATATCCACCATGCTAAATATGGGAGACTTAGTAATGGAAGATATTGAGATGGATGGAAATGAAAAAGAAAGACTAGCAGAATTTAAGCGCAAATCTGCAACATCGATAGAAGTAATAGAGGAAAGGAAGCGTAAAGATGCACTAGCAAAAGGAGCCCCATATTACCAAAGCATAGGAGCACAAATAGCCATGCCACCACAAAGGGCTGCATCAAGTGATATTGACAAGAGTCCAAAAATAGTAAAAACTAAGGGCCATTCAGGTAGGATGCAAAATAGTGGCCCACAAATCGGGACAGATGAAGCTCATAATAACCATGAGGTTCAAGAAATAATACAAGGGATGCTTAGAAAAATTATTATAGCAGTGAACAAACCGAGATTCTCAGAATCGATAAAGAACAAATTATTAGTAGAAACAACCAGAAGTTTGAGAGTAGATGCATCTTTAAAAATAGTGGAAGCAGGATTTGCTCAAGATTTGAGCAGATCAAATAAAGATAAATAAGTGCAAATAATCCTTATGAAGATGGAAGTATGGAAGTGGATGAGGAGTCCAACTTTCCAGTTGCAAAAATAGATTGTGACATGCATGTAAAATCCGTTAAGAACCTGGTGATACAGTCAATCATAGGATTCTTTATGGCAGGCTTCCTGTCATGAACCTACGCAAAAACAAGAAAAATATGCAAAGAATACGCAAGAAATGCGGAAGAAATATGTCAAGGTCGACAAAGAATCTGATATAAAGGAACAATAATATAGTGGCCCGAAGGCAAGCAAGAACACGAGAGAGATGCCTAGAAGGCTTAAGACTAGCAGTGAACCAGAATGGTTTGACAAAAAGGAGGCACTCCTATATATATCTAGGCCAGTGGTCAGGATCGTGCCACTGTGGACGAGATCGTGCCAAGTGTCATGCATGCATGGAGGTTCTAGACTCGGAAGCAGTCCTAGATATGAAGAAAATGTGACGAAATGCTTTCAATAAGTATTGGTAGCACACTTGGCAAAGGTATATGACTTGCAGTTAGAAGGTTGCGAGCTCAAATCTTGTCTTGTGTAACTACTCTTTTTGCATCCGTGTGACGACCATCTTTTATAGATATGAGTAAAATACTTGTATGGTACGAATACCTGTATGGTTGTCACAACATCCCCCTCCTAGGATGGCGACGAGTCCTCGGAGCTGGAGCCGGGGTACTTGAACTTGGCTTATCCGGGTAACGTCGGCGAAACTCTGCAATTTTATCAGGAGCATTAGTCAGATTCTCGCCAGGCTCCAAGTTCTCTCATTTGGTGAGTAACTTTCCCAATCGACAAAGTAATATAATCGCCGACGCAAATACTTGAAGTCCAAAATCTCTCGAACCTTAAACTCCTCGCGATCATCAATTTTCTATTGTGGCGGCGGCGGAGGAATGCAATCTGGGAAAGGATTAAATTTGTAGGGCTCTAATAATAAAACATGAAATACTGAATGGAGATGAACAACTGGACGGAGGGGGGAGGGGGGAAGGCGAGATCGCACGGGAATGCCACATTGCTAATCTGGGCTGTGATCTGGTAAGGACCAAGGCGACGATTGTCAAACTCGTTACAGGAACGTGGGTTAGGGAGGTCCCAAAGAAGCCAGACAAGGTCACCAATATAAAATGTAGGAGCTTCCTGTTGATATAAATTGGCATAATGCTGATAGCGCTTCTATGCCTAGAGAAGATGGTGCGGAAGATCTGATTGAAGAGGTTGGAGCTCCTCAAGTCGAGACTCGGCACTAGGATTGACAAAGCCACTGTCGGCGATACTAAGGAACCAAGGAGGATGCTGGCCAGAGTTCAAAAAGAATGGAGTCTGGTCCGTGGAAGCATATACTAAGTGAAGATAATCGACCCAATCATCCTACTGATAACTGATAAAGCACCTCAAATATTGTTCTAGAGTCTGATTAGTGCGCTCCACTTGCCCGTTACGTTTTGGATAATGATAGGATATTAATGAGCGGTCAATATACAAATACTCCTGACAATAGTGTCTCACAGTCCATGAAGTCTAACTACTTCATGAAAGAAAAGATCAGTTGTTTCTTCATTGGTGATAGTATGTTGTAGGGAATAAAATGAGCCATCTTAGAGAAGCGATCAACAACGACCATGATGGCATCATGCCCCCCGAGATAGTGGCAGCTCCGGAATAAAGTCCACAGAAATACTCTTCCAAGGTCCATCTGGAATAGGCAGTGACTGAAGAAGACATATGAGGGTCTTGGAACCTTCGTTCGACAGCAGATATCACAGGAACAAATAAAAACTTTGACATAGCGACGAAGCCCAGACTATCAATGCTCTCGACTAATAAGTTCAAGAGTCTTGGCTACTCCAAAATATCCAGCCATAGGTGAGTCATGATAAACCTAGAGAACCCAAAGTCGGGAAGCACCATCTGGAACATACAGAATTCCATCTCGAATCTCAAAACGATCATAGTCCGACCGCATTTGTCGAGGAGATGATGCTGAGTCAAGATGTCAAAATACATCTTGAACCAATGGATCGGAGGATAGAGATGCCGAAAAGACTCCAATAAGGCTATATCATGAAGCCTCTCTAATAAAGTAATGGCCATAAGTTGGAACTAATCAGGCCCTAGGATAACCTGTAATTGTTGATCAAATGCGAGATAACCCGGCTTGAGTCCAAGGTATGGGCGTCGAGACAAGTCATCAGGCTTTCCTTGGAGAAGTCCAGAATGGTACTTGATCATAAATCAATGTGGGATAATACTTGAGTATGCCACTGGGCCTGACAACAGTTCAGCACTCTAGCAGACTGAAAATATTCTAGATTATCACGATCCATATGTTATGGCCTTATGAGGAAACATCTTTGCTCCTCGAAAGAATCAACTGTAGCCAACAACTCTTCGTCATAAATTGGATAGTTAGATTTCGGAAGCTTGGAACTTTTGCAAGTGATAGGTGATCGGATGTAGCTCATAGTCATCCCCCTCCTATGACAAGATACCACCAAGAGAAAAATCAAAACCATCTGCCTTTACAATATATGGGCGCGAAGGATCTGCATGAGCAAGAACTGGTGCAATGGAAAAAGCATGCTTTAGGGTAACGAAAGCAGTTTCTGCCTCTACAAATGGCACATCGTTTGTCATGAGGCATGTCAAAGGAAGGGCGATCTCTGAATAATCTCGAATAAAACATCAAGAGAAGTTTGCAAATCCAAGAAAACACTGAACATCTCGGTCAAAGAAGGCATTTGCCACTCCAAAATAATGCTGACCTTTTCGGGATGTATAGAGACTCTATGAGGAGTGACACGATAGCCAAGAATCTCCACAATATCCTTTATGGAGGACCTGTCAAACATGCCTCTCATGCTTCAAGAGTCTTAGAATAAATAAGAATACTATCCAAATAGATGATAACAAAAAAGTCCAAGAACTCATGGAGGACATCGTTGGCCATATGTTAAAATACTGTTGGAGCATTGTAAGCCCAAAGGGCATAATTGTGTACTCAAAATGGTCACACTGAGTACAAAATGTTGCCTTCCATTCACCACCCTCTCGGATCCGGATGAGATTGTAGGCACCCCGAAGATCAATCTTCATAAAATAGCATGCACCTTGGAACCGCTCCAATAACTTTGGAATTAGCATATAGGGTGTAAATATGGTAATGCTACCCAAAAAGCACCATCCGGACAAGTGCTTTAGGTGCTTTAGGTGATACATGCTTGAAGACATTTCTCTTCAACAACCTTAGAGTTGTTACTTAAAAAACAATATATATGATGTAGGAAGGCAAAGAGCGATGATATAGATCTTATGGACGAGCATACAAATCGTGGAAGTCAAGTTATGACACATTTTTTCTTAGTCATAGGTGCTTTAGATGCTATGTGCTTTCGCGCTTTTTTGGGTAGCATTACCATATTTACACCCTATAGTGATTTGGTACTGTGATCTTGTTGAGGCTACAATAACCAACGACGAGGCACAAAGGATCGTCTTTTTTTTTGACAAGGAATACAGGTGCTCCAGGAGGGAGCTGAGAATATCGAATGAAGCCAGTAGCTAGATTCTCCTCAATACAATCTCACGAAACCTTCAACTCAATAGGAGATAGACCATATATCAGACTATATGGCGGCATTGTCTCGGGCTGCAAATAAATAGGACAAACATATGGACGATGCTCTGGGAGCTTGCCGGCCTTGGTTTTGTCAAAAACATCAAAGAAGTTGTCATATTTATCTGAAAGCACTGGAGCAGATTTTTCCAATGCCGAGCTAGCTGACAGATGAACCTGGATTGCAACTACTGAACTTGAATTTTGTATTCCAAATTTAATAAACTCATGAAGAGAAATCTTCGAAATTGAGGGCATAAAGAAGCCTGCACAAGAATAGGAGCAGAAGCTGGAGTTGGAACTGGGACATCATCTAGAACATGGTCAAAATCTGGGGCACGAACTGGAACATGGACAAGAGTCAAATTAGGACGTGGAGCAGAAACAGGAACTAAGATATCAGCAAGAAAGAAATCAGGAGCCCATGATAGTAGATGTTGGTGCAGGGGCTTGAACTGCAGATGAACTGGAACTAGGACTAGAACCAGCAAATCAAAAAGATCTAGTACAGGGGATCACGTAGCTCGAGCCAGAGCAGACCCAAGGCTACTGACACATGTGAGCTAGCGATAAGATTGAAGGAAATGCTATAAGAAGATCCCTCGAACAAAACATAAAGAGGTGTAATATATTCTGTGACTGCGCCCGAGGAGATCTCGCATCCATCAATCACACCAGCAGAACGAGCATGTGCAACCATGCCTCTAGGGATGGCGTGCTTAGTAACGAATGCACTATCTATAAAGCAAGCATTTGTACCACTATAAAATTGCACTAACGCTTCCAACCTCCCAATCTTTGACTCCAATGATATAGAGATAAAAGATTAAAAAATTCCTTATTAATCTTATCAAATGGAATATACCCTTCATGGAGGAGTCTGAGAAATGATGGCCAGCCATCGAGAGACTCCTGTTACTCAGACCGGCCCTTGGAGTTTTATGACTGATTTGGGTACTTAACAGAACATCCACAAGCAATGTGGTCAGATCCTCCACAGTAAAGGCAAAAATTAGCCTCTCTCCAATGCTGCTTCTCAACCGTCGACAAGGGGCCTCGGACTGCACGATCGAGCATGGGCACTGGACTATCTATCTCAGAGATGTCGGACAGAGCAGAGACTGGTACTATAAAAAAGTATGATGGCATCTATCATGTCTCCACTCTAATAGATGATTATGACATCTTCATGTAAGCCCCTTCGAAAACAATTTCGAAGTGCAACATCACCCCATGCTATATCTATAGCAATTTGACGAAATTTTAATGCATATACTGAAGCTGGACGAGAATCTTGCCTGAAATTACTGAGTTTTGTAGCAGTTGTGTGCTGTCGATCAGTGTCTCCAAAACATGCCTAGGAGTCACCATTAAGAGCATCAAATTCCTACAATTCTGGAGCCCCTCTCTCCATCAAAGAAGCAAACTAATTGAGAGCTGTCTTCTGAGAAGAGAATCAATCAATCCAACTTGTTCCCGATCCGTGGAATATAAGCCGAATCTGATTCAAAAAGCCACAGAGCTTGGCCCAAGTACCATCAAACTTCTTTGGCAAGCTAATCTTAGGCTCTGATGGCCTCAATCTAGAGCTGGAAGCAGATTCATGTGAAGCAACCCGTTCTCTGAGCTTTTTATTGTTCAACTGCAACTGCTGACATACTTGAACAAACTACTGGATTTGCTCTAATAAGGTCAGAACCTTCTCCATAAAGATGAAATCACCAAATTTGAGCAAAAAAAAATGCTTAGGATCAGAGCAGACAAGAATCGATAAGGTATTTCAATTCAAATTGTCATGAGTCTATGGCAAAACAAGGAAAATACGCAAAGAATATACAAGAAATACAGAAGAAATATGTCAAGATTGGCAAAGAATTTGATATATGATGCAGAAACAAGAATACAATGGCCCGAAGGTAAGTAGAAACACGAGAGAGATGCCTAGAAGGCTCAAGACTGGCGGTGAACTGGAATGGTTCGATAAGAAGGAGGTGCCCTTATATATATCTAGACGAATGGTCAGGATCTTGCCACTCACAAGATCATGCCAATTGTCGCGCATGCATGTAGGTTTTAGAATATTCTAGAACCTCTTGAAAATAACTCTGTATATGAAGAAGATGTGAGGAAATATCTTCAACAAGTATTGGTAGCGCACTTGGCAAAGGTGAGTGATTCGCTAGAAGGTTATGAGTTTAAATCTTGCCTTGAGCAACTATCTTTTTTCCATCCGTGTGACAACCATCTTTTGTGCATTGAGTAATCATATAGTATGAATACCTATATGGTCGTCACGCCTCTTAGATCTCCAAAAACTAGAATACTGGCTCTTATCACACCTGAAGAAGCTAGGCTTAGCTCAACATGAGTCATTAAAGGCATTGAGAAGTAACGTTTTCCTCATTCTCTGTCTATCTATCTTTGATAGCAAAGTAATAGTAGATAAGATGGTGCCCCGCGCAATAGACTCTTTTATGGGGGGCTACATTTTATATCAATACTACGCAATTGGCTTCTCTCCTCACCAAATCTCGACCATCAAAATCCCATGCTGGTTAGAGATTGAACATTTACCTCTAGACATGCTAGTACCTGAGTTCTTAAAAGTCATTGCTAATACAGTAGAAGCATATATCTCACATTCCATTGCCAAATGGCCAAAGATTTGTGTAGCAATTCCAGCAAAGTCAGGCATACCCAAAGGGGTGGTAGGTAAGAGCGTCAAAATGCTCTTTCAAGTTCCCTCTAAATTTGACCAATAGATGGGAAACATACGAAAGGTTTTCAAATTTAAAATCTGAAGGGCTAGAAGAGAATTTCCAAGTCAGATCTAAAAAAGACAGGAAGTGGACTGACGACTGGGATCACTCGAAAAAGTACCTGACATCATCAGGTACTCGAAATGGGGTCCGAGGGGCCTGGTGATTTAGCGGGAAGGGCGGTCTCGTGAAGGGGTCGCCAAGATAAGCTAAAACATATTTTCACCATTGGTGTAAGGTATCACATAAACTTGACTATAATATGACCCCATGAAATGAGTTTTTAAATAGAAAGAATCATAAAAAGCCTCTATTGTGGATCAAGATTGGTTGATTATCATTTTTTCCATCCATCCATTGGTTGACATTGAGGTAATAATTTATATGTTGATCTATCGTTCGTAATTTTGATCTATTTTTGCATGGTCTACAATTGACCCATGGTCCACTATTAGTGACCCTCCCCTTTATTTATTTATTTTTTGTTGTACTTTGTCTAATGACGGGGCCTTACCCTTTCTTTATTTTGGGCTTCATGCCAAGTACCGTTCCGTAGCCCTTTGACGTTTCTGTGGATGTTAAAATTTATCCATCCATCCATCCTAACTACTCTCAAGCCTGTATTCAACTCAGATGCGCAATTTAACGCGCAATAAAGACTACAAGATTTGAATTAAGAATTTTCATTTCATTCAACTGGACATTAAAAAAGCTATGGTAGAAATCGGACGGTCAAAAATTTGTATCTTATTTGGATAGTGAAGTCCAACTAACAAACAAAGAGCACATACATCATCAATCTTGAGATAAGAGAAGCTGGAAGTCCTAGAATCACCTGGAACTTTAATTGTTACGAGAAAGGTAACGTGCCAAATGAATTGAAAAAGAAAATGATAATTGATGGAGATCAATAAGATATATCATCCAAGCTAGACTTGAAAGGGAAGAGTTCACCCATTTGAATAGACTTTATATTGCATTCTGTTCCAACTTTTTCTTTGGAATGATTAGATCGATTTATCTTCTGGGTCTTGCTGAATAGGCCAATTACACATATTCTTCAATTTTTGCTGCCAATTAGATGCTTTTTTTCTTTTGGGTCCTAGTCATTAAACCTGGCGATGGATAAAGGATAGTTTATCCAATAGTATGGATAAAGGAAGTTTAACCAATAGTTTAAGATTTCCTTGTGCCACAATTCTTTTTCTCTTTTTTTTTTTTTGCCTAGGAATCTTAAATGTGTCTATTTGCAAGGATCTTCTAAATGTTGGCATGTATGTTTAGATTAGTAGTTCAACAAATGCAACATTTTATCAGTGCCCCAAAGAACATACACTCCAACATTTCCAGTATGACAACGAGAAAAATATAAAAGATTATAGACACGACTTGACATTGCATATTTTAAATGGTGCAAATAATAGATGTCGAGAAGAGCAAAAAGTGTCTAAATAGGACAACACACACAAGTCGCCAAAATGATAATGGAAAAGCGTAACAAGATTAAAGGCTTGAAAAAGTGAGGCAACCTTTTGTTTTGCCCTACAAATTTTGCCAGTCCCATTGTCATCAAATAAGCAAGACAAGGAGTCCTATTTTGCCATAGTCCCATTGTCATCAACATGAGCAAGGCAAGTTGTCCCATAAAATAAGTGAATTGGACTTGTCCTAGTGATGTTACAAGAACAAGATTCCATATTTTCGATTTGGAGAGACCATATACAGACTACAAACTACATTATTTTGCCTACACGAAGTATGGAAGAAATCTTTTACTAGTTAGAGGGACATTCTTGTCTAAACATATATAATTCTTATACAATGATTCTTTTAGAATATTCGTGTCACCAGGGCACTTATCGTGGCCGTCGATTTTGCAAGATGTTCAATTTGAACTAAGAAGCTTTCGTTCGAAGCAATCGAGGGATTCCTAAGCGCCATCGGGATCAGATATTCAACATTGCTTGAAAGGCAAGCAAGTGGAACCGATGCCATAGTCATGTGAACACTGGTCGGATTTAATTGTCAAGGCCACAAATCCCTCATTCCGTAAGCGGATTTGACGGCCCGATGGTGAGCCTGAGCGGCTATGGCATGGCAGCGTTATGGAAGGATCGAAGCTCCTAGACATGGCGCCATCTTCGCCCGTCTTTCCTGTGGGCGGCTATCTGGCGAATGCTAGTGTTCGAGTCCCTGGTCTGATGCAAAGCACGTACTATTCTTGGCAAGAATCTGAAAGCGTATTTGTGTATGTTTATCTCTGTCCTAGATCTCAGTTTCGGCACTTATTGGAAATGTGGTATGTCTGAAAATTTTCCTCTTTGAATGCGGATTTAGGCCTCAGAAACCTGCTTCTCATTGTGATAATTTTGATGATGTGCCCGTATTTGCCCTGATTGTCCTCCGGACAAAGCAAGACAATGGCTCAACGTGTTTTTGCCGATCGGATCATTCAGGTAAGAATAGTTTTAAGCCATTAGGGTTCTCATGTAAGAATAGTTTTAAGCCTTTAGCGTTATTTTACGCCTTCAGGCAATTTGAAAATAGTTTTATTTTCGTTTTATGAGCTTCTACAACAAAGCTTTAGCCACGTTTGTGATGCAGAAAAGATGTTGCTGGTGCATTTGCATGTGAATGCAAAGATAATCATGCAAATATGCGATTGTGCAGATAGTGCCTATCTAAACATTTCAAGCACTTACAAGGTATGTGATAGCTGCCCTATATGGATGTTTTGGATGTTAGCAGAAGAAAATATATTGTGGATGCTTCATTTCTTTTGTGATTTCTAATAAGTTGGTATATAATTTATTTTCTCTTTATGACATGCATCTCATTTGCAGCTCAAATTTCGTATTGAAGCGAGGCAACTATTATTTCTATCAGGCTAATTATACATGTTATGGGGGTGAATCTTTAGCTTCACAATCCCCTGTCCTTTCTATGTAGTGTGACACTCCCTACAAAATATACGGCGCCTGGCCGTACACTTCGCAGGAAATCCCCTGTCCGATCTTTCGATCGCACGGGCCTTCCGTCTATCCCGCACTTCTGGGGTACCCCTGGTGCGGGAAGGGGACACGAAGGTGTCTTGCGCGCCTTTCCCCTATGGACTCCTATATCAGCGGAAGCATGACAATGTTAATACTAGCAATAGCTATACATCCTGCTACCTCGAAGGGTAGCCCATCCACATATCCATAGCTACAACAGAGATATACATATGCCATAAAACATGAGAGCTCCTACCCCTCAAGATAGAGCAGACTGAGTCATAACAATGGCGGGGTTGGATTGAGACAATGGCTAGGGTTGACCACTCCATCCGCCCCTCCTGTGCATACTTTGCAGATGGGCTAAATCGGGCTCTGGCATGACTCTAGCCTTCCGGATACGCAATCCCATGGCATCACCCATCGAGACTACTCCGGGTTGAATCTCTCTGGTCCGTTGAGGCTCCCGGGGTCTACAGGTTCCACGAGCGGCTAGAGAATCGTGGCGACACACGATTCGTCCCCGACTTGTCGGACTCATGCCCGGCCCACTCGAAGTGACCGGCCATAAGCCTAGCCCGCTATGGGGTCCCCAGTAGCCGCGCTCAGCAGGGACCCTCCCTCCATCTCGTCTCTAGCCCCATTATGTAGTGCTGAGTCACAACATAGCCCTCGTAGCCCGATGGGTTCCTATGCACAGGCCGCATATAATAGGAACTAAAAGGTCTAACTAGGAGCATTACTAAATAATGGCTACTAGGTCTCTACCCCCCTTCCCAATACAAGAGGAGCAAACATGATCAACCATCATCACATAACTTCATAACATGATAATCAACAGAATAACATCTAACCTAATCATACATATCTAACTTATAGTTAGGGTTCCTTGATTAGGGTTCAAGATGTTGAATAAGGGTTCTAGGATGGCTCTACTCTAGCTACGAAATACTCATCTGGAGTGCTAACTTCTAGATGAACTACAAGGAACTCTACTCCAAATACCTGCTCCCGACGAGCTCCCTCCTATTCCTTGCGTCTCTATGATCCTCGAAGTGGTCGAAGTAGCGCTCGCTCCAAGGTCGTGCACACGCTCTGGGGGCTGCTGCACTAGGCTATGCCACAGCAAATGATGCTCGAAACGGAGTTTCGAGTGCGAAGAAGGTTCCCAGGGTGTTGGCTAGGAAAAGAGGCCTAGGGTTAGGGTTTAGGTTAATATAGGTTAGGGTCCATGTGTGCTGCCACGTGGCTCCAATGGGACATGGCCGTGTGGCAATTGCCCAATAGGATAAGGCCACGTGGAAATTGGTCCTTATCCTAAGGTTATCTAAGTTATATACTTAACTTAGATATGCACACATGCCACTTCCTAAATTATACAAGGCTACGAAGGTAGACTTGTATAGTGACGGACCCAAAAATATATGTATTTATAGCGTATATGTCCCGGGAACGTCACATGTAGTCTGTTCTTTTTGCATGGTACTGCAAATTCTGTTGATTGCAAGGTTTTTGCAATTACCGTGTTTCTATTTCCCATATGAAATTTTCCTTTCTCTTTAACTTTTGAGTGTTTGGCACATGTGCAGATCTGTAAAACTGATTTAATACAACAATAGCAAAATCTGGGCCATTTAGACGCAACAAGTATTGCTGCAAAAATGTTCAGGGGAGCTCTGGCAGTACCTATATGCATATTGGCTCTTCTTCTTATTCAAGACTGTGTGCCAGTAAATGTGATTTTGTCTATTTTGTAATCTAATGTTTAGACTAGAAATACATAACATTGATTCCATTGTTCATTGCATTTGGTAGGAATAGAAAGACAATGTATGGCACCCAAATTATTATTCTATCCATATTGTTGCTTCAGGTTTGAATAGGAAAGGTATCGATTCTTCTGTTTTCAAGGGATCTTGGAGATTATTTAGTTGGCTCCTTGCAAAATCGTGTTGTGCTGGTAGTGTGCTTGCAATGAACCTTTTGTTTTTTCCCCTTTCTCTTACATGTATTGTGCATCGCTTGCAGGAGCAATTGCTTATAACGATTCCCTCCAGGTGAAACTACACTTTGTACACACTGGCACTGTTTCATAATTCTGAGAGCTCAGGCTCATTTATCATTGTTATCTTTTCTGTCAAAGTGTGACGTTCCCCTAAAATATACGGTATGTATACATATATTTTGGGCTACGTCACCATACAATCCATCGTATTTAGATTGGTATGTCAATTAGATAGATTCAAGTCACATTATAATATAACTTGATCAACCTTAGGAAAGGTTAATTCCACGTGGCAATACCTGATTGGAGTAGTTAGCCACGTGTTCGCATCCCATTGGACAAGGTGTCAACCCTAACCCTAACTTTGCCTATAAATACCTAACCCTAACCCAGAAGACACTTTTGCTCCTCCCACTCTTGAGGCTATTGTCACGCCCGAAGTTCAGAATCAAGATCCGGAAGCTGCAGCATAGCACGGTCTAGCGGCCCAAGCAGCGTGGACGTGTTAGATTCGGTTGCAGTAATCTTGAACCCTGAAGAATCGATGGAGACCCCAGGATCAGGAGGCAATGCGTCAGGAGCAGGTATTTTGAAGCAGTTTCAGCTATAGAGATGAAGTAGAGTCATGTATTCTAGTAGAGCCTTCCTAGAATCACTATTTCACCCCATGAACCGAATCAATGAACTCCCTAGTTAGATCCATGTGATTAGGTTAGATCTTATTCTTATGGTTCATATGTTATGGATATGATATGGTTGATCTCTTGTTATGCTCCTCATATATTGGGAAGGGGGGTAGAGACCTAGCAGCCTTATGTATGATGCTTCTAGATAGACCCATAATACCTATTACTTGCGGCCTGTACATAGAGCCCACCGGACTAAGGGAGTTATGGATTGACTGAGCACCAGATAACGGGATCAGTGACGAGATGGTGGAATAGTCCCTGTGGCGCCTTCGGGACTTGGGGCGCACTAGGCCTATGGTCGGTCTCTTCGTGTGGGCCGGGCATGGGTTCGTCACCCCCCTGGATCAACGGTGTCGCCTTGATCCCCGAAGAGCCGCAGTGTCGGCTGGTTCTTGCTTTGGGGGGGTTAAAGACATGAACGGACGTGTGTCGCCACGATCCTCTAGTCGCCCATCGAATCACTAATTTTCGGGAAGGGGAGATGTAACCCGACCTTGCCTCATCGGACTAGGGAGATGAAACCTAGAGTAGTCTCTTCGGGTGATCCCAAGAGATTGCGTATCCGGCGGCTACAGTCACGCCATAACTCGATTTAGCCCTTCTGCAAAGTATGCACAGGAGGGGCGGATGGAGTGGTCAACCCTTAGCCATTGTCTTATAGCCAGCCCCACCATTGTTTATACTTCCGTCTGTATCTACCTTGAGACCCTAGCCGTCAGTATACTTTCCCCACGAGTCAGAGCTTGGGTAGAAGCTTTATTGTTTTATGATGTATTGATCCTTCTGACGACTCTATGGATGGATGGATTGAGCTATCCTTCGAGGTAGACTTATTGTTATTATTGTTAGTTGCTAGTACTGACATTTAGTTATATGCTTCCGCTGTTATTAGGAGTCCATAGGGAACGGATTTACGAGACACCTCCATGTCCCTTACCATTCTAGCCATCCCTAGAACGGGATAGATGGAGGGCCCATCCAGTAGACGACACTGGTTGGGGGATTTTTCGTGGAGTGTACGGTGGTTACCGTATATTATGCGGGGAGCGTCACAATGGTATCAGAGCCATGTTCTTGGTTGACCAAGAACTAGCACTGACCATATCCCTGATTTAGTAGACTAATTGACCTAGAAAAAGGAATGGAATGAAAAATTCCAACCTCGAACCTCGGTAAGTGGGGATTAAATTCTAGTTAAATAGGGGATGAAAAAGGAGTCAAATGAATATTCTAAAAAGATTGGGGTGGAAATTATGCATCTACATCAAATCTCACCTAAAAAGGGTCAAAGAATTATTAAATTCTGAGGTCCCAGTGAAAAATGGTGAAGATTCATAATTTTCCAACCAAGAAAATGCGAAAATTTAAATTGAGAGAGATATTAATGAAAGGGGGCTCAATAAATTCCACCATAATTGACGAAGGAATATTCCTCTAAAATTCCCCATAATCCACCTTTTAAACCTCATATTAACTAAAACCCCTCAAAAAGTCTCTTAAGCTCCTTTTTCTTAGCGATAAGCAGTTTCCTAGCCAATCAACGTCAGTTTTCAGAAATAAAAAACATGGCAAGAACTAAATCCACCGCCAGAGTTGTTGGCCCATACGCAGCACAAATTCACTTAGCCGCTCTAGCAGCAGCCGCCCAGCCACCCCCTCATGAAGAAGAAGTAGTTGTCGAAAGCAAGCCTTAGAAGGAGGGTCGGCACGAAATATCCTGCGAAACACGGGCAAAGGCCTCAGACTCAAACATATTAGGGATTTCTTCAAATCCAAGGCAGGATCCAGCTCCAAGAAATAAACTACCAATTTCCATGTTTAGCTTTCTTAAAATTATGTCCAGTATTTACCTCCCAAGGATAATATTATAATTTTATGTAATCATGTGTTTTGAATAGATAAATTATCTTATGATCATATAAATCATTTTCTATTCTATAATCTTTTATGGTTTATTTGAAGCAAGATAACAATATCATAACACCAAGGAATATTGCATAAACAATGTATTTTGATAAAACCTTGCAGCTGGAATATTCGGCTTGGCACCTCAGGAACAAGAATTTCAAGGCCGACAACGAAACTGGTTGCCAAGAAACTTATTCGGCCATGACAACGATGAAGCAGTCGAAGATGACATGTCACCAGAAGCTACAAACCGACGACTAGTGCGCATGAGAAATCAAATGACATGGATAGTCAACTGGGCAACACCACTGATGCAAAACCAGGAGTGTGGACCTCTACCACCACAAGTTCCAGGAGTTGAACAACAAGTTCACCAAGGGCAGAATCCACTACCGGAAGTTCCAAAGGAGAAAAAGAGAAAGAAAAGACATAGGAGAAGTGTAACTCCTTCAAGCTCAAGTGCAGACAACACCACATCTGGTGCATCTAGTGACAGTAACTCCGACACTGAGTCTGATAGTTCCAATGATAGGAACAGACATCGAAGAGGAGGAACAGTACGTCGAGCGGAAGATTACCAGAAGAAAATAGACATTGCTATGAGCAATGTCTGGAAAACAAGGAAACTGGGGCAGTTCTCTGGAAAGGACAGATCCGGCATGGAAGCAGAAGCATGGCTTGCTGAGATGGAAGAATTTGGCAACTCCTATGGGATGAAGGATACTAGAATAGAATAGAATACATTATCGTCCCTTGTGCCCTGAGGCCACTGGACTTGTGTAGCATGGGCGAGCTCCCTGACGGGGGCTACTAGCTCATCACGTTGTTTTATTGTAGCCTTTTCTGAAGGCTCACTTTTTTCTATTAATGCTGGCACCCTACTTTGATTCGACGTCTAGGCCATGCAGGTATGCGTCTATATCAAACAGCTTTAAGCTGTACATTTAATGGGCATCTATGATTCGCCTCTTGAGCGACTCATATCGTAAGCCCTTTTTGTTCGTGCACTTCCCGGTGTCTGGTCAACATTTCTCGTATTGCATCTGCCAGTTCTCTCATTGTTTCTGTCTTTGCCATCATGGCATGTACTGGTTGTCCCCATCTTACCTTTCTGTACTTATCCCTGATGTCCCTGTATGCTGGACACTCATTGAGCATGTGGTTTTCGTCCTCCACTTCCCTTCTGTCACAGATTCTGCATATTCTGCCGTGTTTTTCTATTTTCCTCCACCTGTCCTTTTCAATTCTTAAATCATGGCACCCCATCCTAAATTTTGCTAGGATGTCTCTTCTCTGTTTTCCGAGCATGTCATCTTGGTACATCTGTTGCCCTATCATCCGCTCTGGGTTGAAGACTACCATAAGCCAGAGTGTTTTAGGTCCTGTGTGTTTTTGCAACCATGCTCGCGTAGCTTTGCTTGCCTAGTCCTCATTCCATTGGCCTTCATCGATCAGTTCGCTCAGATTCATCCCCATTTCTCTGGTCCATATTGCTACATCCCTGAACCATCCGCTGCTCGCGGTGATGTGTGACTTTGCTGATTCGTTGATCGCGATGCTCGCTAATTTATCTGACTTCCCGCCTGCATTATTTCTTATGATGTATCTGATGGTCTTTTCCCATGCTCTCACCTCCATAGGTTTTTGACCTGTCTCATATACTATGGCTGTCAGCGGTGTGTTTGCTCTCAGTTTGAATTCCTGTTTATGCAACTGTCTGAAAATTCCTTCTTGCTTTTCCCATTTCTTGTCTGTTAGCCCCGGTCCCCAAGCTTCCGCCCCATATAGCTGCGTTGTCACGACTACTGCACTAAATAGGTAGCATTTGATTTCCCAGTCTATTATTCTGTTTCTATTGCAGAAATTTTTCATGTTGTAGTAGCTCCCAATGGCTGATTGGAATCTAGCATCTGCCCCTTTAGCCCATTTCCCTGTGCCGTGTGTATCATACCCTAGATATTTGTACTCTGTTGCTTCTTCTAATTCTGTCCTCAAGTATTTGAACGGCTTGTGATTGTTCCTGTTACCAAAAAGGACTATTTTGTTTTTGTAAGATTCACTGTTAGCCCTGTCTTTTCACAGAAGGTCTCTAGTAGTTTCAGTAGCCTGTGCATTCCCTTGTTCTTTGTGGCCATCATGCCCAAATCATCAGCATATAACATGATAGGTACCTTGGTTTCCCCGAGTATGGGAGCGTCCACATCCCCTTGTTGTTCCGCTATGAAATCCTGTAGGGCATCTATCTGGACTACCACAGTCGTCGGATCTGTCAATCCGACGGCCCAGACTGTATGTTAAAGCCTCTGGACACCTCTCGTTTCGATTATGCTCAATTATGATTGGGGACGCCTATGATTTTAAGATGTCGAATACGAGTTTGCCTAAGGTTTTGATGGTATATCGAGTTTCGATACGGTTTCGCGTAAGCTTTTGAATATGAAATACAGAGATTCGAACCTCTACCAAAATAACTCAATATCCTAATAAGACTACTTTAACCAATCTAACCAGTGAGCTAATGTGCCTATTTTTTATCTTAAATCTATCTTTTTTTTTATAATAACCCATTGAATTGTTTTAGGGATATGGTCTATGGTTTCAAGAATTATATCTATATCAAATCCCCCTGGAACCCCCTGTTATTTTGCTACATATTTCAAACAGTGTTGGGGATAAAGGACATCCCTGTTTGACTCCCGTGTCACAGTTTATTGCCTTTCCTTCTTCTTCTATTTTTGCATATACATTGTAGTATAACCTTGCAATTGCCCCTACCATGTCTCTCGGTGCCTGCATGTCTATGAGTCTCTGTATGAGCTTTTCCCTTGGTACCGTGTCAAAAGCCTTTCTGAAGTCCACGAAACAGCATATTACTTTCTTTCCGTGGCCTCTATTATGTCCTATCAGTATCCGGAGGGTTACTAGGTGGTCCGTTGTTGAGTGTTCTAGTCTGAAACTTGCATGCCCCTGTGCTCTCAAATTCCCTGTCTCTGCCCATTGCTTTAATTTATTGTCTTAGACCTTCCCGTACCACTTTGCGAAAATGGAGCTTACCATTATTGTCCTGTAGTTTCCAGATTCTTGTTTACTCCCCCCTTTGTGTAGGGGTATTACCCTGTTGTACGCCCATCTGTCCAGGAGCCCTGTGTGTATTATACCATTGAATATATCTGTCACCTGTTTTCCTATCATGGTATCTGCACATTTTAGTACTTCCACAGTCTGGGGCTTTGTTATTGGCCATCCAATTTAGCGCTATCATCACTTCCTGTATATTGAAACACGGTCGGTCCATCATCTGCAGTTCCGGTATTGGTGCCGGAGATGCCCCTGTCTTATATAATTTATTCAAGATAACTCTCCCACCCGGCTGTTCCAATGTCGCCTTGTGTGTTTTCACTTCCCCTATTCCCCTGTCCCTTCCCTTTAAATCCACCCCAAAATTTGCAGGGTTGTTTTTTGATTAGTTTGGCCAGTCCCCATTGGTGTTGCATCAGGTTTTTGTTTCTCTTTGCTTTCAGTAACCTCAGATATGTCGCTCTTTCATTCTAATATGTTTCCTTGCCTCTGAGCGCCTTGACTTTCCTTTTCTGTTCCCTGCATTCATTGTCGTACCAGATTGAGGCCTTAAAGGCATTGTTTCCCTTTCTCTTCCTTCTTTTCCCGAAAATTTCTAATGCCACTTTCACTGTTATGTCATTGAGCGCATCCCCATTTTCATTTGCCCTGTGCTCCTACCACTTCCATTTTCCCCTTTCTTCTTTGATGGATTGTACAAACGTGTCTGCGTGTTTGTTTTGAAAATGTATTTTCAGTTTTCCCCTGTCTCTTTCCTTTCTCTGTTGTCCTTCAGTTTTAGGTTGTTCCCCCACTGTAATTGTTAGCTGCATGGGTCTATGACTTTCCCTCTTCCCGATTGGCCATTCTAGGCATAGTTACGGAAAACGAAAACGAAATGAAAACGACGAGTCATTTTTTGAAAACGGAAAACGAAAACGGAAAACGAAAACGGCAAAAAAATGGCAAAGTACTCAAAAGATACAGAATAGGGTCATTTAACAAGAAAATGCTATTAATTTACTCAAAAACAACATAATAAGAACTCTTGTAGTCATAAGAACAACTAACATAATTGAAAATGTTTACATAATTGAAAATGTTTATATATGATAGTCGATATCTTATACTTAAAGACCAACAATAGTTTAAAAACCAACAATACTTCAAGATTGAACATTACATTAACAAACTAGCCTAAATGAAAATTCAAGCCCTGACGTCCCCTTTGGTGGTTTTCTTTTTCTAGTAGACATGTTTCCTACACACAACCAATAACAATTTCATTAGTAACATACTACTAATTTGGCCCCTTTTTTTTGTTAACAATTAGTAACAATCAATAAATCAGAAAATAGACATATTAGCATATCAATGAACAGCAAAGCCCTCAATATAGAGTTGATACAAAGCAAACAAGTGCAAGAAAACATAGGCAGCACTCTAGTACCACTTGCTAATGACAAGCAGGTGCAAGAAGAGATGAGCAGCGTCATAACTGGGACTGCAAATAAGCTCTGAGTCTAATCTGGTTGTGTTGAACCAAATGCTCTTGGAGTTCGGCATCAGAGTCTACTTTGTAGTACTGTCTTTTCACATCCTAACAAATCTGCTTGTGATAATATGAAGGATACAAAACGAATTGCAGAGGTGGGCAGTAAGGATGCTTCAGTTGAACTTGGAGGCAACAAACAACTGAAGACTAGGAAAAGCCATGTGGATCAAATAGATATGATAGAGAGAAATATCTTGTCTTTAAAGAGCAGTGACAAGGAGGAAACTGCCATTAATGTAGAGCTGGTACAAAGCGAACAGGTGGAAGAGAGGATAGACAACACGCTTGTACCAATTCCTAATGACAACATCAGTGGTGCAGAAAGGATGTTGATATGCCATGATAATGAGGAACAAATATTGTATTCTGATGCACTATACAATCAGCATAACGGAGGCAATGAACAATGCAGCAATCAAAATGAGGCAGTAAGTGATTCACAGAGAGGATGCCTTTAGAGATAATGTGAAGGACACTGAAATAGCAGGTCAAGGCTCTGACGCAAAAGGATTAACCATAGAAAGCAATAACAGCCATGCTTTAATTGAAGGTGGAGATAATCAGCAGCAGATCATAAAATTCGAAACAGTCTTTTGTGACTGTGGCAAACCAGCAGTTGAAAAGGCTATATCAAAATATAATGTTAATCGGGGATTAAGAAAAGGATGAAGACTAAAAAACTGAAAACTAAGAAGCAAAGGAAGCAAAGGAAGCAAGATGGCTTGGAAGCAAAGGAAGAAGCAAAGAGACAAGATGGCGCTCCAGATGCTGAAGGATGGCGCTCATGCTTGAATGGTGAGACTGATGGAAGAAGGCAAGGCGAAACACACTTCCAGCCGAAACACACTTCCAGCGAAATTCCAGCCGAAACACACTTCCAACCAGATAACTGAAGAAAGAACTCACCTTTTAAGCCAAATATAGAGATCTAAATCCGGAATCCATCCAAGAACAAGTAGATTTGAGCGCTACCGACTGCCTTTTTTTATGTTTGCTTAGGTTTACGTTGAAAAAACTAAGAACAGAGGGGTTTTTGCTGATTGATGCTGAAAACGGCCGTTTTTTAGCCGTTTTTTCGAGACAAAAACGGATTTCTTCAACGTTTTTAACATGCGCGTTTTCGTTGGCGCCGTCTTGCAATTTGAAAACAGCCAGTAGGAAAAATCCGTTTTTTTTAGAAAACGGCCAAAACGGCCGTTTTCCGTAACTATGATTCTAGGGTCACAATTTCCGATACTGTGTCCGTTGCATGCTCATTCAGTATTATGTAATCTACTATACTTCTCCCGTGTATGTTCTGACTCGTGAACTTCCCCGATCCTGCCCACTTCTGTACCCCATTGGCTATGATGGCCCCTGTGGCCGTGCACACCTCGAGCAGCAGTTCTCCCTTCGCATTGATTTCTGCCTTGTCCTCAGTTTGTCTGTTCCATTCTTGTGATTTTGCTGTGTGCATCCACTGTCCATTTGTTTCATCTATGCCTGTATATTGCGCTTGCTCCTGGCCTGTCCTGGCATTTAGATCTCCTATTAGTATCATTGGTCCCTGTTCCTTCCACTTCATCATAGTCTCCCCTAATTCTAACAGTTCTAGCTTGTCACTACTCGGTGGGTAATACGCTATGATCAGAATTAGATCTTTTTTATTTTGTAATTGAATACTTAGTACCATGTATCTCTTATTGACATCCGAATATAAAATACATGTACCATTTGCTACATTTTCCTTGACATAGCAGGCTAGGCCTGCACTCCCTCTTCCTACTTTAAATTTTTTATCTTTCCAGCAAGTGAATAGCTGATAGCCCTCCTCCTCCGGTAGCCTCTTTATGTTGTGTCATGTTTCTACTAGGCATATTATGTCACAGTTGTGTGCTCCCTCAAGCCTTTCTCCGTCATCCCATGGGTACCCAGTGCAGTTCCAGTACTATATCTTCAGCGTCTCCTCCCTCGAGGTTGCCCTCTCGGGGTTTCTGTTTGTTCTGCCTCGTTTACCATTCTTCTCGGTCGTCCCCTGGTCTTTGCGACCGGGGTTGGACCCATGCTCCCGGCCGGTGGTGCTCGGTTTGCGCCTTCCCCTTTTTCGTTTCTTTCTCCCTCTCTGTGATGATTCACCTCGAGAGCTATTGTTGTTGTTGCCCCCCCGAGTGTCCTGTTTTCCTGCCCTTGTGTCGACATCCTCAGTGGGTTGATGTTCTCCTCCCCCACATCCGTCGCTTTCCCTGGTTCCGGTGCCCCCTCCTTCTGTCCTTGTCCTGGACCTGCGAGTTCTCGTACCCTTTTGTGTAGAAACACCTTGCCATTCTTGACCCCTGCCTGTATTCCTGCCTGATTCAATTCCCTGGCTTTGGCTAGTTCTCTGTGTAATCCTTGGCATTGCATGACTGTTAGAGCTTCCTGCACTATGATCCCATTCCTCAGCCTGGACCCCGTGCGCAATATTCTCTCCTTGGCTGTCAGGTCTCTGAGAGTCAGATTTATGTGCCTCCCCCGCCCCCTCCATTGACCTGACCGTACTGCTTTGACAATGATGCTCCGATGCTCCTTGAAGACTGTCTCTATCACCTCTGCAGTAACTCGATATGTGTCCTCGTTAGGTTTCTCTGCTACCCCTATCAGCCTAACGTCATGCTTAATTCTATTCTGTTCCTCATACTCCATGACATGCGGCTTTATTCTATCAAATGATTCCCATGCATCCAATTCAATATTTCCTTTTTGTAATTCAACCAACCTTTTCCAGATCTTGGCTTTTTCCTCCTCAATTCCGTTCATCCTGCGCTGCATCTCCTCGCTTGTCTTCTCCACCCCCTCTATCCTCACGTCCATACTGGAGATGGCTACTGTATTACGGTTGACCGTTTCTGCCAGTGTGTTGAGGGCATCCATGCGAGGGATCCTAGACTCCAGCTGCTTATCCATCTGCGCTAGGAAATCTTTGAGGTCTTGCTGACTTGCTGGTATCCTTGCCATATCTGCTTTCCTTTGCTGACTGAGACTGGTGCTTTCCGCCATTGCTCTTGAGTTTGCAGAGTGCTGCTGTGCTTGAGTAGCCGCTACCAAATCCGTGGGGAGGGATTGGTATCCTTATTCTGTTGAGTCTATATATTGTGTTATTAAACGGTCCTCTAATTCAAAATTTTCACCGTTAATCCCAATTTGAATTCGAATATTGGGGTGGTCCTCCCTTAATTATTCCGCCCCCATCATTTATTTTCGTTTCGCCCTGCGGGTCCCTTCCACATCACATCTTTCTATGATGATTTGGCTATGAGTGATCTCCTCTCGTATTGTTATGGCATTCGGTAGTTGCCTTTATGCCTTTATTCAGTGGTGTTCCGTGGAGTTAGTTGGAAAGTCGCAGCTTCCTTGGCCCGGATCTTTGGTCCCTATTTCAGGATCGTCCCTTTCGTTGTATTTTGCTGTACCTCTATGCATTTTTGAGTGTATAGTGGTCCGGATACTAGTTGGTGGGTTTTTGGCCCTCGCTATCCTGGTGTACGGCGGAGGTGAAACCTCTCTGTCCCGTAACTTTTTTGTCCGCTTTATACTCTTTACAGTCTCGCAGCACGCATCTTTACGCAGTTTTTGCGATTTGTCGAGTTTATAGTGGTCCGGATTTACCAGTTGGTATCCTGGTGTGCGGCGGAGGCTGAGCCTCTCTGTCCCGTATCTTATTCCGTCCACCTTTTACTCTTTGGGTCTTGCGACCTCTGTTACTCATGATTTGGGTTTGCATTAGTATACTTGACCAGTTGGTGGGTCTGGCCCTCGCTATACTGGTGTGCGGCGGAGATTGTATCTCTCTGACCTGCAGCTTTTCTGTACACTTTTACTCTGAACTTTTCCATGTATCTCCAAATCCCGTTCCTTTTTGTTGTCTTCGTCGCATGCGTGTATCTTTACTGTTCAGCTGTGTACCTGTTGACTTTTCTCTGTTATGGGCTTGTCCCGGGTTCTTATTGTCCGCCACCCTTTTTCCCGTTGTTGTTTTCCCGTTGTGTAGTATCTTGTTAACTTCTGTTTGGTCATCTTTGCCGCGTGTATCCCCCTATTTGTTACATTCCCTGACTGCCTCCTGTGTTTTTCCTGTGTTCCCCATTTGTCTGCCAATCTCCTGACTGCTTTTTGCCTGCCATCATCTCTATTGTTTTCGTCTAAATTCTGTTGTTGTTTAACTATCCAAACACAATGCTGAAAACCAAAAACTTCCCGGTATTATATTTCCTTGTTAATAAAATTACAATGCATTCTTCCCGGTTCCATGTCCCGGTGTAGTCCATATCGTAAGATGAAAATTTTTGCAATATCATAGCAGAGAGTATGAGGGTGTTAAAAATTCTAGAACCAGGTGATCAAAATTTGAACTAGAACTTAATACTAGGAGCAGAAACTAAGAGCAAAAACATAAACAAAGCAAATAGAGCAAGGCAGATAGAACACAGCAAATAGATCACAGAGGTATAGCAGGAGCGGTCTGGAGCAGACAAGAGCAGGCGCCTCCCCGTTGTTCGCTACCCGTTTGCCGTCCTCTGCAGTTGTCACTTGAAGCTTCTTTCTTCATTTGGTCTGCCAATTCTTCCCTTTTTTTGTCGAAGTTTCTCCATCCTTTTTTATTTTCTCTGTATTCCTGGCTACTAGTGCCCGACAAGTATACTCTAGCGGATTCTTTTCACAGCATTGCACACAGATTTTTCCGAAGTCTCCTATTAACAAATCATGCTTATAGCTTTCTGATTTCTGGATTGACGCATGCATTTGCAGCACCTGAAAACATTTCATTACCCTTTCCTTGTCCCGTCTCCTCACTGTATCATTCCGATCGGCTAGAACCCCGTAATACTCTAACAAGTTCAGTTTGTATCCAAGATCTTTCATCGACTAAGCGTGCTGGATCTTGTCGCAGAATAGACAATGTACTCGGCCACAATTTAGGCATGAAGTGAGACCTTTCTCTAAACAGAGACAATCCGCCTCACAGATGCACCAGGGGTTCAGATCTTCCAACTCGGGATTATATGGCACCGTGAGGTTCCCTGGGTTACCTGTGCGGATTTTCTTCTTTGCTGCCCGGTCTGTTTCATCATGCGCCTCCAGTGCTCTCTTTCCCTTATCCATCCTGTTCTGATCGCACTGCTTGCGATATTTTTCGTCTTCTTACAAGCGCTTCTTCCTGTGAACTGAGTTAGAACCCTAAAAAGACAGAGGGTACCCGACTATTTATATACTGAATGGTTTTAGGGTTTTCGTCCACTTTTCCCGCGTTTCTTTCGTTACGTTTCCTGTACTGTTGTCCTTATCCTGTCGTGTCTGAAGGCCGCTATCATTTATTCGTATTCGGTGCAGTTAATGCGACGTATTCACTGCCGATATTTTATATGCCAGATCGTACTCTGCCCTTTTTCGTAGGCCTGCAGATAGAGTCCTTAACGGCTAACTCCGTTTGCTTCCTCATTAGTAAGTATGACTTGATAAGTTGGAATGGAATTCCTCAAACCAGCTAAGGCAATCATGGACTGCGACAATAATGAAATAACAATCACTGCACCAGACGGCAAACGAATAGTGGTCAGAGGTAAGGAAATTCCTTCAGTAATGCAGTGTATAACTTTCAGCCAGTTGAATAAATACAATTTAAAGAAGGAGATTGAATATATCCTTAGGCTAGAAGCAGTTCAACCTGATAGTAAGAATAAAAAGCAGGGGGAAAGCATAGATAAATTGCCTAAGCCTATTGCTAAAATCGTAAGAGAATTTTATGATGTTTTTCCGGATGATATCCGAGAACTACCACCCTATAGAGGTGTGGATCTAGCACCAGATGCTAAGCCTACCAGCAAGGCTCCCTACAGGATGAGCACACCGGAACTTGGAGAGCTCAAGAAACAGTTGAAGGTTGTTGGAAATTGGTTTTATAAGACCAAGTGTATCACCCTTTGGGGCACCTATTCTCTTCGTGAAGAAGAAAGATGGAAGTCTAAGAATGTGTATAGATTACCGACAACTCAATAAGCAAACGGTAAAGAATAAATACGCATTACCAAGGGCAGATGATCTAATGGATCAACTTCAAGGGGCAAAGATATTCTCCAAAATTGACTTAAGGTCAGGATACCACCAAATAAGAATAAAAGAAGAAGATGTTCATAAAACAGCTTTTAGAACACGCTATGGTCATTATGACTTTACAGTTATGCCCTTTGGCCTATCAAATGCACCAGCAACGTTCTTGAGGTTGATGAATGATATTTTCAGAGAGTTCTTGGATGATTTTGTAATAGTGTTCTTCGACGACATCCTCATTTATAGTAAGTCAATCGAAGAACATGAACTTCATCTAAGAAAAGCCTTACAGAAACTAAGAAGGCATAAGCTATTTGCCAAATTTTCGAAGTGTCACTTTGCCACCCCCAAAGTTGATTACTTAGGCCATATTGTATCAGCAGAAGGCATTGCAACAGATCCAGCAAAGATAGAAGCAATCATTGATTGGCCAGCACCAAGAAACGTCCCTGAAGTAAGAAGTTTCCTGGGTCTTGCAGGATACTACAGAAAATTTGTAAAGGACTTCGCTAAGTGGACAGCTCCTTTGACAGACCTCACAAGGCAACAGAAGGTAAAGAACTGGATAGACAATTGGATGCAAGGAGTACAAGTTTCTTTTGATAAGCTCAAAGAAGCCTTGACAACAGCTCCAGTTCTAACCTTACCTGACCCCGAGAAAGATAAACTTGTAGCAACCGATGCAAGCATGATTGCCACAGGGGGGTACTTACGCAGGAAGGAAGGGTAGTTGCATATGATTCGAAGAAAATGAATGAAGCGGAACAACGATATCCGACTCATGATCAAGAACTATTGGCTGTAGTGAGGGCACTACACATTTGGAGACATTACTTGTTAGGAAAGAAGTTTCAATTAGACACAAATCATCAGAGTTTGCAATACATATTCACACAACCACTTCTAAATTTGAGACAAAGAAGGTGGATGGAGTTTTTAGAAGAATACGACTTTGATATAGTCTATAAGCCCGGCAAATTGAATGTAGTTGCCGATGCTCTCTCTCGCAGGCCAATAGTCACAAGAACACACTGCAATGCCATATCAACTTTATCAAGTGAATTCGGCAGAAAATTGAGGAAGCAATACCCTCTAGTGTGGAGTTCCAACAGGTTTGGGCAAGTCTTTGCAAGGATGCAAGAAAAAACAAAGAAAGGGAACTTTTTAAGAATTATAAGAAGGAAGGCAAACTTCTTTACCATAAGGACAAGTTGTGTGTCCCAGAAGCAGCAGGAGTGAGAAAATTGATTCTCAATGATACTCACAATAGCCCGATTGTAGGTCATGCAGGCTTTATGAAAACTTACTTCAAAATAAGTAGTTACTTCTGGCCAGGTATGAAGAAGGACATCGCCAACTACATTCGGCAATGTCAATTATGTCAGCAAACCAAGGCTGAACATCTTCGCATTCCTGGAGCCCTAGAGCCATTAGCAGTTCCAGATGCCAAGTGAAAAATAGTGAGCATGGATTTCATCACGGGCCTTCCAAGAACAGCAAGGGGGCATGATGCACTTATGGTAGTGGTCGATAAACTTTCAAAGATGGCACATTTCTTGCCATGCAGAACAACAGACACTGCCCTGGATACAGCCTTGCTCTTCACTAAAGAAATTTTCAGACTTCATGGCATGCCTAGAGGAATAATATCGGATAGAGATCCGAAATTTATAAGTGCTTTTTGGAAGGACTTCTTCGGAACCATCGGAACAAAGCTTTGTATGAGTACAGCTTATCATCCTCAAACAGATGGTCAAACAGAAAGAACAAACAGAATTTTGGAAGATATGTTGAGACATTACGTGTGGAACAAACAGACGAAATGGGAGGACTACATATACTTGGTAGAACTTGCATACAATAGTACCAAGCAAGAATCATCACAGATGTCCCCGTTTATGATTAATTACGGATACCAATGTCTCACACCTGACACGTGGCACAATCCTGTGTCAAAAGTTGAAGTCTCTCAACAAATGTTAGAAGATATGCAACAACTAGTGCAAGAAGTTCGGGAATATTTGATAGCAGCTAGAAGCCGTCAAAAGAGCTTAGCAGATAAGCATAGAACAGTGAGAGAATTTCAAGTTGGAGATAGCGTATGGCTAAAGATCAAAGTTAAGCAAGCCAAGCTCAGAATCGGAAATTGCAAGAAATTGGCACCAAGATGGGCAGGACCATTTAAAATTATTGAGAGAGTTGGGAATCAGTCCTACAGATTAGACTTACCCGCTCATCTAAAGGTTCATAAAGTCTTCCACGTTAGTCTGCTTAAGAGGCATACCCCAAATCCAGATGAGATTTTGGAGACTCCAACCTTATTAGAAATGACAGAGGAACATGTTGAAATTGTTTCTGAAGTCATCCTTGACAAAGCACTCAAGAAAACACGAAGATCGGAGTTTCTTCAATACTTAGTCAAATGGAAGCACGTACCAGTGGAAGACGCAACTTGGGTACTGAAACAAGATTTAGAAAGACAATACCCAGAATTTATGAACCAATTCGACGGCCAAGTCATCTCCGAAATGGCCAACATCGAATGCATAGGTCTGCCATTGATTAAAATCTGTAATAGACTTAAATAAGTTAGTGAATACTTTGTAGTTAGCTATGATAATTACAAAGTATAGATTATCGTGTTTTAGGTAAGTCTAGAAGAGAGTGTTGGCGATGATGAGATCATCCATAAGATGTTCTCTACGCCATCACGCACTGCAAGTGTACATGACCATAGTGGGGGGTCATGTAAAATAAAAGTGATCATGGGCAATGAAGGATTCAATTGCAAGTTCCTAAGCTTAAACCATGAAACCATGAAGCACTGTGGGGTGCATGATCAACGGGGGGAGGTCATGCACATGATAGCTACTATCATGGGTCTTAGCTTAAATCGTATGGCCATGATCGTATGCAGTTAGAAAAAGGTATAGTGAGTAATTAGGGGGGTGGTCCCCTTAATAACCACAATTTATAATTTAAACTAACGTAATGTGCTACTCATTGCAGGGAAGTGAACTCAAGCAAATACGAGGGAGCGCATTACGAGAAGTTAGGAGTTAAGAATTTTGTAGCTAGCTATAAACTCCTAAACTTAAATTATGAATTGATGTGTCCAATTCATAATGTGTTTATAAATAAACTTTATAATACTTTTGTATAAGCTTGCAAGGATATTCTTACAAGCTACCTTTATAAAAACAAATATATATCGGAAGTTATCGTTTTTAATAAATACTAATTCAATCTAATAATAATCGAGTATATAAGTTTATGCAGGTTCGAAAAACCTTACTCTAATGCTGCGGACAGCATTATTCTAAGGGAGGGAGAATGTGACGTTTCCCTAAAATATACGGTATGTATACGTATATTTTGGGCTACGTCACCATACAATCCATCGTATTTAGATTGGTATGTCAATTAGATAGATTCAAGTCACATTATAATGTAACTTGATCAACCTTAGGAAAGGTTAATTCCACGTGGCAATACCTGATTGGAGTAGTTAGCCACGTGTTCGCATCCCATTGGACAAGGTGTCAACCCTAACCCTAACTTTGCCTATAAATACCTAACCCTAACCCAGAAGACACTTTTGCTCCTCCCACTCTTGAGGCTATTGTCACGCCCGAAGTTCAGAATCAAGATCCGGAAGCTGCAGCATAGCACGGTCTAGCGGCCCAAGCAGCGTGGACGTGTTAGATTCGGTTGCAGTAATCTCGAACCCTGAAGAATTGATGGAGACCCCAGGATCAGGAGGCAATGCGTCAGGAGCAGGTATTTTGAAGCAGTTTCAGCTATAGAGATGAAGTAGAGTCATGTATTCTAGTAGAGCCTTCCTAGAATCACTATTTCACCCCATGAACCGAATCAATGAACCCTAACTCCCTAGTTAGATCCATGTGATTAGGTTAGATCTTATTCTTATGGTTCATATGTTATGGATATGATATGGTTGATCTCTTGTTATGCTCCTCATATATTGGAAAGGGGGGTAGAGATCTAGCAGCCTTATGTATGATGCTTCTAGATAGACCCATAATACTTATTACTTGCGGCCTGTGCATAGAGCCCACCGGACTAAGGGAGTTATGGATTGACTGAGCACCAGATAACGGGATCAGTGACGAGATGGTGGAATAGTCCCTGCTAAGCGCGGCTACTGGGGACTTGGGGCGCACTAGACCTATGGTCGGTCACTTCGTGTGGGCCGGGCATGGGGTCGTCACCCCCTGGATCAACGGTGTCGCCCTGATCCTGAAGAGCTGCAGGTGTCGGCCTGGTTCTTGCTTTTGGGGGTTAAAGACGGAACGGACATGTGTCGCCACGATCCTCTAGTCGCCCATCGAATCACTAATTTTCGGGAAGGGGAGATGTAACCCGACCTTGCCTCATCGGACGGGGAGATGAAACCTAGAGTAGTCTCTTCGTGATCCCAAGAGATTATGTATTCACGGCTACAAATCCACGCCATAACTCGATTTAGCCCTTCTGCAAAGTATGCACAGGAGGGGCGGATGGAGTGGTCAACCCTTAGCCATTGTCTTATAGCCAGCCCCACCATTGTTTATACTTCCGTCTGTATCTATCTTGAGACCCTAGCCGTCAGTATACTTTCCCCACGAGTCAGAGCTTGGGTAGAAGCTTTACTGTTTTATGATGTATTGATCCTTCTGACGACTCTATGGATGGATGGATTGAGCTACCCTTCGAGGTAGACTTATTGTTATTATTGTTAGTTGCTAGTACTGACATTTAGTTATATGTTTCTGCTGTTATTAGGAGTCCATAGGGGACGGATTTACGAGACACCTCTGTGTCCCTTACCGTTCTAGCCATCCCTAGAACGGGATAGATGGAGGGCCCATCCAGTAGATGACACTGGTTGGGGGTTTTTCCGTGGAGTGTACGGTGGTTACCGTATATTATGCGGGGAGCGTCACACAAAGTCCCAAATGTCGGAAGGCAAAGTCAGTTTGTCTAGATGGAAAAGTCTGAATCATGGCACTGTAATCACAATATTATTCAACAGCCTGCACATCCAAGGTGACTACTTTTGTTTGTCAAATTAAATCGTGCTTTTTTACCATTTAGAACGTACATTCTTTTCTGCATTTGTACAATGGTGTGATTGTCTCCTTATGTGCTTAAATTGCATTAGAAGCCAATATTCAGTCCATTTTTTGCAGGTACAACGTGCAAAGTTCCAGTTGCGGATAGTCTGTTCAGGCTGGTAGTTGTGAAAGCATTAGTCATTGGCCTCCTTTTTATAAAAGGGACGTGCATCTCAACAAGCATTCTCAAGTTTCTGGCAACATGACCAATTACTTCTGGTTTATCTTATGCCTGTTTCTTTATTGTTGATACAGTGGCCTTGCATTTGAGGTGGGCTGCATTAAATTTATGAACTAATGTGCTTGGAAGGATATTTTTACCATTTTAAATAAGGTTTCGTGTTGTCGAAGTTCAACTGTATACAAATCATTGGTTTCTATCTTGCCACATGTCATGGCTTCTATACTCAGGATTTGCTTTGTGGCTTTATACAAGTTTGAGAAGAGGAGATCGATGGGCAATTAGGCAGTTTCATTCAAGGTTGCTAGGTTATTTTTAAAAATCAAAGTAACTATGCTTAAGGTTTTCCAATTATGCAAGCTAATAGCTTTCTTTATGATATATTAGAAACCTACAGAGCTTCATCCTACAATAGCACATTTTATGCAGACTTCCCTCAAGTTTTAACTCTTTGCTACACTTGAAATCGATGAGCACATATCGCAACAACTAGAAGATGACAATGTGCATAATATCAAGGTCATGCAGTTGGATGTGATGAAAAGCATATGTTGGACTTCCATACGCGTAGCATATGCTCAAAATGAACAGTATAACATGCATCCGCTAGTATGTTTGCACAAATTAATACACGTGCATGTGCTATTAAACGAGTTTCCATATGCTTTTCTCCAAGTTCACTTTTCATATGTCCAAAACTGGGATCTTTTTGACTTAAACAAAACCTCCTTTGCATCGATCTTTTTTTATTTAAACAAATCCTCCTTTGCTCGAGTTGGACAAAAAAAATGTTCACGATGCCGCTGCGATAAATCTTGTTTATAAATAAGTTTTTTTCCTACTTTCTAGCTCCGTGGGTGAGAATAGGGGGCGCTTCTAATCTGTGCTATTCCAAGTAGCATTTGTGGTTGCATTGTATATATGTATTTTGTGCTCCATTTTCTAAAGTTCCAAAGAAAAAAATAATAGAGGTTTTTTCTTGAATGCAAAAAAATGTCCAAATAGAACAAAAAAGATGCAACGGGTGTAAAACCAGCCATTTACTATATGATACACAACAGAAGCTGCCCCTCAATAAACAGTGATGCAAGGACAACACATGCATGGACAACACAAAACAAGCAACTACAGTATGATGCAATCAAAAGACCAAGGGAGATGCTACAACTGAAAGAACATATAGCTCCTTAAATTATTTCCACTCAACGCCTTTCTCCAAACATGGGCCATTTTAAGTGACCACTCATTACGTTGCTCACTTGTTTTCAGAGTCCATTACAACCATTTGCCTTAGAAGGATGCTTCAATTCCGAAGGATGATTCAATCCCGATATGGTGCAAGGACAACGCAAGAATTATGTCCACCAAAGCCAAAGGAATTTGATATTGCAACTTTAATGTCAAGTTCTTGTTTATTCCCAGCAACGATAACACCCATATCCTGATAACAGCATGTCATTTATTAGGTGTGCAGCGACGTAGTTGCCTGCACGTAAAATCCCAAATCTATGTAACTTACCACGTCATTATCAGGATTATCCAGATTGATTGTAGGGTGTACCAAACCAGTTCTAATTGCCTGCATACAATGAAAAGACTCAGTACATAGCATGCAATTCCGGATTGATTGCAACCTCCCTAACAAAAAAATGCATATTAAAACAGCTGTTGATGATACCTGAACAGTGGCAATTGCTTCAACAGCTCCTGAGGCGCCTAGTAAATGACCAATCATTGACTTTGTGGAGTTCATTTTTAGCTGTAGATGTGGAAACAGAAGATTAATCCCTCTGTTTTAACCATATTATATCTCAGCTTTAAATTATAACTCTACCTCAGGATTTTGCCCAAAGCTTTTCATTATTGCTTTGTACTCCTGAATATCACCAGCTCGCGTAGATGTTGCATGCGCATTAACATAATTAACTTCTTGGCGCTTTATTCCTGACTGGGCTATCGCTTTTTCTATGCAAAGTGAAACCCCCGTTCCTGCACATAATATAAACAAAAGGTAAGAGAAGCAAGCAAGGTTTGGATGTAAGGGGCATAATAACAATGATACTTCACCATCCGGATGAGGTTCTGTCATATGGTACGCATCACAGGTGACACTACCCCCAAGAAATTCAGCATAGATTTGTGCCCCTCTTCGCTGCAACAACACAAATGAAAGGTTATCAAACCATAGATTCACACACAATGATTGTTTCTCTATCTACCTTAGCATGTTCTAATTCTTCCAAAAGGAGAACACCAGCTCCTTCTCCCATCACAAAACCATCTCTGTCCTGATATACATAATCAGCAAATCATCAGACCATGAACCATGTCCCTGTCCTGACATATTCAATATGCCAGATAATAGCACTACCTGATCCCAAGGCCGTGAAGCCTTTATGGGGTCATCATTCCTCTGAGAAAGAGCTCTGCATGCTACAAATCCTCCTAAGCCTGCAAAAGCTTTAGATGTAAATGGTAGGAAAACTGGTAAAACATTTGCACAAGCACAAAATCAACAGAGACATAACAACATAGCAGCCAGACTTATGGTTCCTGGTTGTCATCATTGCATTCCTTTTGCATAGAAATTATTCTATTCAGTTCTAAGTGATATTTCAGGCTAGATAAAAGCTGAACAAGCTAAAATGCCAAGCCAAATTAGACAAACAAAAATAGAAATACCATTCTTACCTATTGGAATAATCGCAGCATCAGATCCACCTGACAACATGATGTCCTGTGCAAAACGAAACAGATAATATGAAAATTCTATCAAAAAACTCACATGTCTACTTCAAGACCCGAACTTACGGCTTCTCCTCGTATTATATGATTTGCAGCACTCAACATGCAGAAGTTGCTAGTTGCACATGCTGTTGATATTGAGTAATTAGGTCCCATCCAACCCTGCCAAATAGTTCAAGTCAAACTTTATACAGCTTTAATATGCATAGGCCTTTAACACTAGTAGCATGCTCACTAAGTCCATTGCTAGCATGGCAGAACCCATATTCGTTGTTGCAAACGGAACGCAAAAAGGGTTCATTTTCCTATGGGAGACCCTCAAAGCTTCAATAGCATCATTGAAAACCTGCAAATGTTGAATGTTAAACTCAACAGAACATTTTTGAGAAGGTACAACTAAGCATTTTAAGGAGCATTTCTTTGGTGATACCTGCATGCCTCCCAAAGCAGAACCAATGAGAATGCCACATTTTGTTTTATCCAGTTCCTTCATAACCTCTGAATCAATTCCTGCATCTACCACTGCCTTTTTGCCTGCTGTAAGCAAATATAGCATGAACTTGTCCATACGCTTTGAAAACTTAGGAGCAACCCAACCATCAGTTGAAAATGACTTTATCTCTCCGCCAATTCTCTGACAAACAAAAAAAACCAGTCAGCCCTATATTCAGCTACTATAAACGGGCCTTCAGACAGGGATATTACGTCCCCATGGGAAAGCATTTCCTTAACATAAAAGGCTAAAAAGAACTAAAGTTTTTGAGGAGCACATACCGATGGAAAATCTTTGCAATCAAAGCCCTCGATTTCAGTAATACCACTCTTTCCTTCTAATAGATTCTTGTAAAATACATCAGGATCATCTCCAAGACAAGAAACTAGTCCCATCCCTGTGATCACCACCCTCCTTGGCTTAGTGGAAACTTTCTTTTTCTCTGTTGATCCCTTAGCTGGCTGAACTGCAACAGCCGTAACCCTCTCTGCAGGGTCAGGAGAATGAAGTCTAGTGAATAAGAACAGCTCCAAAAGGTTTGAAACAATATTTTAAGAGTGCTAAGAACTTTAAAGGATGCTAAGAGTGGGCAAACCATAACTTCATGTCATCCATCTTGTCCTAGACAATGTTACAATGTTGCATGCAAAATGCTTAAGGATTATATAATTATGGTCCTAGATTTGCTAAAATATTTATGTGATAGAATCCACAAGAAACAGATAAGTGGACTCATCTCTGCTGAAGATATTTGCAACATAGCAAAGAAGTAGATAAATTCTTACCCAATAGAGGAGCAGGGAAACACGAACCCAAATCTCAGCCACGTCGGCAAGCGACAAGCCAACATAAAAAGCCCATGAAGCTCGGCAATGCAGGTTCTTTCACATTAATATGCATGTGCGGTACAATTGCTATAGTGTCATGAATAAAACCTAACAACTACACATAAAGCAGATCCGGCATGACAGCAAATTTACCTGCCCCTGCAGCTTTGAGACGTCTTCGAGCTGCCCTTACATGCCTGGAACTCACAGATGATATATCTTCCCCGAAGAAAGGCGACCATTTGCAACTGTTATACTCAGGACAAGCCTCAAAGGAAAGGCATGACCCTAACCCAGAAAGGCTTGAGCCGCACATGGCAACCACACTGCCCATGGATTGAGAAAGCTCGCCTGGAAAGATAGACCACGAACTGCTGGGTATTTCTTGGATCTGTGGATGCTGCTTACGTCTGGATCTTCTTCTTCGACCTGGTTCTGAAGGCAAGGTTCTTGATTCCTCTGTAGATAGGCCAGAAACAGTCCTGGAGATGCAAGCAGCCAGGAGCCAAGTACAAAATGGTGCAGACACGACAGAAGCTGCCATAGCTACTCTTTAATTTGCCTTAAGACAGTTTCAAGGAGAAAAGCCAATGTGGTTGGATCGAAAATCAAAAGAGGGGGGAGGATTGAAAAGGTTTTTGATCAGAAGATGATCTTTCCGATTTTTGAGAAGGGCAAATATGAATGGGATCGGTTATGCAGGAACGGAATAGAATCTGGATATTGTAGAACTTACCCAGTTCGATTCTGAGCTCCGGCATGCAGCCAAGGCAAACAAATCAGAAAGCCATGGGCGGATTTCAGAGTCCCGGCTACGACGGCGCTTGGACAGAACTCCGCTATATTTGGCTTAGAACCATTTGTAGCGAAGAACCATTGGCTGTTACGGGGTTAAATGTGGCGATGGAAGTTAGCTTAGCGTTTCCGCCAACTGTGGAGGCAGCTACGTGGCAGAACCACCATCGTCCAAAGTGTCCACGTGGCCTATCGTGACGTGGTTCTGGGGATTTTGGCTTTTGTTCCATTTCAATGGTTCGGTTTTATTTATTTTTCGAGATGAGGTTTCTTTCCAACCACACAAATCTAGTGCATATCTAAGCACTTCTTCTTTTAATTCTTTTGCACAAAAGTTCCTATATATTGTGTTGCAAGGTAAATGGCCAAATTGTTCCCATATGGCCATTTAATGTGAATTCTTGTTGCCATATGAATTCTTTTTGCCAGCACTTCCTTGAAGGATAGATGGACAATATACCTTCGCCCACTAGTTTTCTGCCATGTGGCAACTCTATCGTTTCATCTTATTTATTTTAGTATATGTATAGATAATCTCATGTTGTTTCACTTGGTCAGTCTGAAAATAGGATCTTGCATGACATTCATTGCACCAAACAATATTCTTTCTTCAGCTCTTCTTCTCGTCTCTATAAGATTCCAAAGTGAGATGCAACGTAAGCTTGCCTTTAAAGCATGAAATAAATGGCTTCAACTTTAGAATGCTAATCATTCATGTCATCATATCCTTGGAACAATGTGTCGGCTGTCAAAGCCATTCCTTCTCGAATACTTTTCGGCCAATGCTCACGGACATGCCGAATGGGTGGGAGGTAGTGGAATAAAGAGTTATAAATGTAATAGAGTGCAATTGTGAAACGTTTAGCCTTGGGCATATCCGGCGGATATATACATATATATATAAACTAGTAATGGGTGCCCGGCGTTGCCGGGCATAGGTACGAATATAAGTTAATGCGAAGGAAAGTAGATATTGAAAGGTATATGATGTGGTTGAAGTACAAAGTCACCAGAGAGACAATTTGGCTTTGTATAGTGAACTTTAAATTTTACGTAACATTTACTACCTAATACCTATTAGAGAGAATGTTTGGCTTTGTATAGCGAATTTAAAATTTAAGTTGACATTTATTTTGGCACGACCTCTATAACAAAGTAACTATGACCAAATGACTTGCTACATCACATATAAAAGAACATGAATACCATTCATGCCCTGCAAATTTGTGTGTTGTAATTTTTGTAATAATGTTCTATGGGTGGGCTCTAGCTACATGTTAATAGGCAAGGATGTAAAAATACCCAAAGAAGTGTCTGTTTAATTTATTTATTAGTCGTACGCAAAATTATGGCTAAGATTTCATATATAACAGAGTGGAGTTTAGAGACGGTGTATATGTGTATCTTTAAATATGGATAAAGGTTACCGTTATACTTCTTGCTCTAATTGTTGTTATGTAAACTCTAAGGCAAGTTGCAAGTTTGAATTTTGTGTTTAGTTAATGTGGGCATATTAGGTGAATTATGTATCTGGTTGTATTATTGATTCTTAAGACTACACATCAAATGCAAAGATGGCCTCTAGTTCCAAATATTAAAGCTAGGTTTCCGTAAATAGCGGATCTATTCACACGTTACTGACGATGCAAAGCAAAATGAGAAGTATAGTGAGACCTGACAATCATAAGCATAATTCACAATTGCAATTTTAGATGAAATGATGTGCATGTTCAATGTCTGAATATCTTTCATATCAACATCTTATTTATTGGTAAGATCTTATTTATTGGTAAGAGATTCCTTGCTAAACTTTGCAAATTTATCCTATTGTTGTAAGTTAGCAATTATTGCATTTGCCATGTGCACAAATATTACTGGAAGCCACATTTTTTATAGTCAATCCACCTGCAAAATGAGAAGCCATGTGCATGAGTACTATCACAAATTATACTACATGCACTAAATTTTAATCTACATATTTCAACATTGGAGTATAAAAGATATTTAAATTGCAAAGGGATAACACATATACTGTATTTGCAAATCTACAACGCATTATTGCTTTTTACCTATGTGGTTGCTCCATGGTTTTAATTCGAAAGGCAAACGACTAAGTAATTCAGCTAAACTAACATAAAAAACACAACCCATTTCAAAACACTTTGTTTGAATAAGGAAGTCAAATATGGGCATCATGTCCTACTATTCATGCATCAGAGTTGCATCCTTGCAAGTTGGAACAGAAGTCTAGTTCATACATGTTCTAAAGTTGGACAAAACCTTATGAGAATCCTTGAACCATAAAAATATGAGAAATAATCTCTACATGAGATAATTCAGACTCACATTGTTCAATTATTCTGGGAAGGTTGAAAATCTTTATACTGCTGGCAGCATTGTGCATGCTAACTCATATTTGCTCATAACTGCTTTTAGGTATCGGGCGCTTTAACAATTTATTATATTGGCAGCATTAACAAAAGAAATAATGGGATCATAATGGCCTCGACTTCTGGCAAAGGAAACATAGCTACTTTAAGTGCCAGTTAAGAATCTTATCAAATACAACAAAATTTAACCATGTCAAACAAAGCTTGAGAATGTCTAAATAATCTAAAAACACAATGTCGCATAATTTTATTGAATAATGGAAGTGATGCAACTTCTTAGTGAAACATTGGTAGACCTGAAGTTGGCTGCCTATGAAAGAAGCAGCTACAACATCAAAGCTCTACTCAGCAAAAGAGCTAAACTACAAAGATTAAAAGAACCCATGATCTATGTGTATCAGCCATCTTTTGAAAGCAGAGGAACATTATTTCTGGATACCCGATGCTATGCAAGTGAGAAATAGACCTAGAACATACAACATTTTTTTATGAAGACTCCAACGTACATATGGGTGGCAAATCCTCTCAAGTGGTGTAATTGTCTAATTGTGACATGCTCTCTCAGAGTAAAGATTTATTGTGAAGGCTGGACCAGCAAACATAACAAACTCATAATACATACCTTATCACATAGCCATGGTGGAAGTGTGTTATGCCCATCTGGGCAGGAGAAAGAGAGGCAAAAGTTAAGCATCTGCAGATGATCAGTGGAGATGGATATTCTGTAGGTCTAGAACATGGGCATATGGCTGGCATGCCTTTTGCTCCAATCTTCACGCGGGTTTTGCATATCTCTGCACAAAATTATAATGTCCACATTTTAAGTTTTCTGCATGAATAGCTCATAAAACCTTGGACTACGTAAATCGTGATGGGGATCATAATGGACCATGAAAAGCAATCATAATCTTGAAGCCCATGCTTATCTTGAACCTGATAGTAAGAGATATATCTATTGCATCAAAAACTACACAGAAATGTCTATAAGCCGTCAACAAAACTAAAACTTCTGGACTGCGGCAGGAGGTAAATGTACTGATTTAAAACTTTTACACTGAAACAGGAGGCAGATATACTTTTTATTGATTTGTTTCATTTTTCAATAGTACATTAATAAGGTCTTTGATGCTCTCTTCATTTTGATGGCTCTAGATCTGGTAATATCTGAAAGTTTATAGTTGGCATTGCATAGAAGCTGCAACTCACATGGCATTCTCGAGGGCTCCAAAAATAAAATGGATGATATGCTAAATTATAAAAGACATTTGTATTAATATGGATTGCATTGAGTTTCCTTGAGCTGAAATAAGCAATCAACTGCGGGAAATAAATATGGTTCTATCCTATTTTATTTACATGTAAATGCCTTCCCATCAATTTGCATGAGTGGCAGTGGATCTGCTGGGCCTTATTGGGTCTGCACTCAAATCATAAATAAAGTTAAAACCTCAATGAATCACATTGTAAATGTCAGATTCTTATCGGTAGAAAAAATGTAATTTAAGCAGCATATACTTGCCAATGGATCTATCCCAAATGGAGATACAGATTCACCTTTTGTAAATACATGCATCTTTTTTTTTTTTTTTTTTTTTTTTTTTGAAGGACGACAAGCTTTATTCACCAACTAAAAACCAGAGCAACATAAAATGCAAAGACAGGATTATAACCCCAGTGGACAAACCGATCCAACTGAGCACAACCACCTGCCTATGCAAAAGAATGAATCTGAAGGTAAGTATGCCAGATCAGTACTTTCTTCTCTTGATCAAGAGAAGAACAATTGTAAGCCATAACAATTTTATTTTGCGCCCACTGAAGAACAATCTCATCTGCAGTATCTACGCCCTTAAAGATAAACAACCTCCTTCTCTTCCAGATTGACCATAAAAGCCAGCCACATGCGAGATGAAAAGCTCGTTTCCGTTGTTTGGGCCAAGCATCAGGATAGATAGCAAGCTGCTCCAAATGTGTTTTTAATTGAGCTTTCTGAAACTGATGCGTAAACATTATGCTCTATAGTTCATCCTACAAAAACATTTGAATAACAATGTGTTAGGTTAGCCTCTAGATATAAGCTCTAGTATTTCTTTCATTACATTATCCTTGCGCATTAACTTTTGAGAGAGAAATCTATGAAGACACTAAGGAGACTGATAAACTAAGATAAGATCAACTGGAACCTGCATAATGTGGTATCAATCTCTTGAGAAAAACCAGCTTCATGATGTAATATCAATCTCTTGCATTTTTCCAAGTTGCATAAATTGTTGCCCTGTATAAAATGTTGATCAGAATCGCAATTCCAATATGCTGATGATACTTTCATCATGACTAAAGCTGACAGCAGCAATATGGATAATCTCATGGATTGCATTTATAGAGGTTGATCCGTCTAAATATGGAGCAAGCTTCTTGAAGTAATATTCAAAGCTTCTACGTGTACTTACTAAGCCAAACAATCAAGAAATATCTTCTACTCTATAGTTGAGAAAAAAGAAGTTTCAATACAGGTCTGCATAATTTGAAATAGAATAGAATAGAAATTATCGTCCCTTGTGCCCTGAGGCCCCTGGACTTATGTAGCGTGGGCGAGCTCCCTAAAAGGTGCTACTAGCACATCACGCTGGTTTATTGTAGCCTTTTCTGAAGGCTTCCTAGATTCCTATTAGTACCGGCACCCCGCTTACAATCGGCATCATGGCCGTGCGGTGGTGCGTCGTTATCAATCAGCTTTAAGCTGAACATTTGTTGGGCGACTATGACTCGCCTCTTGGATGGTTCATATTACAAGCCCTTTTTCCTTGTGTACTTCCCCGTGTCTGGTCAATATCTCCTGTATTGCGTCTGCTAGATCTCTCATTGTTTCTGCCCTTATCATCAGGGTGTTTACTGGTTGTCCCCATCCTATGTATCTATATTTGTTTCTGATGTCTCCGTACATTGGGCACTCATTGAGTAGATGATTCTCATCCTCCACTTTCCCGGTGTCACAGATTCTGCATATCCGGTCGTCCTTTTCTACTTTCCTCCATCTGTCCTTTTCAACTCCCAGATCGTGGCTCCCCATCCTAAATTTCGCTAGGGTGTCTCTCCTTGCCTTCCCTAACAGATTGTCTCGGTACATCTGTTGCCCTATCTGCTGTTCTGGATTGAAGACTGTCATAAGCCAGAGTGTTTTGGGTCCTGCGTGTTTTTGCAGCCATGCTCGTGTATCCTTGTCTGCCCATTCCTCATTCCATTTCCCCTCGTTTACTAGGTCACTCAGGTTCATTCCCATTTCTCTGGTCCATATTGCCACATCCTTAAACCATCCGCTGCCTGTGATGATGTGTGATTTTGTTGACTCGCTGATTGCAATAGTCGACAGCTTCCCTGGTTTCCCCCCTGCATTATCTTTTATCAGATATCTGATCAATCTCTCCCATGCTCTCACCTCCATTGGTTTCTGCCCTGTCTCGTATATCATGACTGTTAGCGGTGTGTTTGTCCGCACCTTAAATTCCTGTTTATGCCACTGTCTGAGGATCCCTTCCTATTTTTCCCATTTCTTATCTGTTAAACCCGTTCCCCAAGCTTCAGCCCCATATAATTGCGTCGTAGCGACCACTGCGTTGAACAAGTAACACTTGATTTCCCAGTCTATTATTCTGCTTTTATTACATAAATTTTTCATATTGAAGTAACTCCCAATGGCGGCTTGGAACCTCGTATCTGCACCTTTAGCCCAATTCCCCATGTCGTGTGCATCATACCCCAGGTCCCTGTATTCCGTTGATTCCTCTAGTTCTGATCCCATATACCTGAAAGTTCTATGTTTGTTCCTGTGACCGAAAATGACTATTTTTGGTCTTCGTAAGGTTTAAGCCCTGTCTTTGCAGAAAAGATCTCTAGTAGCTTCAGTAATCTGTGCATTCCCTTATTCTTCGTGGCCATCATACTCAGGTCGTCAGCATATAACATAATAGGTACCTTAGTATCTCCTAGCGTAGGGGCGTCCATGTCCCCTTGTTGTTCTGCTATGAAACCTTGTAATGCGTCTATGTATATTCCGAACAATATTGGGGATAGTGGGCACCCTTGTTTTACCCCTATGTCGCGGTTTATTGCCTGTCCTTCCTCTTCCATTTTTGCATACACCCTGTGGTACATTCTTGCAATTGCTCCTACCATGTCTCTCGGTGCCTGCATATCCATCAGTCTCTGTAGGAGCTTCTCTCTCAGGACCGTGTCGAAAGCTTTCCTAAAATCCACAAAGCAGCATACTATTTTCTTCCCCTGAGCTCTGTTATGCTCTATTAGTATCCGAAGGGTTACTAGATAGCCTGTAGTTGAATGTTCTGGTCTGAAGCCTGCTTGTTCTTGCGCCCTCAGGTTTCCCGTTTCTGCCCACCATTTCAACTTACTGTCCAGTACCTTCCCAAACCATTTTGCGAAGATAGAGCTCACCATTATTGTCCTGTAGTTTCCAGGTTCCTGCCTGCTCCCCCTCCCCCCTTGTGTAAGGGTATGACCCTATTGTAAGCCCATCTGTCCGGGAGCCCCGTGTGTATTATGCCATTGAAAATGTTGGTAACCTCTTTCCCTATTGCTGTATCCGCGCATTTCAGTAGTTCTACAGTCAGCCCATATAGGTCTGGGGCTTTGTTGTTAGCCATCCTGTTTAGTGCTAACATTACTTCATGTATGTTGAAACACGGTTCATCCATTTCTTGTAATTCGAGTATTGGCGCTGGGGATGCCCCTGTCCTATATAGTTTCTCAAGGTATTTCTCCCATCCAGATGCTCCAATGCTGCCCTGTATGTTCTCAGTTTTCCTGTTCCCCTCTCCCTTCCCTTTAAATCCTTTCCAAAAATTTCGGGGTTGCCTTTTTAGCATCTGGCTAGGCCCCATTGGTGTTGTACCAAATTTTTGTTTCTTTTTGCCTTCAGCATTCTTAGATATGCTGCTCTTTCTGCTTGATATGTCTCTCTGCCTATATGTGCTCTGACTTTTCTTTTTTGTTCTCTGCATTCCTTATCAAACCATACTGAGGTTTTAAAAGCATTGTTTCGCCTGGGTCTTTTCCGTTTTCCAAAAACCTCTGTTGCCACCTTCACCATTATGTCATTGAGCATGTTCCCATTTTCGTCTGCCCTATGTTCTCCCCATTCCCATTTTTCCATTTCGGCTTTGATAGATTGCATGAATGTATCTGCGTACTTATCCTGGAAGTGTATTTTCACCTTCCCTTTGTCTTTCTCCTTTCCCAGTGTACTGTCAACTTGAGTCTGCTCGTCCCCTTTGAGTGTTAGCTGTATGGGTCTATGGCTTTCTCTTTTCCCAATCGGCCATTCTAGTAGCACAAATCTCGAGACTATTTCCACTGCTTGGTCATTCATAATCACATAGTCTACCATGCTTTTCCCGTGTGCGTTCTGGCTTGTGAACTTCCCTGATCCTTCCCATTTTTGTACCCCATTAGCTATAATGACCCCTGTCGCCGTGCATACTTCGAGCAACAATTCACCCTTGGTATTGATCACTGTCTTGTCTTCTGAGCTTCTTTTCCAATCCTGTGATATTGCAGTGTGTATCCACTGTTCATTCGTTTCATCTATGCTTGTGTTTTATGCTTGTTCCTGACCCGTTCTGGCGTTTAGGTCCCCTATTAGAATCATTGGCCCCTGTTCCTTCCACTTCATCATACTCTCTCCCAAGTCTAGCAATTCTAGTTTGTCACTGTTTGGTGGGTAGTATGCTATAATCAAAATTAGATCTTTTTTGCTTTGCAATTGAATACTCAGTATCATGTATCTTTTATTGATATCCGAATGCAAAATACATGCACTGTTTTCTACATTGTCCTTTACATAGCAGGCTAGACCTGCGCTTCCTCTTCCTATCTTAAAATCCTTATCTTTCTAGCATGTGAATAGCTGGTATCCCTCTTCCTCTGGTAGCCGTTTGATGTTGTGTTCCCATGTCTCCACCAGACATATTATGTCACAATCATGTGCTCCTTCGAGCCTCTCCCCATCATCCCAAGGGTATCCGGTACAATTCCAGTACCATATCGTCAGCGTCTCTTCCCTCGATGTTGCTCCTTTGGGGTTTCTGTGTGTTCTACCCCGTTGCCTACCCTTCTCGGTCGTTCCCTGGCCTTTGTGATCGATGTTGGGCCCATGATTCCCATTTGGGGTGATCGGTCTTCTCCGGCCCCGTTTCCGTTTCTTTCTACTGCTCTGTGTTGGATTGCTTCTGGGGCTATCGTCTTTGTCGCCCCCTCCAATGTTCTGTCTTCCTGTCCTTGTGGTATGACCACCAAGAGGCTGATATTCTCCTTTTCCATTTCTGTTATCTTCGTTAATTCCAGTGTCCCCACATTCTGTTCTTGTCCTGGGGCTGCTTGCTCCCTCACCCTCTTGTGCAGGTAAACTTTGCCATTCTTGACTCCCGCGTGTATCCCTGCCTGATTCAATTCCCTGGCTCTGGCCAGTTCCCTGTGCAGCCCTTGCTGTTGCATGACAGTTAGAGCTTCCTGTACTTTGATCCCATTCCTTAGCCTGGATCCCATGCGTAGCACCCTCTCCTTGGCTGACAGGTCTCTGAGTGTCAGGTTTATGTGCCTCGACCGACCCCTCCACTGGTCTGACCGTACTGCTTTGACGATGCTGCTTCGGTGTTCTTTGAACACTGTCTCTATTATCTCTGCAGTAACTCGGTATGTGTCTTCGTTAGGTTTTTCTGCTACCCCTATCAGCCTAACATCATGCTTAATTCTATTCTGCTCCTCAAATTCCATGATATGCGATTTTATCCTATCAAACGACTCCCATGCATCTAACTCAACATTTGCTTTTTCTAATTCAACCAACCTCTGCATGATTTTAGAGTTTCCTTCTCAATCTCGTCTATCCTGCGCTGCAGATCTTCGCTTGTCCTCTCGACCCCCCCCATCCTCACGTCCATGCTGGAGATAGCTATTTTGTTGCGGTTGGCCGTCTCTGCTAGCATGTTGAGGGCATCCATGCTCGGTATCCTGGACTCCAGCTGCTTATTCATTTGAGCTAGAAAATCCTTGAGATCATGTTGGCTTACTGGAGCCCCTGCCATATCCTTTCTTCTGTTGGCTGAGGTTGGTGCTTCCCGCCATCGTTTCTGGACACAGTATGCAACGGTGCTCTCTCGTTCGGATTATTGCAATTGCTTGTTTCTGATAAGGTACCAGTCATTTGCCCGTGTAGTGTATATATATTCTGTCTCTGAACGGTCTCTTATTCAAAAATGCTGTTAATCTCGGATTGGAATTTGAATTTTGAAATGTCCAACCCTATTAATTATTATGTTCCACATCATATATTATGCGATCCGCCACTTAAATCCCGTCATCTCTCCGTTTCCGCTATCTTGGCAGGGGGTGGCCCTCTCTGTGCCAATCCAAGATTCGATAGTTGCCTACCGGAGTCATTATTTATTTATAAAAGCGTTTAGGCTTTCGTTCAGTCATTATGGTGATCCGGAAACCAATTGGATGGTTGTGTCCTCGCTATCCTGGCCTACGGCGGGGGTTTAACCCCTCAGTCCGTAGCGTATTCCGGTCTCCTTTTTGACTATCAATATCGCACATATAAGTTTGTACCCACTCATATTTGGCTGTTATTCCATGGTTGTCATCTTGTGTTGTTCTCTTGTTTGTTTTCGAGTTTATGGTGATCCGGGGACCAGTTGGTGGGTCTAGCCCTCGCTATCCTGGTGTACGGCGGAGGCTGGGCCTCTCTGTCCCGTAACTTGTCCCGTCCACTTTTTACTCATATAGAAGGTCTGCCTTGCCTTTTCTACCCCGGTCTCCGTTATATCCCGTCTTTTGTTGCTGATGTGTCTCCTTTGTACATTGACTGCCCTGAGCTGCCCTGAGCTTATCCTCTTTCTGTCCGCGTTACGTCCACTTAGGTTAATATTCTATTTGCCACCTTCACATTATCACCTCCGATCATGTTGCTTATGCTTCTTTTGGTAACATCATCTTGTAATCGATTTTTGTAGTTCTCCTGTCGATGCGGGTTCGGCCTGCTGTTCGTTACCGTGCTTCACTTCGTTGATACTCTGATTGTAGATTTTATATGTTTAATTATCCTTCTCACATTTTGTGTAGGCACATTACTTGTGTCATTTAATTGTCAAAGGTTTCCACTACTCGTCTAACCTAGATAAATTCTGCCCAATTTTTAATACTAAGACAATACCATCTATACCTTGTGGCCCAGCTTCCTGTTCTTATCAAAAGACAAGTAACAGAGGTTTACATACCAATTCTGGCAATCCAAAATTCATTCATTCTAAAGATGTCCTCGGGAATACATGATTCATTTTTGTCCTTCTTTCCAGATACCTCGTATCAATTACATATTTTGTATATTCAGCCATGGGCTGATTCAGATGCACTGCCTAGATCATGAGACTGATAACCTTGGATCCTAAAAACATGTAAATAAAAAACAAAAGTTAAACAAAAAAAGTCGTTCCTTTCCTTCCCCTCCTCCCTCGTATCTCTTTCCAGTTCCTCCTGTGCTGGTCATCCTCTGCCCGTTCACCTTCTTTGCTTCCTGCCCATAGACGACTCTCCTATCCTTTTCTTCTTCTCCACATTCCTTGCCATGAATGCCCTGCATATGTAATCAGATGGGTTCTTTTCGCAACAATAGACGCATACCTTGCCGAAATCTCCTACCAGAAGCTCGTGTTGGTAGCAAGAGGATTTCTGTATAGCTGCATTTATCTGGAGTCCGTTGAAACACTGCATAACCCTCTCCATGTCTTGCCTTCTGACTGTATCACTCTTGTCTGACATGACGCCCATCACTTCCAACAGACGGAGGCTGTACCCCGCATCCTTCATAGCCTGTGCGTGATGTATGCGATCACAAAACAAACAGTGCACTCTACCACAATTTATGCATGATGACAATCCTCTCTCCAGGCACAAGTAGTCATGTTCACAGAGACACCATGGGCATAGATCTTCCAAATCTGGGTTCCAAGGCACTGTAAGGTTGCCCGGAACGCCGACCCTTGGGCGCTTCTTGATTGTCTGTTCTTCGACTACCTGCTCTTCCACTACCCTCTTCCCTTTGTCCATTCTGTTCCAAACTCAGGAGGCGGGATCAAGTCGGATGCTTTGATCGCGGTAGTGTGTGGCCGGAGCTACAAAAAAATCCCGAGGGTGGAGCTCCCTTCTTCGTCCTTCCTTTGTTATAAGGTGTTAACTTTTAGGGTTACGAATCTATGTTCCCGCTCCTTTATTACGCCCGCCCTTATTAATTACTGGTCTTGTCTTATCCTGTCCTACTGATTTTCGTATGTGTATACACGACGCTTCCTACTGCACCCTATACTGACATTTGTACCATAGCCTCCCTTCTCCGTAGCTGCCCATTATTACCGTCTACCTAGGTCTATTGATTATCGTGACACGTCGGACTGATCGTATATGCTGCTATACTATTTTATTATTTTTAATTTTACCATCCCCTGATTTTTGCAACGACGTCTATTTGTTCTAACAATTTAAATTTTGATGAGTAAATTTAGCTACCATATTTATATCGTTATTTTCTCAACGACTCTTATGTTTCAAATTACTGGTACCGGAGTTTGAGTTTCCTAAGAACGATTTTCCCCATCTGTGTGGTTTAGCGCCCCTGCTTCGGTCATCTTTCTTGTGATACTATGATATCGTCCCTCTATCTTGGTTCGTCGAAGCAGAATTTATATAGATTAACCCATGCCTGACTTAATTAGTCGATACATCATTCTTTGCTGTTTTATTTTTTTCCTGATAGTGATGGCTATTGTGAACATACTCCTAACCAACCAAGCAGGAATGCCCTCCGGGCAACAAAATAAACTAAGCTAAGTTAACAGCAACGGTATCCTTAACGCAATCCCGTACTTCGGCAGTGTTTATCAGCCTAATCTGAATTGCATGATATTCTAATGTAGAGAATTCGGTACTTACCCGTCATCGTAACTCGGCAATCGCCATCCCCAATCGCCATGTCATGCTCAATGATCTATAGCTACAGCAAAAATGCTAGTGCAGGTATAGATTTGATGGTAAAAAGCAAGACTGCAAGCATGGCTTGATAGAGTGTTCCAGCAGGCTCTCAGCTTATTATAGAGGTTGATCCGTCTAAATATGGAGCAAGCTTCTTGAAGTAATATTCAAAGCTTCTACTTGTACTTACTAAGCCAAACAATCTAGAAATATCTTCTACTCTATAGTTGAGAAAAAAGAAGCTTCAATACAGGTCTGCATAATTTGAAATATGGCAACGGTAGAAATATGCAAGCAAATACCATGAACCATGAGAACATGCTCAAGTAAAACTCAGTTGTTTTCTAATCTCACTGTCATAATATCTGGGGAGAAATCTGCAGTTCATGTGCCATTCTCTATGCAAGTAGATAGAAGATTTTTTCTATCTGTCAAGAATCAAGTCTTGTGGCAAGTCGTGATTTAGAACTGTGGCAAATTGGTCAGGTCTAGGGCAGAGGCCATAGGATCAAAGTGCAAGGAATGCTCGAGCTAGAAGGGTCTGAAAGAAGATCGGAGGCCAAACAAATCGATGAATATAGGACACTGCATGAGAAGTTGAGGAGACTACATGAAAAGTGGATTGTCAAAGCCTTGTTAAGCTGGATATACAACTCTTTGGTTTTATATAGACAAATTGTTACTTTCAAAACTGCATTGCAAATTCCATGTTCCTCTCAAACAACTTCTGGCCATGTGCATATGATCCCTGGAGAAGTTAACATTTTGTAATCGTGTTAATTTCCAGTCTTCAATAAAATATAGAGATGACAAAAATCAAATACATCATATAAAAAGGAAAATAAATGCCTCCAAATGAGGAAACAATTTAAGACGGGGGACAATTTGATCATTCCAAGTAAGCTATGGTTACTTGTAATTATAATTAGTGCCCTCTTCTTAGGATGCGCATGTTTCACATGATTCAACAATCAAATTAAGATGCAACACCAAAAGGGCGAAGCAAAGGAATGGGAAAAAACATGATAAAAAGATGTGTAGCCTATCTCGAACTGGCATGCTTACCATATTTGTCTCAACATGTCACCCTGTTCCTCGTTTCTAAAACAGTATCCAATGTTTTTTCAAAAGCCCCAATAAACCATGGACATTGAGATCCCAATCCTTTGCACTGCAAATTAATGTATGTGCTTAGAATCTCTCTGAGAGAAGACAGTGATAATACAATAGGAGATAAGGGAACTTGAAATTAAGACACTAAATTACAAAGCTCAGAACCGAGCTTCCTGGTTAATATTTCGATCAAAATAATTACATTTACCTATTTCTAAGAGAAAAATGAAACCCCAAACTGAATTCCTACTGGAATTTCGAATCTAATGTAGATAATGCACACAAACTTTCTGCAACTTAAAAATCAAGAAATAATAGGCCTCAAACAAAAATTCCAGAAAGGGGCAAATAGATATATTTTGCTTCTTTTGTCTAAATCCACCAAAGCTTATAACCCAGCAACAATGATCCCATAAGCTCTTGATGAGAATAACAATTTTAGGAAAGCAAAAAACCAATACCTGAAAAGGGATAAACGAAGATCTGGTTGTATTCTCTTCTCTAACGTTGGTGGAGCCTCTAGTAATCGCAAGGCATCACCGCTTGCATGTTTCTTCTGGTGCTCCAAAAACAAAAAGAAGCATTGTCTGCTTTGACTTAAAATCTCCTTTTGAACATGGCCGGATATCCAAGCCGAGATGAAACATTGACCCCGAAAACAATAAACCATCATCACAAACATAAAATATTCTCATGTAGATTCAATCAACTTATCCAATTGAACTCACTGTGAACATGAATGCGGATGTAGTGTCGCAATATCTTGCATTGTCGGGTGGTGGCAACTTAGTAATTGGATTATGGTCGCATGTTTTAGTGATACTTATGTAAGCAGAACATGAATATGTTGTAATAAGTGTGTAAGTAAGAGCAATGCCATCCAATCATTGACTCTCCTATCACTCTTGGACTTGGGCACCTCGCATACTATCCTTCTTCAGTTGTTTATCCTTCTTTACTATAGTACATCTAATAACATACATCAAACGCAAAAGTATACAAAGATATATATTTTTCTTCCAAAATTACCAAATGGTATTCACAACATAGCTAGAAGAGTGATGAACATTGCTATTTTTATTGAGTAGGGCTTTGGTATATCTTGAAAGCTTGCAAGCAATGGAGCTAAAGAAATAAAGTGTCTTGGAAAAGTCGTTAACAAATGGCAAATACCTCTTTAATAAAACTCTTTGCTCATGTGTCATGGAAAAATGGTGTGCAACAATCCTTAATCAACTAAAGTGATGAAGATGGTTTTGCTCTGCCAAATGAAAGCTCCTTTAGCATACAACAAAATTCGAACTTTAATCCCCATCAACTAATGTCCATTTCATTCAACACATATCTGCCATATGCTTCATTATCTAGCCACGTCCGCACAGATATCAAGGATCGCTGGCCAAATGGGGTGACATTCCATGCTTACGTCGAAGGTTGAAACAGGTCAGATATATGTGTGCTTCCACATAATATTGAAATGAGAAATGTCTAACCAATCATTATGAAAAACAATTTATTAAGTAATAATCATGTCATGCCTTAGAATTCCTAACTGCCAAGGTTTTCCCATGTCTATTTTGTATAGGCTTCTAACTCTTGTATAGGAATAAATACATCAGATTGAATACATCAGATGGATCCTTAAGAACATTTCAAATCTACAACAATGCAAATGCTTTGTCCTCCACTCCAACTGTAGTATGCTTCATTATTTGACATAACACAAATAGGATTGAGTCGGCATTTAAAACTCAACAGGTAACATGACAATGTTTCCACAAGTATTATGTCCTTTTACACAACGGTGACTTGCAATACATCTAACCACCTTGCTTTATTTAATCCTTCTGTCAGCAATTTGTTTTGCGATATTTGAAACAGTATTTTATAAGTCTTTGGCTGCTGGAGAATGCGTACAGGGACTGGCACTTTGGACTCCAAAGCCAAAAGGAATCACCTTTTGGCAAGCCGTTCTCGATAACTTTATAAACATACATGTGCGAAGAGTTAAAACTTTTGTTTTTTTGCGCCTTATAACATAATCATTGTGCTACTAATCTAAGCAATTATCCCTCACCTGTATCAGACATGAACATGGAACAATAAAATTAAAATTAGAAGAAAAAAAAGTTTAACCATCATTCAATTAAATTGGGATTATGTCTTAATTTTGGGACAAATTTTTATTGCATGTTTTTTATAGCATATTCAAATTCACACAAACCACCTCAAAAGTATGAAAATTTGAAAAATGTAATCTCATATTATTTACAAAATAGTCAATATTTCACAATATAGCACCATATTATAAAAACGTGATAAAGAAAATTTACTATAGCTATTCACTTTTCTTCAAGCACCCCCAATGATATCGTTGCCTTCTTCCTGACACCCTGAGGTATTGAAATTCTCGCATTTATAGCTGGAATAGTTTTTGGAGTCCATGAGTACAATACACTTTCATAGTCTAGCCAAAGATCAGGATCACTCGAATTTCTCCTCCATTTCTTTGTCCAACAATCTAAGTACCTTTCTTTATCTGATATGTTAATCAATTGATGCACTGGACACCACCATTCTACCCGCACATGGTTGAAGTTAATATTACCTTCTTCTTTGTAAATATCAGAGATGGTGAACCCCAATCACACTGGATAGGTATCTAAATCTGCTGGCTTTACTATCACAAATTGATGGCATTCCAAGTCAGTGGAAGGTTCATAAACATCCATGCCTAGAAACTTTGGCCTACTGTTCTTAGGACCAACATGGTGTTTGTCAGAAGGAGGAGGAGCATATTGCTCACGAATGCTATTAACAGTGTCATCAACATCCTCAGCACCTGCTAAGGTCTTCCACCTAGTTTTAGGCAACTACCCTTCTTTCAATTCATCTGAGGATGTGTCTATCTCCCCCAATAGATTAATCACCTTCTTCCAGTAAGCCACCAAGGCACGGTTGGTGTCATCGGGGTTGGTTTGCCAATGCTTTATATAGTCCTGGATTCCTTCCTTAGTCAATCCCAATTGCTTCACTTCTTTAGTAGGTTTTAGAGCTTTTGGTTGACCTGGAGGTATCATAGGCTTGCCATTCTTATCTCTACGCCATATTTCCTCCCCTCCTCTCCACTCCTCCTCTGAAGGTCTCATCTTCCATTGGAAGATTGGAATCCCATTTCTCACCCAAAAAGTGAACTGCAGAGGCCTGGAATGACTTTCAAGATCCAATGCATAATCATCTACAAAGCTCTTCCAATTGGGCACTTTTTCTATGAAAGAAGCTATAGGGTTTGGAGTAGTGCATTCATGCAAGATTTCCATTAGCCTAGGAAAGTTGGTCATTATCTGCTGCTTCAGTATACAACTATATTTGCCAAATAACGCATCCACATCCTCATGGGTATGCCCGGGCATCAGAAACCCTAAATTAACTCTTTCAAATATCCCCACAGCTGTTAAGTAGGATAGAAAAGAAAACATCCACCTGTTCTTATTTTGGCCTGCACAATTATCAAGTTGCAAGAGGAACCTTCTGGGTAGATCTTGAGCTCTAGCACGTGAAGTTGAAGCTCCAACATGTTCACTAGACCCATGCTTCCTAAACCTTGCCTTGCTAAACTTTTCAATATTGTTAGGGTTTCCATCGAACAATGCACTATGTAGTGCCTGGCTAGCTGTAGGGTCCTGGAGGTGACCATAGTTTCTCAAATATACACTTCATGATACTCCCAATATGAAAATCTGGACCATCGCTCCACAACTCCAAACTAAAATGGCTATAGTAGGTTTGAGTCTGCCCATGCAAGATTGCCCCAGCCATTGAGATCTGTAAAGGGTATGATCTTCCACATGACTTTGGTATATATACTTGAATTGTGGAAGACAAGTCTTTTGTTGGTCCATCTTGTCATGTATAATACATAAATAGTTATTAGGTTCCAATGCAGATAAAGTCCTCCACATCCAATAACATGATCTACATGATAGTTGATCAGTCATATGGTCCTTCATATGCTCCCTTATCCTAGCCCTTTGACTAGGTTGCACAGTCTTATCAAGAGTCTCCTTCAACTTAGCACATAAATTGCACTTTGCAAAGTTGTTTGAAGTTGCTATAGTGACATGATTGAAATGCTTCTTCCATAGCCTACTAAAGCTAGGTTGGGATATTGGAAGAATTTTCAATTCTCGAAGTAGGGAATTCACTTCCTCCAAAATACTCTTTTGAGTACAATGTGATAGTAACCTTTTTCTCAACAACTGCTCTTCCCTTTTCATCCCTTCTGCTTTTGTGTAGCATAGACTCTGCATTGAAATCAATATATTTTTCAAATATCTCCCTGGCAGCCAAGATCCTAGCAGTTGGTCTCAACAAACCATTATTTTCATGCAAAGCAATCATGTTCCCTTCTGCCTGTTTTTTTTGCCAATTATGCCATGAAGAAGTTGGAATTGCATGGATATTCTGTCATGCTTTTTTACATATCCATTTTCTAGCAAAGGGTACCTTTTTCTGTTCGGGTTTCTTTCATCCTGAAGTGCATGCTCGAAGAGTGTGTACATGTCGGTCCTCCTCTCATCAACAGTATACTCTTGAAAAGTGGCTCTTGCTTCCACCAATTGTTCTATTGTAACAATCTGAGCCCCTAACCTTCACCATTGTCTCATGTTTAGTGTCACTAATCAACTTGGCTCTTTTGCTAGGATAATGTCTGGCAACTGATACTTCTCCCATTTTGCCTAGATTTAGAGTTCCCACTGCGAATGGATCAATATCAAGACAATCATTATCCTCAACAACCTCAGACTCTGGAAAATGATAATCCTCCACAAATTGAACACTACTTATAGGCCATGCCATGATGCAAGGAACCTCCAATTGCTTGACACAACCAAAACATAACATTCCTTGTCACCCAAACCTTTACCCTTCCAGTTGTCTTCCAACATAGAAATTGCAATACCAAGATTGTCTTCCCCTAGCCTTTCATCATTAACAGCTTGACCAGGATCTGCTAGCATAATGACTCCTTGGCCTACTATTTCCTTGTTGCACTTGTGCATGATTCTCACCTTCTTGTTCCTCCATTGCACCCTACTATGGAGGACTAATTGTTTTTCTTCAACATTCTTGGTAGGAGGTGTTTTTTCATTGAAATTGCTTTTTTCAATATTTTGCACACCATCTTCAGTTGGAGAGGCACCATTGACCTAGGCAAATTGCACCCTTTTTAGTCAATGAATAGGAAATATTTTTACACCATAAGATAAGAAAAGTACATATATTTATGGAATATATAGAGGTAAATCAAATTTTTTAAAAAGCAAGAAATTCCTTGGAAATAGATTTAATATAATAATAACAATGGATATAAACGAATTCATTTAAAACAAGAATTTTCGTGGCAACAACAAGGAAATGACGAAAAGACATATCTGATTTTTCAAAAACGTAGCCGTGAAAATTTATTCTCCATAATATACCATAGATGATATAGGTAGCGGGAAGATCGTATGCCTGGCGTGTTAGGCAATCATTTATTCACACTAATTTCTGATTAAGCTTTTATAAATCCACTTCACACTCTCAACACTTCCATTCCTTCCAAATTTTTTCTCTCTGCCCGCGATGAAGCGTTCGGCCTCAGCAGCGGAGCTTCATGAAGAACCCGAGGTCTCTTCAAAAAGACATCGGGTTGAATTCCCCCAATTCCTCCCATTAGTTTATTGTTTGCAGCAATCCTCTTATACCGCTTCAGAGGAAGAAGAGGAGGAAAAAGCGGAAGAATCGGTTCAGGATTCACAGGAATTCTTGACCGCTCTGCTTCAGGGTTGGCTCGACCCTGAAACAGAGAATGAAATGTCAGAAGAAGAGTCTGAGGAGGAAGAAGAAGAAGACAAGGTCGCGAATTCGACCAATTTCTAACACTTTTCTTTCTTGCAGACATGGAAGAAGAGAAGTGATGCAGTTCCTGGGCCCCCCTTTTTTTTTGTTAAAGAAGTTTTGGTCACACCTCTGGGCATTTTTGTGTAAAAAATATTGTGAAAAGCCTTCGGGCATCTGATTACAAGCCTCCGGGCTCTGACATGTAAATGAATCGAAATTTTTGAATGAACTCAAATTGTTGTCTCTACAAAATTTTGTATCTCTAAAATTTTGTCTCTGCAATTGTCTCAATAAAGTTTGGGGAACATTATAAATCAACCGGTTGAAATTTCATAAATGGAAAATTTTAGGCTCTAAACATGAGATATCCGATTCATCAAAGTAACCATAGGAAATTTTCCGATACGACCTAAAAAAATTCCCCAACACTAAAAATCAATTTTAATTGAGGGCTGTAATTTAGCCTGGAGAACAGGAAAAGACATATAAAATATCTAAATTCTGTTTTTTCAAATGCAATAAATGGAATAAAATGTCGTGACAATTTATTGCATTAAATGCAATATTCTCCATATATACCATACATGTTATATCTGGCGGGAAGACCGTATGCCAGGCGTGTTAATTCAAGTAATCAATTATTCACGCTAATTTATATATTTCTAATTATGCCTATATAAATCCAATTCACGCTCTCAAAGTTTCTACCTATTCTTCCTTTCTTCATACAATTTGCCAGTTGCGCTTCTGCTGTGTTTTGATCCGTCCTCCTAGCGTGCTTGGATTTGCAAGACCGTGCTTGGATTAGCGTGGTTAAATCTTGGTGAGCAGGTTTCTTTTCAGCAATGTTAGATGCTTCTTTGGTTTCGGCAATTCCTAACTTACTTGAAGACTCTGCCTTTTGTTCTGTAGCATCTGTAGAAGAGGACATCGGTAGCAGAGGACATCGGAGCAAGCCTCAGAATCCAAAAGCCTCAGAATTCAAGGTTAGTTCTGATTTCATTTTAAGCTACATGTCAAGAGCAGGTTTAATCCAAGAAGAGAAGCTCATTCATTTGCTCGAGGCAGAGGAAGCAGATGATGTTTATGAAAGCAAGAATAGTTTTTTATAAACTTCATCTGCTTCTTTTTGTTTCGAGTAAATCCTTGAGTTTCTCTTCCTGAATGAATCATGCTGTAACATGCAAGTTTCTATTATGAATAGTAGAAAGCATTAGAAAAATCTCAAAGAATAAATTTGAAATACGCTAAGCGTGTTCCGAATACACGCTAAGCTTAGCCTTGAATATATATACACGCTCGGCGTGCATTGAGCAGAGAGGAAAAAAAAACCTATACAGATAGATAAGTAAATAGCTAAAGGCCAGGCAACTAAAGGCCAGGCAACTAATAACATGTTGCCTGGCCTTTAGCTATTTACTTATCTATCTGTATAGGTTTTTTTTTCCTCTCTGCTCAATGCACGCCGAGCGTGTATATTTTTTTCCTATATATATTAGTTTACATGCTGAGCGTGTAAAAAATTTTATTCTTACTTTCAACTCTTAGTTTAAACACGCCGGGCGTGTCTATTTTTTCTGAGTTTACGATATCCTTCTATATATATAATTATTAAAAAAAAATCCGGCTCCAAAAAGGATCATTTTGGAATTATGTTTATTTATTTTCAAGCAACAAAGTAGAGTAAAATTAGAATTATGTGTGTTTTTTGGAAACTACATTTTTTTCCGGCAGCTCATCGGCATAGCTTCAGATCGTGGCTATAGTTTGTTGACTCCGTTACTCGATGCCAACCTTAGTATCAACCTATGTTGTTAAGGGAAATGGAGCAGGAAGCATTACGTTGTACCGCCATTTGAGGAAACCAAGTTCTTACAAAATTCCATATTTATTTGCTCCCAGCTTCTGCCTGCATAACCGACAGCCATGCGTCTTCAAATTGCATGTAAACTAGGTAAGATGAAATTTGTGGTGGAGGCATTCATGGCGTGCATACAGTTGCCCCCTCCGGCAGTTTCGTTGTGTTTTGCTCATCGCCTTGCCTTGCTCAACTGTGGCTTCTTTCTGGTATAGCTAGATACTTCAGCACCTGCTGTTGCGTTCTATTAATCAAGGCATAGGTAAAATTTTCGCCCTGGTGCTTAGGGTGCTTTCCCACACAGCGACAGGGGTAATCATAGCTAATGGAGTGCAAAAATGGGGAGGATCAGGGAGCTTCACGAGCCAAAATGCACACGGGAAGAGTATAGTAGACTATGTAATTATGAATGGTCAAGCAGTGGAAATAGTCGCAGGGTTTACGCTACAGGAATGGCCGACTGGGAAAAGGGAAAGTCATAGACCTATACAGTTAACACTCAAAGGGGGTGGGCTGACACAGGTTGATAGCACAGGGGAAAAGGAGGAAGAGAAAACGAAGATAAGAATCCAATTTCAGGAAAAATACATGGATACATTCATACAAGCGATCAGGGAAGAAATGGGAAAGTGGGAATGGGGAAAACACAAGGCGGATGACAATGGCAACGTCCTCAATGACATCATGGTGAGAGTAGCAACAGAGGTATTCGGGAAAAAGAAAAGACCCATGAAGAACAATGCTTTCAAGACATAAGTATGGTATGATGAGGAATGTAGGGAACAGAAAAGAAGAGTCAAAGAGCACATAGGGAAGGAGACGTACCAGACAGAAAAAGTAGCATACTTAAGACTACTGAAGTTAAAACGGAACAAGAACTTGTTGCAGCATCAATGGGGTCTCGCAAAACTGTTGAAAAGGCAACCCCGAAGTTTCTGGAGGGGATTCAAAAGGAAGGGAGGGGGGAATATGAAAACAGAGAATGAGCAGGACAATATTGGAGCAGCCGGATGGGAGAAATACCTGGAGAAATTGTATAAGACAGGGGCATCTCCAGTACCAATACCAACATTGCAGGATTCAGATAAACCATGTTTCAACATACAAGAAGTAATGGTAGCCTTAAACAGGATGGCTAACCACAAAGCCCCGGATCTCTACGAGCTGACAGTGGAATTGCTAAAATGTGCTGAAACAGAAATAGGGAAACAGGTCACGGACATCTTCAACGGCATAATACACACAGGGCTTCCAGACAGGTGGACATACAACAGGGTCATACCTTTGCACAAGGCAGGAAGCAGGCAGGATCCATGAAATTATAGGACAATAATGGTGAGTTCCATTTTCGCAAAATGGTTCGGAAAAGCACTAGACAGCAAATTGAAGAAATGGGCAGAAGCGGGAAACATGAGGGCACAAGGACAAGCAGGTTTCAGGCCGGAACACTCAACCACAGACCACCTAGTAACCCTCCGGATATTAATAGAGCAAAACAAAGCACAGGGAAGAAGGATAATTTGCTGTTTTATAGATTTCAGGAAAGCATTCGACACAGTCCCGAGAGAGAAGCTATTACAGAGGTTGATAGACATGCAAGGAAGAAACATGATAGGATCGATTGCAAGACTATACCATAGGGTATATGCAAAAATGGAGCAAGAAGGGCAGCCAATAGACTGTGACACAGGCGTCAAACAGGGGTGCCCTCTATCGCTGACTCTATTTGGGATATACATAGATGCACTACAGAGTTATATAGCAGAACAACAAGGGGACGAATACGCCCCTACGTTAGGAGATACCAAGGTACCGATTATGATGTACGCTGACGATCTGAGCATGATGGCCACAAAAAATAAAGGGATGCACAGACTACTAAAAATACTGGAAAATTTCTGTGAAAAAATAGGGCTAACAGTAAATCTAGCAAAGACCAAGATAGTCATCTTCGGCCATAAGAATAGGCATAGGCCTTTCAAATATAGGGAGACAGAAATAGAGGAAGCAACGGAATATAGGTATATGGGGTATGATCCACACGGCACGGGGAAGTGGGCTAAGGGGGCAGACACGAGGTTCCAATTAGCCATAGGGAGCTATTTCAATATGAAAAATTTCTGCAACAAAAGTAGAATAATTGACTGGGACATCAAATGCTACTTATTCAGTGCAGTAGTAGCCACGACACAATTATACGGGGCGGAAGCTTGGGGGCCTGGCTTAACAGACAAAAAATGGGAAAAACAGGAAGGAATCCTCAGGCAATGGCACAAACAGGAATTTAAAGTATGGACAAATACGCCACTGACAATCATAGTACTCAAAACCGGGCAGAAACCAATGGAGGTGAGAGCATGGGAGAGGACCATCAGGTACCTAATTAAGGACAATGCAGGAGACCTTCAGGGGAAGTTGTCTAGTATTGCAATCATTGAGTCGGCAAAGTCACACATTCTCATAGGCAGTGGATGGTTTAAGGAAGTGGCAAGATGGACCAGAGAGATGGGATTGAATCTGAGTGACCTAATAAACGAAGGGCAGTGGAATGAGGAATGGGTAGACAGAGCTACAAGAACATGGCTGCAAAAACACACGGGACCCAAGACAGCCTGGCTCATGACAGTTTTCAATCCAGAACAGCAGGTAGGACACCAGATGTACCAGGATAACATATTGGGGAAAGCCAGAAGAGACATCCTGGCTAGATTCAGGACGGGGAGTCATGATCTAAGAATCGAAAAGGACAGGTGGAGGGGAATAGACAAGGAGAACCGAATATGCAGAATCTGTGACACCGGGAGAGTGGAGGATGAGAACCACATGATTAACGAGTGCTCGATATACGGTGACATCAGGGACAGGTACAGAAATATAAGATGGGGGCAACCAGTACATATTTTGATGAAAAGGACAGAATCATTGAGAGATTTGGCAGACGCGATCCAGGGAATGATGATCAGACACCGAGAAGTACACAGGGAAAGAGGGTTTGTAATATGAACCGCACAAGAGGTGGCTCATAAACCCCACACAAATTGTTCAGTTAAAAGCTGATTGATAACGACGCATTACCGCACGACCACGAAGCCGATGTAAAGCGGGATGCTGGTAATAATAGAAACAAGTCAGCCTTCAGAAAAGGCTACATCAGAACAGCGTGATGTGCTAGTAGCGCCCTTTCAGGGAGCTCGCCCATACTACACAAGTCTAGGGGCCTGAGGGCACAAGGGACGTTAATTTCTATTCTATTCTATTCTATATTCAAAGCACGGAAGAAGGGCTTATAGATGCAGTAGGTTTGATGTTTTTTATTTTTCTCATTTCGGCAGCCATTTTGTCTAACAAATCAGCCAATGCCTTGCAGGAGATAGAAATACGCCTAAATTCTGATGATGAATCATGAAATACCATGAATCAGGTGATAGAGGTGCCACCAATCATTCTAATTTCTTCATTCCCTCAAATATGGGTTCTTTCTAGGAACATAAGGATGGGTAGGCTTCAATTGCCAGAAATTATGCCAATGCGCAAGAATTTATAGCTCTTGGGCGAATTTCCCCCTTCTTTTGCAGGCGGAGGAGTTGTAGATTTTGTTGCAAGCTCTACAGAGGAGGTAAATCGTTAAATTCTTCAATTCCGTCATCATTAATCTGTTTAGCTCTTCCATTCCGACATCTCAGGACAACTGAGATAAAATTTTTCTTATTTGCTAATCAAGAATGCACTGTTAGCGCCAAATTCAGGGCTATTTAAAGCCACAACGAAATTCAATTTGGTTGATGATCAGATGATGTTTTCTAGCTTAAGAGCGATAGCCTCGGAATCAATAAAAATGAGAAAAGAATCCATTGATTTTCTCGATTCTTAGTTGATTTATATTTTCGATTTTTTTGGTTTATGTTTTCGATAGTTCATTTATCTTGAATCTATCTTACAATAAAGCTCCTTCTGCTAGAATGTCAGGATCCTTGCGTGATGCTTCTCAATTCAACCAGCCCTTCTCTTTTCTTCGATCCAGGGTCTCTTTGCTTCTGTTATCCTCGATCTTCTTTCTCTGTTCTGCCTTTTCCGACCTCCTCTGTAACAGGCGGCTTCTTCAATGTCAATCGCTGCCAGCATGGAAAAACCACGTGGCGGGTATTCCGAAGGGCAGGTGCTCCTGTGAAGAGCCATTCCGACCCACAACTTACAAGCATAACAAGGCAACTGCCTGTAATGCTCATCCGTAAGTTTCCATCGCCTGCCGAACAGTTATGCTGCTGTAAGCAGCTCGTTGGTGGCATCCCCATTATTAGGGGTGCTCACCCTTTTTCAATACCAAGTGCATGTTCGTCTGAAAGTAATTTGGGTTCAATCTGCGATTCACATGGCAAGTTTTTGGCCCTCCGCTGAAACAGCACAGGGATTTATTTAAGCAGCTGAGTCTTTTTGGGTCAGCATCGCGCCGTCCACGGCGCGAGAGCTGAGGTCCCAAAATACCTGTGGCTGAGGCAACACGGATTCAGCTGCTCAAATCAGCACATAGAAAGTTTTGGTTCACATGTATCAGCTAATACTCAGGCCATGTCATTGATTCTAGGCAGGTGCTGGGAACATGATTCAGCTGCTAGGCCTTCTCCATGTAAATGGCTGCTGTGATCTGCCGTTCAGCACGGGGCAACAACCGCAAAAAAAAATCTTCATGTGATTGCCACGAATATTTTCAATCCCAAAACCTGGCAGATTGAAGCAGAAACGGGCTCAGATTTGCATACTTCGAAGATGCAGAACCTGGTATAACGAACAGTTGGTTTAAGATGCCACGTAAGCTAAGGCTTAGCCTTGCAGGCGCTCGGATTTGACTGGAAAGTTGGGTAATAGCAAGGGAGAGATGCATTTTCCAGCGTTAAAAAATTAACACATTATATTCATTATATTCGTGGAATACAAGAAGCGCTTTGTGAAATTGAGAAAATACCGAGGTTCATGTTTCTCCAATTTTAATTTCTCCATAGTAATATATTAGAATAGAATAAAATTGTTTTTATCGTCCACGGAGACCAATCGACCTATGGGACCCAATATAAAAAGCGCAGCAGTCACATTACTGCCCGGATTAAAAAACCCCCGCCCCGAAGGGTTTTCGAGGAAAAAACCGTGGCAACAATAAGACTGCTGACAACGATGAAATGGTTGACTGGGGGCATAGCTGAGCCCTCAAGTCCAGTACTTCCTGGATGTATGATCTGAGTGAGCGCACCGAAGTCGTGTCCAGTATCATGTGTAGCGGCTCATCAGGTCTAATCAACTGAGCATAGCGTGTCCGAATCTGATCATATGCCGGGCAGCTCTGGAAAGTGTGACACTCATCCTCAATAGCTCCCGTCTGGCAGCACTGACAAACCCTATCCTGACGTAGCTCCCCAATCCATTGACCTGTCTCCATCCGGAGATGGTGGGCACCTGTGCGAATGGAGGCGATATGCCTGCGCTTTTTCATGGGCAGATGTGAGAAATGGAAGGGGATATTTAAGATTGGAGTGGAATGTAAGAATAATTGATTGATAATATTATAATTCCAAGCAAGCTTTGATGTTTTTTGCATTACATGGTAACATGTGATTCCTAGTGTAGGGTAAGCAAACGAGTTGCCAACGATTTGGCTCAGATCTTCTAGCTCTATAACATCATCTGCTACATTATGATGGCAACAGAAGAGCTCTTTTACCAACTCATGTAAATTAGGGGCATTTGCTTAGAAAATTGTTTTCCAAAGACAGTTTGGAGTTGTTCATATTCAACAAGCAAGTTTGCATTAGGGGCATTGCAAATTGTTTTCCTCAGTTTGGAGTTATTCATATTCAATAATATATCTAATATACTTTACAGAGTTCATTTGGTCTAATAGAGCATGCATCAAGACATGAAAGAGGTATTGCATGGTGTATTTGGTAATCTTTCATTGGCAAGAAGCCTGAATTTGTTGCAAGTTGTATTTGTTAATCTTTCATTGGTAAGAAGTTTAGGCTTATCCCTACTCAACAACACTATAAATTGTCCTTCTCTCTATAGCTTATGATGGCGTTTAGGTCCCAAGATCTCCCTCGAACCACTCTTGCATAACAATACAGATAATCTAATTCCATGTTTGGCGTGGAGGTTCCTCTTGAATGGAAAAAAAGGGATTGGGCTATAAGGACCTTTCAACTTCACCTCGCAAAGGTTCCAATTGTACTAAAGACGTTAGCAGAGTATGTTGATAGTCTTATTGGCACTCCTTATGCAGTTGACTATAATATACGACTAAGGAGAAGCAAAAATTAGAATTTTAATTTGCACAACTTTATATTATGACCCAAATATTTAAGTTGTTTTCCAGCTAATTGACACATATGAATTCGTCTCTACTGCGCGCAATATATTTTGAGTGGCATAGCCATTCTCATGTACCACAATTATCCAATGTAACTGCCCAATTTTTAATGTCAATACTCAACATTCTTGATTTCAAATGAAAAATGGCAAACCATATTTATTGTATAACATTTACCAATAAAATAACACATTGTTTTGACGGAGTTATTGGTACAAATATGCATATTTTCCAAGTGGCCCATGGCAACATCTTTAAGTTGCCAACCTAAAACACTAGCCCCATCAACATTTCGAATAAAGACAGAAATTCTAGTTTCGCATAATATGCATGCTCATATCCAAGGTTCGACCGAGGCTAAAAGGTTAACCTAGGTGAAATCAATTGGGCAGCTGAGTTATCAAATTGGACCTGTGAACCCAGTTTTATTCCATGAATCTTAAAATCAATCTCTGACCTTTGTTCTATTTGATGGGTCTCCAAATTTTTCGTGGCAATTTCCAAATTTGGCCTGATAATAGCCAAATCAGGCCAGCTTTACCTTGCTCGCTGCCTCCAACCATCGGCAAATCATTTTTGGTGTCTCCAAACACCTGCACAAGGATTTATAGCTCATGAAATTTTGTAACAAGGGGGTTCTTTTTGGGGAAACAATCTCAGACGTCCAGGTCAAACGATCAATCTCAGCCATCTAATTGAACTTTTCAACCACTTAATTATTTTAATGATCCTAGCTGCCTAAATTATGGACATCACATTTTCAATGCTTCAATTTTTGTTAATTCAAATGTTGATGTTCGTGGAACCACTATTAATTTTAGGCTATATAATGCTTACCCCACCCCACATTATTGGCCTCCCAATGTTTTTGTGACTTGAAATGTGTAGCTGATCTATTATTATTGCAATACAACCCCTCCTCGACCATTTAGAAAATTTTAGACAAATTGCATCAATAGTCTCAATAGCAATCCTCCTGTCCCACAAGAGTACAGGGCTCCGGCTTCGCCGGCGCTAAATTCTTGTATATATATAAAATAAATAAATAAATATAACACGCCAGGCGTGTATACTGATACTCCTCTAACTTCCTATTGTTAAATGCCAAGTTACATAAATCACCCAGTTGGTGAACAAGATGCAATAGTGGGTTACGTCCATTTGGGGCAGCAAACACACAGCCCGGCTCCAGTTGCAGCTCCAAGCTCCAGTCCGATTGAAGCGCCTCCGAGCACCAGTCCGGCTGAAGCCCCTCTGAGCTCAGCTCCAACTGCATAAATTTTGCATCCCCTACAATAATTGGATCAAGTGATGATGATGAATGCAGAGCGCAGGGCCATTTTAAATCTGGGCTCTGAGGCCCTTGACATCACACGGAGGCTGGCTGTATTATCTGACCACTTCGATAATGCTGTTCATGCATTGGTCGAGAGCGAATCTCGCAACCGCCAGCTTGAGATTCAAAATGAGGAGCTTCGTTTCTTAGTAGCCAGCCTCTATGCCTGCATGCCTCAACACGAACCACTACCGCAGGCGGCATACAACGCAATGCCTCAACCAATGGAGCAGGACCAGGAGCAGAAGGTCGAGGTGGAGCAGGCGGGGAAGGTGGAGCTGGAGCCTTTTGGGGTTTTACCTGAAGAATTCACTATGCCCTGGAATGGAAATGGGAGCATCAACAGCCAAGCTACTTAGTAGACTGGGCTTGAAACAGTAAACTGGGCTTGAAACAGTTTGGAATTTTGTATGTCTGGTTTATCCAGATTATATATAATTGTAAAATTTTGCCAATCAATCAACAAATTTTGTCTACTTCTATATTTCTACAATGTAATACATGTTACATACCTTTTTTAAGCGGTTTCTTGGCCATGCAACAAAAGTTCCAACACTTTCACCAACCGTATCCCCACCGGGGTGTCTGCGAGGTAAAGCTTCATCCATAGCGCAGCAGTTAATCACTGTAACTCGGACATACTTATCCCCGAGCGGAATTCCATGACAGTTTGCAGTCGGATCGATGGAGTCGATCTTGCATAATCCTACTTTCCTTTTCTGATTTGTAGTTAACATAAAACATTCATCTTCGACACTGCAGACAATTGCCTATTCAGACGCCTACTATTGGAAATTATTGTACAAGCTATAGGAATGAGATGCATACCTGAATTCTGTAGCCATTCTTGAGAAGCCGATTCGAGTTCTCAAAATCATAGGCGCTATGGAAACGCAGGCGGTTGGGAAAAATTCGAATTAGAAGAAAGATTAGGTTAACTACGTTTAGGCGGGATAAATGTAATCAATGAAAGAACACTGTAGATTGGTTTTTAAAAACTCAATGAAAGAAGTCGGCGGACGGGTTCCCTTTTTTTTTTAATGAATCTTCGTCATTAATATTTTTTTGTGTCAAGAATATTTCGAAACTGCATATTGAGTTTTCTTGAAATTCAAATTTCTCATACAGGTAGAAAAAGCTATTTCTTGGCAGCTCATTATCTTCGAGCAGCTCGAGCGCTTATCTGAGCGACCTTCCGACTCTGTTACTAGGCGACTCCGGAGATGTCTTCTAAAACGAGAGGTGGTCGAGGCGGACGGGGCTGAGGAAGTGGTGGCAGAGGAAACTCAAAACCCGGCCCTTCTCAAGTTTCAGAGGACGTTGATCAGACCCCTATTCAAGGTATTTAATTTGCTACAGAATACGCATTGTGTAGAGAGTATTATACTTTGCATGAGTTGAGTTATTTCCTTGCAACATACAAGGTATATTACCTTCAGTTAATGCTCTGATTCTCTGTTTTTTAGAATATAATTTTGCTCTATTTTTTTGAATATAGTTCTTAGTAGTAATCCCCATTTAGAATATAATTCTTAGTAGTTTTAAATAGCGAGGTTCACGCTAAGCGTGAACTGGAGGTTTGACAGTTAGAGATAGCAGTGTTCAATGAGGTTAAATAGTGTGAAATATGAATGCATAAAGGGTACGTAGCTTAAAATGTGGATGCATACTAATTTACCTTCAAATTCATGCCAAGCATGGTTCACAATAGGAGCTACCAACACGCCAAGCGTGAATTATACTAATTTAGGTTTAAATTCACGCCAAGCGTGATCTCTTGTTCTAAAAAGTATTCTAAAAAATGTTCATCTTCTTTTGCAGTGCCCAAGAGAAAGAAAACCCCTAATTATTCGGGGTCTATTCCCGGTAAGAAGCCAAGGGTAGACGACCCAGATGCAATACTATATGATCTCATGTTAGATGATGAAGGGCCTATTCTTATAGCAATCACTGACCCTGCGTGCCCTGAAGAGGAAATGGACGAGGGTGCCGAGTGGTACGTTGACCTCGCCAAGACAAATGGCAAGCTCGACTTAATGCTCTTCTCGAGGAAAAAGGAAGCAGACAAGATGACCAAACAAAGGATCCTAATCTCTTGTGAGGAAGAGGACGACACCAACTGCAAATTTCTCTTGGAGATGACACATAAGCAGAAGAAAGATCTGCTCAGACTTACTCACTGTAGAGCTACTGCATACAAGGATACGTTCATGAAGACAAATGTGAACTGTGAGACATGTTTTAAGTATGGCTGACCCACCAATGTAGCAGTTACACCAATATCTATTTGCCAAGGGGTTACATCTAGGAGGGTCCTAAATCTAGGGAAGGATGTTCAACCTACAGTTTTCGAAGGCATGGAGGCTTCTGTTTTTTAGAATGAACAGGACAAGATGGCGCAGCTAGAGGCCATGAACAAGCTGAATAAGTACTCTGACCATTATCCATTGGGTCTTAAGGAAACTTTTCAGATCCATGTGAAGTCCCTCATCCGTTCACCAAGCTCCATTTATGTTAGCAGAAGATATGATCCAGCACATGCCATGGAGATTGTTCAGAGCATGATTAGTAATCCAGGTCAAATGCCTATGCCAGCAGATGTGTTACCTTGGGATATGATCTCGAACAAGCCTGCTATGTGGACGAACGTCGAGGAGTTATTATTAAATGATGAAATTAAATTCGTCATCATCGACGGGCAGCATTCCGTTGAAGCACAAAAGGCCCTCATCAGGCAGGCAGAACAAACAGGCCATACCGTGTTCTACAATCACTATGCGTATAGGAGGTGTCGACTCTTGGATGCCAATACTTCACCTGCAGATATGGCTGAGATTAGTGCAACTTTGAATGAAATGGGGAAGACATTTCTATACAAAAGGTAATTAACTACATTAGGATGTTATCATTTTAATATTCAGGCGTGCTTCTAAATCAATTGAATTCACGCTAGACGTGCTTTTAAATTAGAACAATTCACGCCAAGGGTGCTTTTAAAGCAAAACAATTCACGCCAGGCGTGAATGGTTTTGATTTAAAAGCACGCCTGGCGTGAATTCAATTGATTTAGAAGCACGCCTGGTGTGAATTCAATTGATTTGAAAGCACGCCTGGCGTGAATTCAATTGATTTAGAAGCATGTCTAGCTATTACTGCTTTGTTTTAAAAGCACGCCTGGCGTGAATTGCATCAGTGGCTTAATTCATTTCATGCCAGGCATGCTTTCTATGTTGATCAATTCAGTTCTATTCAAATCGCGTCCGGCATGTTTCTGTTCTATGATACTGATTCAATGTCTGTACAATTGTAGTCCATACGTGGAGCAACTGCGCCACGCCTATCAACAGTGGGTGGAATATGGCTGCCCATTACCCACCAGACGGGGCGGGTCAAAGTCCGAGGCATTCAAGCTGCTGGAGCGGACTCTATCACAGACAATTATACAGGAGAAGAAGAAGACTGCAAGAAAATCAAAGAAAAAAGGTGGTGATGACATTGCTGATCCTTCTGATAGCACATCTAGCAGGTCAGGTCCAACAGACTCGTATAAGATTGTCTTTTGTAAGGAGGCAGTATGGCTCAAGTGGAAGGAATTTATGGGACGCTTATGCACAATGAAGAAGGAAGTCTTATACAAGAAGAGTGCTTTCACTAAGGATAGGATGTCCTTCGTTGAGTGTTGTACCCATGTAAAAGATGTACGTACAATGAAGTCATCTGTAGGAGCTGAGTTACAAAGGCTATCGGGGGATGTGGCATTATCTGAAATTGGATTACTGGACAAATACAAGGTCAGTAATGATGACATCAAGAAGTTTGTATTCTGGTCAAAGGACTTCCTAAAGAATTGGAAGGCTAAAAATGCAAAACATAAAGAGACTCTACCCCCTAAGGTATAGGCCGAGTTGAGAAGAAAAGTGGCCCTTGTGAAGAAGATTACTGGAGAAGAAGACATTGTCCAGTATTCAGTCTCCATTGGGTACAAAGGTCTCTTGCCAGAATCAACTACTTGTCTTAGAAACATATCACTCTTTGTGTTGCACAGCAGGAGTGGGAGAGGAGATATGGGCATGAACCAGAAGGACTACAACATCTTCTTTACCAGCTGTATAGGATTGACAATCGAGAGGTCCTTTTACTATTGTCATCGTTTTTCCTTCGGGTGACTCACATCTGCATGCACTATCCACTGCTCATGATCTGGAGTGCCTCAAAGTTATTAGGGAGGGATGCCTAATATATGATGTTAAGGATAATGAGCTGCGAACAACATGCAAGATGGCACATGTGATCTTCATTATGATATCCATGTTGTCAGACGAGGAATATGATAATGCTAAGGCCAAGGGTGACAATAGCAGTGCATGGGAATGTTTTCTTCTAGATGATCCAGACTTAACAACTATATTCTATCATACGGATCAGGATTAGGATCAGAAACATGATGATTTAGAAGAGGATGAGGATCGGGACCCTCTCCTAAGTGGTGAATTCAAGTATGAGCTACTAACTAAGGAGGAGGGCCCCTTAAATAAAAATGGATTTCCTCCGATGGCTGCTTACCTCGTGGAGGCATTTGCTCCAATTGATACAACGTGCTTGGAGCTTCATGTTGGAGGTTATATTGCCTGAGAGGCTCTTATGGGTGTTAGAAGCTGTCATTGCTTTGTGAGTGATGAGCAGGCCAAAGACTTTCTTGAACCATTCCTCATGCATGTACTTGTCAAATCTCCTAGAGGCCCTTATGGCAACTTGAAATCTTCGGCAATCAAAAGTCTCGTGGACTTGTCCAATTCAAAAATGGACGATGGTTCTGGTGAGGGAACTAGTAATCCGCAGCCTGATAAGAAAAGCAATGACCAAGTGGCTGCTAAACTGGCTGCTCAAAGTAATGTGATGAAGGCGAACATAGGGAATATCCTTGCGGGTGATGCAAGCAACAATAAAATAGATTCACAGGTTAACAAGGATCTAATTGATAAGGCAACCGAGAGTGAAGGGGCCATTGGTAATCCAGACAACTCTAGTGATTCACAGACTTGCCAAATCAATACTAAAATAATGTCAGTTGTGAAGGACGTAGAGGAACTAATAGAAAATAACAATTCTAACAGTCAGAAGAGCACGAAGATTAAGGGTGGCGAAGGGGAGAATGACGCCGACGACGGCAGCAAAACTGAAGATGATAGGTATGGCCTTGCAGATGAAATCGCATCACGCGTGATTTAATTTATCTTAGCTTTGAATTAAATCGCGCCAAGCGTGCTTTGATTATATTTCATTGTCACACTAAATCACGCCGAGTGCGGTTTGGTTAAGACTAACTCAAATCACGCCTGGCGCATTTGTATTGTTTGTGTGATCATATCTTGCTGACCAGATACATGTTTGATGTTTCAGCTTGCCTTGCGTTTCTAAGAAGGTTGTGGTATTCAACCTAAACGGAGTCCTTTGTAAGACTTTTCCGAAACATAAAGTGGCTAGAGATCAGTTTCATCAGACACCAGTAGAACCAAACACCAAGTAGATCTATCCGCGGCCGCACTTGAAGGAGATGCTAGATGAGGCATTTATATTATTTCGAGTTGGTATTTGGTCATCCATGGAACTAAGGATCATCAAGGATACTTTGGAGGTACTGGGAGAAATGCGTAGACATTGATTGACCTTTGGGATCGGAACAAATGTGTGAAGTTCACTAATTCCAAGGATCCAACAGGCAAGCCAATCTTCATCAAACACTTGAGTAACATGATGGACGAACTTGGTATCGAGAATAAGGATGATATAATCATAGTGGATGATGATGCTCTCAAATGCTTCTACAATCAAACGCAGGCCCCGAATCCACCATCTTACGATCCAAAAATTTTTGCGACAGATGATTTTTTGGTGAAGTTTATGTCTATTATGAATAATTTGGCTATGGGGATGACGGTGCGTGAAGTGTTAGATTCACACCCAGAACTAGATAGAACGGCTGACATGGAACCACACCTTGTTAAATACGTGGAAAAACATGGATTGATCCCTTAATGTTTTATTAGAATATATGATATTTTTGTATGATATTTGTGTCATGTATCCATAATTTCGGGTCTGCAATTGCCTCGCAAATAATGCAATCTGTTATTATCAATCCTAATATTTTTATCTAAATGTTGTTCAATGTTGGTCTCATCTATCTTAGCAACTTGCTCTTCATTTTTGCATATTTCAATTCGCATAACACACGTGAATTGCAATCTTATGTTATTTATCAAGTCCAAAAAAAAAAGATTAAAAAGAACAAAAACCCCCTAGAAGACAACAGCAGGTTGGCGTGATTTTGGAGTTGACATAATCCCAATTTAATTGGATAATGGTTGTTTGTTGACCCTAGTTGGCCACAAATATTAACAAAGGAGTCACCCCCCGTGTGAATATGCACCCAAACCAAAGGGGGTTTAAGGGGGATTTTAATTTAAATGTGTTGGACCCAATGGTTTGTGTTAATTAATGTTAATGGTAGTTATGTGTTGGAGTCTTTGTCATGAATATATAATGCGCAAATAAATGATGAACCCAATGATAGGAATAGACGTAATATGCAAATGAAACTGAAGCTAACATTAACAGTTGAATAGCAAGCTGCTAAGTTATATTGAAAACGTTTGTATAAAGAGCTACGGAGAGAAGAAACTAAATTCCAGGGCTCACCAGGAAAGAATCATCTAAAGACCTGGATACTGGAGTGTTCCTGTTGCTATGCTATAGAAGCTAAAACATGCCTTTGGCAATACAAAATTGGAGCCTTTGCCATGAATAGGTAACATGCAAATAAATGTTAAACCCAGGGATATTTTAAAGATTTAATAGGAATATGTGTACTGAAAGTGTGAGTTGAAATTTGTAGGATTGCCATAGCATTCGTTGGGGCTGGTGGAAAATACTTTGAATGATTCCATTAAAATGCTTTTGAATTGAGCATATTCCCAAAACCCCTTCAACTCTTCAAGAAGAAGAGTGTCATAACTGCATAAGAAAGCAAGGTCAGAATATATTCGAATAAGAAGAAGCCCAAAAGAGAAAATGCTTTGAATAACTTTTTACCTTGAAGCAGGTATTGCTTTCTTGTATCCAACTACAAATCCTTGTGGATCCTTATTGAATTAAGCTCAAGTGGAAGGTGGGTTCTGCTTGTTCAGTGAGGATGCCTCTTCCTAATTCAAAAGAAATAACTTATTGTGGGGTTGGTAATCCCAGAAAGATGCCTCAAATAGTCAATAGGCTAATTTCCTTTCAAAGTCTGGGCCATTCTGACTTCTTTTGATCTCAAAATAATACAGACATGCAGATGTTTTGGTCCAGAATAAGTAACAGGGCTGATACAGATGGTATATCTTACTTCTAAAAATCAACGAGAACACTATTTCCTTCCAAGTACAGAGCTCGTGGTTCAATCGAAAAATAGTGAATCCCTTGGTTACATGAAGGATCCATTTCCTTTCAAAGATTTCTTGAAGAACTAACTCTTGCCTGCAAGAATGAGACGAAATTTAGCTTGATAATCTTGCCTTTGTAAACGAATGTCAGAATAACATACCCTGTGGTAGGAAGCTAAGAATCAGATTGGAAAACAATTTCAAATGTAGGTTCTCTTAAAGCATCCATTTCCCATTTAGGTAAAGGTATTCATAACTGCCCTGCAGCAGAACAACTGCTCTGTAGCCGGTGGAGTTGCTACGTGTGGCCGAGCCTAGTACTTCTGAGGATTGCCCTACTTTGGGGATGCGTCTGGCCTTGAATATGCAGCGAGAGGAGAAATTCTATGCCCGATGCCCATGTTCTATAAAATATGGATGGAAAAAAACCTTCAAAAAACATAGTAATAGCGCCTCACCGCTAGACTTTTTTCCTTTTCTGAATGTTGCCGACGCCATAGCTACAACCTTTGTCTAGTATAATTCAATAGTTCCGCAATGGATCCACCAGAAGAAATTCAAATAGTCCCGCAACGGAAGCCGCAAGCAGATAGAAGCGGATAGGGAACGCCCCATGCGGCGTAACATGCGGCGTTCCTTGGCACGGTTCCCAACCCCATCCCAAAATAAAAAAGAAGATATTAAATCTTTATAATGAGGAAAAAAAAGCACATACATCAGTTTATATAAGAGATTACTATAGGAATAGAATAGAATAGAATAGAATAGAATAGAATAGAATAGAATAGAATAGAATAGATTTTTAGCGTCCACGGAGACCAATTGGCCTATGGGACCCAAACAAAAAAGAGAGCAGCAAGCGTATTACTGACAGGATTAAAAAACCCCCGCCTCGAAGGGTTTTCGAGGGAAAAACCTTAGCAGTAATAAGTATGCTGGCACGTTGTACAATTGTATAGGACAGTTCAATACTGGCCCGTAGGACACAAATGAGTCCGTGCATCCATAACCTCCTGGAGGTATGACCCCAACAAACCCACTGACGCCGTAGTCAATAACTGATGCAACGGCTGGCCAGGCACTAGTAATCGAACATATCGCTCTCGGATATGGGCAAATGCTGGGCAGATCTGGAGGGCATGACATTCATCCTCAACGGCGCCCTGGTGGCAACACTGGTAAAGCCTTTGCTCTCGTGCTTCCCGAGCCCAACGCCCTGTTCAATGTGGAGGCGATGTGCACCCGTGCGAATGGAAGCTATAAGTCTGCGCTTCTTCATGGGCAGCTGGGTGTACAAGTACTGGTGTGGGCCTCTTGTGAGCCTAGGATTGACTTGCTGCTGATAGTGTGCCAGTTTAACGTGACTGCTGCATGCGGGTCTCCATCTCTGTAATCTGTTGCCTTTATGCTGCCAAATTTCTTTTGAGCACGTGGGATGCTAAGGACTGTATCTCTGCTGCCAGTCCTACAATCCGGGTTCTGTTACTCTCGATCTGCTCCTCCAGCTGTTTCATGGCCCTCGTCTGCGCCTGGCCGGGCTTGAGCAGCCTTCATCCATCTCCCGAGTCAATCTCATAGATTGGGCCTTCGCCCGGGCTTCCCTCCTCATGGAAGAGGTTTCTCCCTTGTCTTTGTTATCTGATCGGGGCCGTTTTCGCGGCGGCCCCTCCCCCTGGTTCTCCCAGGTGGGCTGGGGCTAGGGCTGGGGAATGTCTCCCTCCAAATGGGGTATGGGCAAGGGGCTACCGAAGCGGCCATGAGGTTGTATGGTATGGATGGGGATTAAAGAGTTAAAGTGCTATTAAGAATTGAAAGATGTTTAAAAGCACAAACGATGCCCGCCCTCAGTGGTTGGCACGGCGGGGTTTGGGGGGGTTCAACCCTATGGGGGGGGAGGGGGGTTTGATTCCGGCTACTGTCGGAATACTTTTGGTATGGGCTTGGTTCGAATAAGCTTTTTGGAGGTTGAAATGGGATGGGAAGGAAGAACACAAAGAAGAAACAGAAGGCGACATATCCAGCGAATTTTGAGTGTTCTAGAACCTGGAACACTTTATTGGGAAAGAAACAGAAGGCGACACATCCTGGAACACTTTATTGGGGAAGAAACAGAAGGCGACACATCCAGTGAATTTTGAGTGTTCTAGAACCTGGAACACTTTATTGGCGCGCCATGGGTCGCCTTGATGGGATATAGAGAGAGGAAGGGGGAAAAAAGCAAGGCTATAGAGAGAGTGAAAAAGCAAGGCTAGAGAGACAGAGCAGGGAGAAAGAAGGCTAGAGAGACAGTGGAAAAGGAAAGAGAGAAAGAGAAGGCTAGAGAGAGAAAGTGTCTAGAGAGAGAAAGTGAGCTAGAGAGAGAAGGTGAGCAAGGCGCTAGAGAGAGAAGGTGAGCAAGGCGCTAGAGAGAGAAGATGAGCAAGGCACTAGAGAGAAGGTGAGCAAGGAGCTCAACCCTCAACTTCATCCCCTACATATGATGCTTATTTCATATTCCTTAAACTGTAGGTCTAGAGATTTATTGAAATCTAAACATTGTTGATCATCGAATCAAAAGGCCTTAATAAGCATAACATCATGGCATTGTAGGTTATTCCAAAATTCCATGGGAGATTGTTGTATAATCTCCCTAACATAAGAATAGTCTTATAAAAGATCTACTTGTTGAAAGGTGGAGTCTGGTTGCATGTATGTGGGTATCAAAGAACAAATATGGATTGCTTGCCTAATATCATTATTACTGCAAAGGTTTTTCCCGTAAAAACCTTTCAAGGCAGGAGCTTTTTAACCCTAGTAGTGATGGTTGTCTAGCCATTGTATGGGTTCCATGGCCTCTTGGTTTTTTAGGATATTAAAAAATCTATTTTATTCTATTCTATTCTATTTTAATTATGCCCAAATCTGATGTTCCGAGAAGGTTTTTTTGGATGAGCATAATCTAACATCTACTGTTAATATACACTCATGTATAGTAAAAGGCATGTATCTTATCTAAGTATGGCCAATTCAATATTTCTGGGAGGAGGCTTTTGTCGGATGGGCATAGTTAGAGAAATCTTAGTTCCAATCATGCAAAATACATCTTAGCTTACAATATAAAGTATTGCAGATGTACCATTCAATACTTGATTTTGGTCATTGACTAACAGACTTGCCTTATGGATTGACACATCAACAAACATGATGTGGCACTATTTTAGGTCATTGGATGTGGTCCTTTTCAAATCGATGGTTGAAGAAAACTTAAAAAGCCCTAGAAAAACAAATCGGAGATAGGAGAGAAAGTCAACTTCCAGTGCTTCCTCTACATCCCAACTTGCAAAGTCATACCAAAGACCTAATCATGAGTTTTTTAAGTTCTGTCTCCAAGGGAACTACTTTTAAGTTATATATTTATTTGCTTAGAGGAATCGACCATCTGATAAGATGTGGACCACTGCTTGAATGGTTGCAACTGGAAGAACGAAGAACAAAAATTTCTTCTAACCAGAACAGGTGCTCAATTAGGGATTTGAAATGCTTGCTTGAATACTTATCCCTGCCACACTAAGCGGAGGATCCGTATGTTTGTTCCAATGAAGTGGGATATGGGGATTCACTGAGAATAAAAATATCATAGGGGATAAAAGAAGGCTTGTCAAATTGAACGGAGACCTGCCACTAAGAAAGATGGCATTAGACAGTTTCCTGATACCATATGCCCAACCATAGGCTCGCTGATATGCAACAAGCCATCTAAACTAAATGAAGTTAGCAAGACATGATTTATTATTGGGTTTCGGCATAGTTAGTGCTTGCAAGGCCTTTAATTATGCATGCCCTACCAAATAGATTGCCAAGCTAATGTTATAATAAAAAGTAATGTAGGCAAACAAGCTTTGTAGTTTGGACATTATATCTTTTGTATACTAAGATTTTTGGATTAGAGGTTATTAGAGTGCAATATCTAGCATTATAACATGGGTTTTTTTTTGTAATTTTATACCCTTTTGGCATGGTTTTCATATGATTGCATGGGCGTATTGCACGAGGCATACTAATCAGTATATCTAGAGTGCATATTGGTTTTTTATATTTGAATGGCATTTTATCTATGTTTTTGCAATGGTTGCGCATTTTATAGTTCCTATTCATAAGAAAATTATTTGTATTAATTTGTTGAAAAGCATGCAAGCATCGGGGATCTGTGCTTTAGGGTTTGTGTCTATCTCTGCCTTAGGGTTTGTGTAGGAAAGCGATTTTGCAGCAATTCGTGGGTTCTGGATGCAGCCACAAGCAACACCTGACAATGGACATATCTGGAAGAAGTTAAGCCCTCAGTTAACTTCTAATCAACCATATTCATTGCGGGAAGCTTTAGCTCAAGCACAGTCATCGCGAAAGGGAGCTTCAAACAGAGCTCTTAGAGAGAGCTTACATGAAGCTGGTGAGTATAGCTTCTTATTTCTAGTATTATTCATTTAGTTTCTAAGTTTATCCAAAGTGATGGATATAACAGATCACATGTCATGCTTCAGAGATACTATGAAATGTCCTAATTCGTCTTTTATATTGTAGGAAGTATGGGAGGAAAAATTGAGTGCAGCAGTAATTCAAGTTCTTGATATTGCCGAGAAGTTCACACATGTGGCTGCAGTGCATAGCATTGCCACAGACTATATGAAGCTTGATTGTGTTACTGCAATATTCACGGTGTTTTCTCGAATCGCAATCGACCATTGACCTTCTGGAATGCATTTGTTCCAGTCTTTAATAACCTCTTCAGCCGTCATGGAGCCACATTGATGGATAGGGAGAATGATCGCTTCTTGAAGCAAATAGCTTTCCATCTTTTGCAGCTTGCAGTTTTTTGCAATGAATCTATCCGCAGAAAGGCAGTTGTCAGCCTCTAGATTCTTGTCCGAATAAGCATTTCTGCCTTCCAAAGTACAGGTTTTCATAGGATAATGACTAAATATTCATGTTTTTTTCATGCAGTGTTCTTTCTATCACTTCCACGGCACAACAAGATTATGCGTTATGCAACAATCTCCAGTACTATGCTTCCTCTGGAGAAAGCTCTCTTCTGAATCTTGAGCAACACATGATAGTAGTTAAAAATGCATTACGATTGGGTAGAAGAATTTCTGTACTGTTCAAGACTGCATTATCTGATGTCCAAAAACTTGATGCATTACAACAATTAGCAAAAGCGAGAATCTTTGCCACAAAAACTAAACTCATAGGTTGCACAATTGTTATTGGTAGCTGTTATGGTATGGATACACCGGGTAATTTATGTCTTGATTATGGCAAATCATCTTTGAGCAATGGATAGATTATCTTAATGAGGTGAACGTGCATGCGAGAGAGTCGCGAGGTTCTCTGCAGAAAAACGGGAGACAGTTGAAGGAATTTCAGGTGGCTCATTTAATTTCAAATTGCTCATTTATTGGAGGTTGAAATGATTTTTGCAAATGATTCACTTGGTGTCCGAGATGAATATATGTCTTTCCTTGACCACCTTCCGAGAGAGATGCAAAAAAGAAGGGGTCAGAGGAGGGGAAAGTTCTATGAACTTCCTATTCGCATCATAGATGTTGCGTCTAACAATAAAAGTTGCATTGTAGAAGATGTGTATCCAGAGAAAGAACCATTTTCAATAGATGAAAGCATGGGGTATGCGGCTGTGCCTATCTGGGGTGATATAGCAAGTATATATGAATTCATTGAAGAAGCTGGAGAAGAAGCCTTGAAATATAGGAGAAAATTCAAGATGAAAGAGGTGAAAATTGATGATCTAAAATCTCATGTCAGGAAGAAACTATGCCTAAGGAACTTGACTTTTGACAAGAATTTAAGGCCTGACGAGCTGCAGTCTGCTTGCATGCGGTTACTAAGGCACGCTTCTCAGCTGCAAAAGTATACATAAGACCTCGCACTTTGCATATCTTACGAGTTGCATTTGCCTCAAGGCACAAAGGGTGTGGCTCACTTAAACTGGAACTTTAGTATGTCTGACCTATAAATAAGGCATGCAAAAAATCAATGGTACCAGAAATATATTGTATTGGGAGAAGTAATGAAATGCTTTATTACAATCCTTTCTCATTTCCATGGTCAGTCTACTGTTCGAATTTTTATCCTGCTGATTCCTAATGATGGTTTTGTTAGTGTGCCGCATTTCATATGCACTGCTTTTGTATCTTTTGTGTGTAGTGGCTTGCTTAAGTCCATTCTGCAGGGCATGAGGTTGCCAGGAGGCTATGTAATCAATTTCTTTAAAAAAAGGTATGATAAATATTTTAAATCGATAGCTGTTTAGCCAAAGAATTTATGTAATAATTCAACCTTTCGACTAAATGCTATCCTTTGTAGAGGGGAATTCCAAAAAATTCAGAGGTCTGGGCTTGCCATGTAAGCTAAATTACTTTCAAAAATATGCATATAAGTCTCTACATTTCAGCTATTTTGGTTGCAGGTGGAAAAATGAGATGTTATATTATCATGTTGCTATGTTTGGTTGTGAAGGAGGTTGCTGGTTGGGAGAGCTTTTCTAAGAACTTGCTACAGGACTAGGTTGCATATTTATTATGTTACTGACAAGAATAGAATAGAGTATGATTTTATCGTCCATGGAGACCGACTGGCCTATGGGACCCAAGTACAAAGAGAGAGCAAAGCAGCGATACTACCAGATTAAAAACCCCCGCATTCCGGAAGGGTTTTCGGGAAAAACCTTAGTAGCAATAAGGATCTTGCGACATCTTTGCATTATTATATACATAATCACAAGTACAAAACGAGGTTAATGCCCGGACGGGGGGCATAATCGAAGTCCGCAGATCCATTACCTCCCGAGGTAATGATCCCAACAAGCCTATAGAGGTCGTGCTTTCGCAGGCTCATGCAAGGCCCGATGGGGCACAACTAACCGAGCATACCGAGCCCGGATATGCCGGGTATCCCGACAGCCCGGAGGGCGGACTTTCATCCTCAATGGCGCCCTATTGACAAAGATCGACAAACTCGCCCTCACGCTGGCTCTGAATCCATCTCCCTGTCTCAATGCGGAGGTGGTGTGCACTGTCTGCGAATGGAAGCAATCACTCTGCGCTTTTCATGGGTAGATGGGTGCGCAGGTAGTGGTGTGGGCCCAGCGTGAGCATGGGATTAACCTGTTGTCGATAATTTGCCACCTTGACATGCCTGCACATTCCATAGCGAGAACCACTGGGCTTGCTTGTCTTTCCAAAGAAGGGCTTTGAGTCGCCAAGGGCCCATCGCCACTTTGCCAAAGCAAGGTTGGGCAGCCGGGCTTCATCCATAGCCACCACCTTCCGGAAGTAAATAATGTGACGTTCAGTAGCAGCCCTCAGAATGGAAGGAAGCCTGTCTTTTGGAGCAAGATCTGATATATGGGATCGTGGACTTCACTCCCAGTGCGCGGGCCAAGAAGGCCTTCTGTACCTGCTCTAGATCGTTCCAAGTGGTGAGGGATATCACTGGCCCCCACACTTCTGCCCCATAGAGGAGGACCGGTTCAACCAAGGCCACGAACAAGTATGCCCGGTGACCCCATGCATACAAACTACGCCTTGTGATCATTGTTTTGCATTGCATCTGGTGGCTTTCCGACTGCAGTGACCCGTAACCCGATGGATGCATCCCAAAGTGTGGTAGTAGAAAACTTAATGCCCAAATACTTATAAGATCGAGCCACCTCCACTACCCGCCCACGGGTAAGTGAATGAGGGAAGGCGTGGGTGCTTGGATGATGGGACCAGCCCGGCACCCTTGTCTTGGCCAAGTTAACTCTCATGTCGGTGAATTGGCGTAAAGTGTCCAAAGCATCCGGTGGCGTTGCATGTCCTCTCGGGGTATATGCGGCAGGTCAACATCATCGGCATATATGAGTTGCGGATTATGTGGTGCATCAATCGAAGCCTCCTCCCAGGTGCTCAATTTAGCCATTCTTCTAGCTGGTCAATGTACAAGCCGAAGAGCTGCCGGGATAGAGGGCAGCCTCGGGCACCCCAATGCTACTAACAACGGGCTCCCCGACGATTGTGAGACGGCCGGAGCAAGCCTCGTATAGTCTCAGTATATAGCATTCTGCAAGTCGACGGGGGTCCCTAGTCGCCTCAATCTCGTCCCACAACTTATCCCGAGGCATTGTGTCAAAAGCCTTTGCGAAATCCACAAAGCAACAAAGAAAGATTCTCGGCGTTGATTCCGCTATCCTCTATGAGTGTTCGCAGAGTGAAGATATGGTTAATAGTAGAATGCCGGGCGGAAGCCCGCCTGCGTGAGAGCCCGATTCTCCATCCTCTGCCCAAAGTGTCGGGCCGCCGCTCAAGAATCCCGCAAAGCAACTTGGCAAAGACAGAACCCACCATAATGGTACGATAGTTGGTCAACGTGGGGGTCCCCCGCTTTGTATATGGGCACAACTCTACTGGTAGTCCAGTGCGGGGGGGAAGCCTTCTTGCAATGCCCTGTTGAAGAGTGCTGTGAGAACCGGCACCATTGGGGGCCCGGCCCACTTGAGAAGCTCTGCCTGCATACCATCCAAATCTGCTGCCTTCCCTTCGCATTAGCGGGCGCTGGGTGCCTATTATGACATCCCCTTCAAGAATGACCCGCTAGGCCCTAGGCACATGAGGTACGCGGTGCCCGCTTCCCATTGGGTCATACAGCTGCTGCAAGTATCTCACCCATTGTTCCGGGGTAATATTTCCTGTGGGTTGTGCAGGCTTACTCAAGACAGCGAAGCATTTGATAATAAAAAATTGTAACATGGGTTACCATTTGTCTATCCTATTCTATTATTATCTATCATGGTATTATGTCACACTTAATATTAGGGCTTGGATTTCTTAGTGCCCTTCCATCCATCATTAGAGTATTAGATAATGTCTATATCTACACCCCTACGCCATCCTTAAGGCCCCGAAGGGGCCAAAAATTGTTTTAGTTAACACAAACCATTAACACACAACTACCATTAACATTATTAACACAAACCATTGCATTTGACACATTTAAATTAAAATCCCCCTTAAACCCCCTTTAGTTTGGGTGCATATTCACACGGGGGGTTACTTCGGGCAACGAGAGCTGTCGGATGGGCATATTTGCCCTTTATTCCAAGATCTAGACCGTACATAGCGATCCTCGTTTGTGGGGTATGCATGTACAAGTTTTTGTATACTGTATATTAAGATTTGCAAAATACTATAAGGTTTGAGAGAATGTACTTAATGGTATTAATTTTGTACATGTATTGTAAATTTTTTGGGGCTCTCGCTGCCTTACGTAACCCCCGTGTGAATATGCACCCAAACCAAAGAGGGTTTAAGGGGGATTTTAATTTAAATGTGTCAAATGCAATGGTTTGTGTTAACAATGTTAATGGTAGTTGTGTGTTAATGGTTTGTGTTAATATGTAGCACAATACGGTTCCAAGAGGATATAATATGGACATAAAAATCACCATTCCTGAGATCATTTACCATACCCGTAAAACAAGTGGATGAGTTATTATATTAGAAAAAAAAGGGTAGCTTTTAAAATTTGTACAAACAAACATTTACCTTCCACGAACTTTTTCAAAGACCACTTCGGGTCAATTAATAGCCCTAAAAGAAAATAGGTGCCTCCTGTTAGGCCTAGACTTGATTGCAAGTTAAATATTAAGTAACAATGTAGAATTAAAAGCAATTCCTCTTATCTTCTGTAGGTAAAGAATTGAGAGCAACATGGACTACCATTCAAAAAGAATTTCCAGACATAAATAAATTGTTTTTCAGAGTGACTGTTCTTATATAAGCACATGTCTTTTGTACTTTCTTTATTTCACAAAAAGACTTCATACGATAGACGAAAATTAGAAACATCTTCACTTTCTTTACTCTTTGTTTACGAAAAAGGAAGACCCTGTTCATATGCAAAAGGCTACAATGAATCAAAAGTTCTAGCAAACCGGTTTAAAAATATCTTGAGTAAAGAAGGAAGGAGGCCAAACTTGACCTATGAGACGGTACATGCAGTACACAAAGCAGATAAAACCATAGCAAAAAGACAAATGCTACTATACAATGTGTCCCTACTACTGGGATGAAAAAACCCCCACATGGGAGGAAAAACCCTGGTAGTAGGCTCTCAGATCCCTTGTCCTGTAAGGGATTCTCTGACGGTAGAGACTTGCAAAATGTAGGATGCGAGACGTGCAACCATTGGCGATGCCAGCAATTGATGCAGCGGTGCCGCAGAGCATCTAAGATCAGCATGTGTTGCTCGGATATGCGTATATGCCGGACACTCTTGCAGAGCATGGTGCTCATCCTCCACTGTCCGCATGTGGCAACACTGGCATATTCTCTCATGCCGGGGGATTCTCTCGCCCTCCATCGTAGTCCAACGACTGCCTCAATTACGAGATGATGGGACCCGCCCTCCGCGAGGCAATAGCTCTCCGTTTCTTCATAGATATATATGCGCTTTCAAGTACCGGTGTGGGCCATGTTCTAGTGTTGGATTAACTGCGGTGGTAGTGCTCGCTTTTTAGGCTTTGCACGAAAGTGGTCGCATCCCACGAGTGGTGGCAAAGCGCCATTCAGTGTGCGACCGCCCCCGGGCATCGGCATAGCCACAATCTGGCCGGTAGTCTATAGACCACGCTATAACCACCCCGATGGTGCTCCGCCATACCCTCTTCGGTCGTTGTGGCTCTTGTGCCAATAATAGAGCCCTCGGGAAGACGTTGTGCATCCATGCCGGGTGACCTTGTGGAAATATGCAAGATGTCTCAAGCATAGCGGAATGTTGCGGGGCCGTAACCCGGGCCTCATATAGCAAAATCGATAAGGCACCGTGTCCTTGATACCTAGGGTCAGATGTTAAGAAGGCCTTCGCGCACCCTCTCTAGCTTATCCTGTGTGTTCTTGCTAATTGTTGGACCCCGGACCTCTACCCCATACAACAATACCGGTTCAACGAGTGCTCTAAACAGTGTGTGCTCTACGTGCCCAAATACATAGGTCTATTCTCAGAGCGGCTATTCGCATAGCATACGGGCTTTCCATCCCGCGTTGACCCGTCTTTCCACCGCGGTCATCCCATAACATGTTAGCGCAAAAAGTCGATTCCCGGATACTTGAAGGTCCTTACAACATCCACCTTCGTCCTCTATAATAGAGATCCGGGATATCATGTCACAGAGGAGAGGACCGCCAGAGCTTAGTTTTACGCAAGTTCACCGCCATTCCTCGTTGTGTCACGTAACCCACTAAGAGCGTCAAATGCTTTGCGATACTCCGGTCGTATGGGATAGCAAGTCTACATCGCCCTCGTGATAGAGCAATTGCCTTATAATTGTATGCCTCTCGGTAGCCTGCGGGCCCCGCCATGTTCTTGCATCCGTGTCTCCAACTTGTCAATGTAGAGACCAAAGAGCGTTGGAGATAACGGACATCCCCGCTTTAACCCCTATGGTGCTAGCAACTTCGCTGATCGATGCGTAATGCAAAGATATATCCCATCATAGAGTCTATAGATGACATTTTGTAAGTCCTGGGGGCATGCAAATACCGCAAATGCTTTGCCACAACAGTCCCGAGGGACCGTATCATATGCCGCCTTGAAATCTACGAAACAAAGAAGATAAGTCACGTCCGCCATTAAGAGAGTAGCTTCCATAAGGATTCTCGAGAGTGAATATATGGTCGATTGGGAGTGGGCGGGCTAAACCCCTCACCGCCAACTGCAGCGTACTCCGCCTTCCTCACCCCACCGAAGTTAACTTCTTCTCCACCACACCGCTAAAAGCTTTGCGAGTAATGGGCTCATCATGATCATGCGGTAGTTCGCGAATCATCCCTATTACTGTCCTTATGAATTGGGGTGACCTTGCTAACCATCCACTCCCGGGAGGCCCTCCCTTATGGCCCGGTTAATGACCACGTGCCGAGGCCCTAGCAAAGCTGGCCCACCCCATTTCAATAACTTCGGCTTGAAGTCCCCGCAAGTCCTTCGCTTTTGCCATTAGCCGTGTGTCTAAGGCCCCGTTGGATGTCTTCCTCCGTGAGCTGCAAAGATTTCTCCTACGATCTGGAACCCTAGCGGTACCTCCCGGGGATCATACAACTCCTCCAAGCGATGCATCCACCGGTCTATGGTAATATTGCCGGGTGGTTGATGCCTCTTGTACAACACCCTACGCCGAAGGCTTTCGGCTTTCGGCCATCAACAAATCAAACATGCGCCGATGGTGCGCAATGTATGCATGCTTTTTGGACTTCAAGAATGCTCTATAGTCCTGAATGGCCTGCTGTCGCAGCTGTGGATCTGAGACGAGGCGCAGTTGGGTCTTTAGAGCCTTGCACTCAGCGTCAAACCAGGGATTCTCGAGGGAATCTGCAAGAAGTCCATTCAAGCGAAGCGATCCCTCGGCCGCAAAGCATGCACTAGTCGCCTCCGAGTAAAGGCGTTTACAAGCCACTCCCACCTATCATGTAACGTGCAAAGGGCATCAATCCCCTGCAGTTCACGTTCCAACACAGACTCATATTCTGCTTGCTTTCGGTAGTCGGGGGTGTATCTCAACCCCTGATGGTTTCTACCCTGTGATTGCGCTACTGAGTGCTCCCAATCCAAAGTGATATAAAGTGGATAGTGGTCCGACAAAGCCTCCTCATCTCCTGTTCGTGTGCCAATTGAGAACTCGCTGATCATGTCAAGTCCTACCACTGGAGCAAGGAGATAGTCTACCACGCTAGCTCCACCATCATGTCTATCACTCTTGCAAGTAAAACCCCCTGATTGCGGCCATCTGATCATACCATTGCACACTACCATGTCAAAGACCTGACAGAGTTGAACCAACTCCCTTCCAAAGGAGTTGGTGACCATATCTTGAGACTGTCTGGCATGTTGGGGTGTAGCTGTTTCAAGCCAGAGTGGGTCAGAATCGGCGTCCCCCTGGAAGGTAACCAACTGCAGCTGTGCAGTGCGGGCATTGAAATCTCCTAACAAGAGCACATGCCCTTGCTCGCGATATTGCTCTATGTCATCATACAGATCTCTATAAGGCATTTGTACATCCGTGTCTGCCTCCTGGACCTGGTAGAACTTAGAGGCTGCATGGGGTATATAACAGCATGCAATAAATAATGGACGATGCTGAGGCTCCAATACTCTCACCCACAGGTAGCGGTTAAGTCTGTCAGCCTTGTGGAGCGAGACCGTGGCTGCTATAGCATCTTTGAAGTAGCATGCCACCCCTCCATATCCTCGCTTGCCATGGCGCGCATTAGCGAGCGAGAAGCACTGGTATCCCGGGATGTCCGGCAGCTGATGCCCACGATATTCCCATGTCTCTTGCAAGAAGATGATGTCCATACCTGTAGCGATCCCAACAAGGCCGCCGCCCTTCTTCCGGGGAATCCCCTACGCCTCCATGATACAAGCCTGAGACGCCGTGTCCCTATGTTTGCCTGTGGGCGGTTGTCCCGCACCATCTCCCCGGGAGGTTGCGGGGGTCGTTCCGTGATTGCCCGGCACCGGGTCCCGGCCGTTGCATCCGGTTTTGCCATCTCGGAGGTGAAAGGCCTAGATGTCCCCGGCCCCATCGCCGCCGCCCTCTGCCTCTTGGTGGCGCGGAGGTACAAACACCTTCATCTTGCCATTAACCAAGCCTCGCCGATCCCCCGCCGTTGTCGACTTGTCTCGATTTTTGTGAACTCCTCTCGTCTCTCCTTTTGTTGCACCGAGTAAGATCGGTCCAAGTATATTGATGTCCCCTTCAACCGGCTTAGGCTAGCGTTGCGGCAATAGAGTCTTCGATGCCCGGTCCAACAACGTGAATTTGACCGGTCGGGGTCTCATGTTTGGCCCCGACTGCGGTCGGGTTTCTCACCCCCAAATCTGCGGTTGTAATCTGTCCAAAGACCGGGGCATTAAAAGCTTAGCCGTGGATCTTCCCCATGCTCTTCGGGCAAGCCCCCGACAATGAGGTTCAGCCGGCGGGATTGGCGATCCCGCTCCTCGAAGGACACATCGATTCCACTGGGCCACCTCGCCTCGGCATTGGGCGACTTGTTGATCTTTGCCTCGGGGCAAAGCACTGTTCATTTCATCTCCGAGCGGAGATCATACATCTCTCGGTGAAACTCGGCCATCCTCTTCTCTAGGGCCGAGAGCCTGGGTGCTGCTTCCTGTCCTTCTGGTTGTCTCTTTTCTAGGGTGTCCAACCTTGCTTGCATCTGATGCATTCTAGCTTCATTGTCTGCAAGACGGGCGCTTGCAGTAGCCAACTGTGTAATCTGTTCCACTGCTTGCCTGAGCTCTCTCTGCAGTTGTGATATCTCATCTGTCACCTGCTGATGGATCCTATCAATCCGCTGGGTAACCTCATTCAGTGTTTTGTGAAAAAGATTTAGAGATTTAGAGCAACAACACTATTCAGGAAGATCTACTGATCAATTATGAATTGGCAACTAACTTGAATGCAAAGTTAACAAACTTTTATCACAAGGTCAACCTATGTTAACCATTAACACTATCAATGAATATTATTAATTCATTATAGCAATCACTTCACTTAGACCTTTGATCGAATATTTCACACAACAGAAGACAATGTAAATTCCGGCTTCATTGTCTTAAACACTACATCCGATACAAATCACTGAATCCTTCTTCTGTATTTAATCATAGATCCGAACCGACAGCTCAGGTTCCGGACCTTCCAAAGATACAGTCATGCTACGAGCTTGACTGCTATTCGACCGACGTCTCCTTCCTATTTTGGTCAACAAGACCTTAGGATAAACATGCACACCATTTCGGCAATTTAAACCATAGGTTAAACCATTGATTATTTAACCTTATGATAATGTCTTCCCCTTATAACCCTAGTTCATATTTCTCGTTTGTTCTAGAGTCTTCATGTACTGTTGCCACATTGCCACATATCCCAGTGCATAAACATAAGATCATATCTGTATGATAAACTCCTTAACATATCTAACATGATCATTTCTCACATTCCCCTTTCATGTTAGATAGTTTTGCTCCTGTGATCATGCAGAATAACAGACTGTACAGACTGTATAACAGCATAATGAAGATGATCTCCCACTTACATAAAACACAAGCAATAACTTACTTGATCTTTTCTGAATAATCCATGGCATTATCAATTCAAGTAACCTGTTTTGTTGTCAATTTTCCTTCTGTCATATTTCTGTCAGCAACTCCAACATAATTTTTCAATTTCATGAACCTGTGCACAGGTAATAGCCTTTTGTTCTTCAGTGCTAATATGCTCAACTGAAATTATTCCCTTTCCAACCAAATCCCTGATAAAGTGGACATGCAATTCTATATGCTTTGTACGTTCATGCAGCACAGGATTTTTCGTTATTGCTAGACAACTTAGACTGTCAGTAAACAAGACAGTAGGCTTATTCTGAATAGCTCCTAATTCATTCATCATTCTCCTTACCCATGCAACTTCTCTTGCAGCTAAGGATGCTGCATTGTACTCCGCTTCAGCAGTAGACATGGCAATACATCCTTGTTTTTTGCTTCTCCACGATATTGTACATCCTCCAATTTGTACAAGATATCCTGAAGTAGATTCTCTAGAATCCAGATCCCCTCCCCAATCTGCGTCTGAGTATGCAGTTAAAGTAAGATCTTTATTGGTAAAAGTCAAACCTTCTTCTTGAGTTCCTTTCAGGAACCTTAATACTCTTTTGGCTGCAAGCCAATGTGCTTTACCTGGATTATTGCAAAACCTACTTAATAAATTGACACTGAATGCAATGTCAGGTCTGCTGCAATTTGCCACGTACAGTAGACATCCTACAAGTTCCCTATATGGATAATCCTGCATTTCTTCAATCTCATTTTCTGTTTTGGGGCTTAACTCAGAGGACAATTTCTGCCCCGTCACTAATGGTGACTTCACACTGTTACATGTGATCATACCAAATTTTCTCAGCATATTCCTAATGTTCTCACCTTGAGTCAATGTTATTCTCCTGAGTTCTCGATTTCTATGCACCTCAATACCAAGAAACTTTTTTAATGGTCCCAAGTCCGTCATTTTAAATCTGCTACACAAGACTTCTTTGCAATGCTTTAGTATGTTAATATCGTTTGCTACCATCACGTTATCATCCACGTATAGTGCAATGATGCAAAACAGATTATTCTCTTTGTAGATATACAAATTTCCATCATTCGCAAGTTTAATAAAACCTTGCTCTTTAAGAAAACCATCAATGCACAAGTACCATTGTCTAGGGGACTGTTTTAAACCATACACCGCTTTTCTAAGCTTCCATACCATGTTTTCTCCAACTTCAAACCCTGGTGCTTGCTGCATATATATTTCTTCATTCAAACCAGCATTCAAAAAAGCCGTATTTACATCCATGTGATGTATTTCCAAATCTAATGCATTGGCAAATGCAAGAAGCATTCTCAAACTAGTCAGTTTTACAATAGGAGAAAAAGTTTCATCATAATCAATGCCTTTTTTTTTTTGAGAATATCCCTGAGCAACTAGTCTTGCTTTGAATTTTCTCTCTCCATCATTGCCAATCTTGATCTTGTATATCCATTTGTTCCCTACAATATTTCTGTTTTGAGGTTTCTCAACAATGTCAAAAGTTCTTGTTCTTGCAAAGGATCTCATTTCATCCTCCATGGCCATTTTCCAACTTTCTGAGTTTTCTCCATTAATTGCTTGTGTATAGCATTTAGGAATCTCTGGTTCTAAGATTGCCATTACAATATTGATATCTATTTCTTCTTTCTGCAATCTTTTTGATGTTCCTTCATTTGTTCTTCCATATTTTGCAATATCCAGCCCCTTAATGCCTTCATGTAACCTTTCAATTTCTAAGTTCCTCTTTTTCTTTATCACTTCCTTTTCATGGTTTTTACTGTCACTGCTGTCCTCCTTTTCAGCCTCTTTGTTTGTCTCATCATCTTCACTATCATTAGTATCATCAATTGCCCCTGTATCAATGCTAGTAGACTCCAATTTCTTTTGCATATTACTAGTTTTAGCAAACAAATCCAGCCTGCTGCTCAAATCTTTTCTATTTCTGTAGAGCACAAGTTCATTAAATCTAACATGACTGACTATTATTTTCCTTCCTTCTGGGTAATAAATCCTATAACCCTTTGACAACTCATCATATCCGACCATGTAGCCTGTTATAGCTCTGTCATCCAATTTTGTTCTAACCTCCTTTGGCACATGAGCAAAAGCAATGCTTCCAAAAACTTTAAAATATTCATACCTTATTGATGACTTGCTCCAAATCTTTTCTGGTATTTCTCCATCCAAGCTTGAATTTGGTACTCTATTTTGTATGTAAACTGCAGCTCTCACGGCCTCTTCCCATAAAAAATTGGGTAACCCAGATTGTTTTAGCATTGCCCTTACAGAATCTAAGATGTACCTGTTTTTCCTTTCAGCAATCCCATTTTGTTGAGGAGTGTGACTGCATGTTACTTGCCGTTTGATCCCTTTTGTCCTGCAATAATGCTTGAACTCATTGTTAACAAATTCACCTCCCCTATCAGACCTTAAACATTTGACCTTTTTCCCTGTGAACCTTTCAGCTTCTGCTTCAAATATTCTGAAGGCTTTGTAAGCTTGATTTTTAGTCCTTAGAAAGAAGCATTTTGTATGTCTAGAATGATCATCTATGAATGTGATAAAGTATTTTCTACTGCATGCTTTCAATGTTAATTGGTCCACATAAATCTGAATGTACAAGTTCCAGTAATTCCTTTGCTCTTTCATGCCTTCTTTTAAAGGGCAATCTCGAACTTTTTCCAATCATGCAACCATAACAAGTCCCTGATTCTCCTTCTGCTGCACTAATTAGTCCCCTTTTGGTCATTTCTTTGATGTTTTCTACATTTACATGTCCAAGCCTTTCATGCCAAAGTTTAAGTGTTGGCACTTCAACTGAATTGATGCTTCCAGAAATTATCTTATTATGAAACCCAAAAAGATTTCCAACTCGTGTAGCAAGAAACTTAACTTTATTATTTTGAAGCACTTTACAATAGCTTTTGTCAAAAATGAGTTTAAAACCCATGTCAAATAGTTGACTCACTGAAATTAAGTTCCTTACAATATTTGGAACACAAAGAACATTCTTTAAATTGACCACTTTCCCATCTAGATCAAAAAGTTGCAGCAGCCCAGACTCCTCTACTTTCTCCAGCTTTCCATCTCCCATTTGCACATAAACTGAATTTGTTTTCCTTCTTTCATTGAGAGCACTTGTAGCTTTAACTACGGATCTCTCAGCTCCACTATCTATCATAAACATGTCATTTTTGTTAGTATCTTTTTTCTGAAACAGAGCATGCAGCATATTTGCTTACCTCAGTATCCGTATCTTCATCATCATTATTTTCTTGAGTAAGATTTACACTTGCTACCTTTTCATTCCTTCCTTTAGGCATGTTGCCTCTCCCTTTGCTTACAAATTTTCCTTTTCCTCCACTTGATCCTTTTGGACTTGGACAGTCTGCTGCCATATGCCCATACCCTTCACAATTGAAGCATCTTTTTTGTTTAATCTTAAGACAATTATTTTTGAGATGTCCAAATGCTTTACAAGCATAACAAGGGCCAAGTTTGCTTTTATCATTCCCAAACCGCCCTTTCCCTTTGCCAGCAAACAGTATTTCTGAATTTTCCTCTTCTTCCCCTTTGATTATCTTTTTCTGCTCTATTTCAGTCCTTATCATTAATTCAGCCTTTTCTCTATTTCTAGCCACACTCCTAACTAGAGTAGAGAGTTGTTCATATTCTGAAAATGCTCTAGACAAGGACAACACATGAAAATCTTTTGTGATAGGCACTCCTGCTGCCTCCAAGTCAGCAACAATGTTATCATATTTTTGAAAAAACTGAGCAAGATTATCATCATCCTTGAATTTTAGTTTTCTCAACTGGGTGAAAGCATGTTAGGGCCTACATAAAAAATTACCAAAAAGGTAGTTTTCTGTGTACTTCTGTGCAAGTATATAATTGTATTTTAAAGTACCTAGACTACAAGATTGACTAAAAGAAATTGTGTTATGTTCAAGAGTAGTAGTACATACATGTTGTAAGGTACTTTGTGATGTCAAGAAGATGTTAAGAACTCAAATATATCATCATCTTTGACTACCCAGAGTATTTTCCAGGTAGTTTCCAAAACATGTAGGCCCTAACATGCTCTTACCCAACTGCATATCAAGCATTTCAATTTGAGAGGAATTTTTAACCTCATAATGTTTAAGCAAGAAGTCCCACATTTCTTTTGGTGTCTTGTTTTTAAGCTTAAACAAAATACTAGAGCTCAACTTACTTGCAATTATACTTCTGGCCTGCTGACACCTCTTTGAGTTGCTTCCACTTGAATCAGCATTAACAGATCCTTCACTTGCACCACTTCTACCTTCAGCATTTGTACTGCTTTCACCTGTTTCAGTACTGTCTCCTTCAATTAAGTCCCACAAGTCTTCTGCCTGAAGTACATCTTTCGTCCTTTCTTTCCAAGCCTGAAACCCAGCTTCCCCTTGAAACATATCTACTCCACTGAGCAAAGAAGAACCAAGCCTAGTTGCCATGTTAGCTCTGATACCAATGTGAAAAAGATTTAGAGATTTAGAGCAACAACACTATTCAGGAAGATCTACTGATCAATTATGAATTGGCAACTAACTTGAATGCAAAGTTAACAAACTTTTATCACAAGGTCAACCTATGTTAACCATTAACACGATCAATTAATATTATTAATTCATTATAGCAATCACTTCACTTAGACCTTTGATCGAATATTTCACACAACAGAAGACAATGTAAATTCCGGCTTCATTGTCTTAAACACTACATCCGATACAAATCACTGAATCCTTCTTCTGTATTTAATCATAGATCCGAACCGACAGCTCAGGTTCCGGACCTTCCAAAGATACAGTCATGCTACGAGCTTGACTGCTATTCGACCGACGTCTCCTTCCTATTTTGGTCAACAAGACCTTAGGATAAACATGCACACCATTTCGGCAATTTAAACCATAGGTTAAACCATTGATTATTTAACCTTATGATAATGTCTTCCCCTTATAACCCTAGTTCATATTTCTCGTTTGTTCTAGAGTCTTCATGTACTGTTGCCACATTGCCACATATCCCAGTGCATAAACATAAGATCATATCTGTATGATAAACTCCTTAACATATCTAACATGATCATTTCTCACATGTTTGAGATGTTGCCATGAATTCACTTCTTAACTGAGCGACAATACCCCGTGCTTGACTGCGCTCGAAGTCGGCCAGCCCAAAGCGGTCATTCAGTGGCCGCACCTGCTCTTCTAATGTGGAGATCCGTTCTCTCTCCTTCACCAACTGTTTCTTGAGGATGGCTACTGTTGGCTGGGTGTCTCTTTGTGCCTCCATACTTGCCAACCTATCCTGTACTGCTGTCAACTTTGCCTCCAAGGCTCGTATATTGTCGGCCTGCGTGACATGCTCTGAGGGAGAGGAGCCCTCACCGTTCCGTGCTCGCTTCTTTAGTGCATGCAACTTTTCTTCCATTGTCTGCTGCCTGAGAGTCACGTCCTGGGTCATTTAGAGTCTCACTACTGCAAGTCTTAACCTGAGTCTATTGTGAAGTCCCTGATTCTGAAACCAAAGCTCCCCAAGCTCCAGATATGATCAGAAACGTGTGGCCAGCACAACGAGCGTTTCAGAGTTTTCAGAGCGTATAATTTTCGTATAATTTTTCCTTTCTCAAATGCATGAAGCCATGAATAAAGTAAATATTGTCCTGCAATGCAATAAGGTAGGATATCATGGAGTAAGATTCATTCTTGAATTACTGTGACAAGATAAATGTATAAAGTTCGGACAGCTTATCTAGAATTCCCAAATCATTATTATATATAAAAATTGTATCACCATCCTTAACAAACAAAAGCAAGGAGGCGGGGTCCCGGTTACCTGTAGTCAACCAGGCAAATGTTAGACTGAGCAGGGTAACAATGAAAGGACTAATATGTAAGGTATGGAACACCACGGTTTATAACCCTTCGCTGTGTCTTGTTAAAATTACTTGTCTCAAAGCCAATGCTCCAAACAATTCAGTTGGATGAATAACCATTATGCCAGTCCAAATTTTGAATGTGTACAGTAGTAGAATGTGAATAAAAGCATTGTACATGCCAATACTACAACAAGTGTTATATATTAATGTTTGAATCTGCAACAATATCAGCAGCAATAGATCAAAACACAATGCGCACCAATGTATTCTAATATTTCAAATGCATCCATGTAACAAATAAATCATTATTTGATATAAACAGTAGCTTTAAAATAAATAAATAAAATGTCAACCCAATAGAAGAACCAAGTTGTATTAACTTTTATTACTTGGCCTCGGCAAGAAACTAGGCTATTATGAATAAAAAAAAATCAGAACATAATCTATGATGTTGCATTTAGAAACTAGAATTCATGAACTACTCTGAACACTATGCATTTCATGTCATGTCATTTTCTAGATGTTTCAAGACATCAATTGAGTTCCTTATCAATCAAATATATTGCAACCAATCTATAAATTACAAGAACAGATCTGGATTACAGCCTTTGGTCCAATATATTTGCATACTAGCTTGTATTGCAGCCTATCCAATTAGCATCCATGCTTTCATATTGGTACCATGAAGTTACTGCATTATAAGAAAACCCTGTGTATATCATGGCTAGCATAAGTCGAGTTGGACAAATGGAGCTTGCAACAAAATATTGGTGGTTTCTCATAAGGAGAAAAAGCCCAGATAGTTGCATCAGAGGTCTTGGCTGGATCTATATATAATACACACATAAGAAGATGCAGAAAAGTAGTATTTGAACTCAGCTTTATGTATCAGAGAAAGGCAGTCATAGAAAGGCAGCCCTAAGTCACAACTTTGCATCCTCGACCATGTAGAGTTAGTCATGTAACTTGAGCCCATGGTGATACACTCTCCTTACATGCCCAAGAGGATATATTCATCAAAACTATCAAGGCTCAACAGACTGGCTGCAGGGCCTTCAATGGCTATTTTTGGTGTCGGATTGGCGGGAAGAGAGCTTTCAGACAAGGTCCATGACCTTATGTTACATGCTGCTACAAAGACAGGTATAGCATGGGTTATTCGGCACTTGCTCGCTCTGAATCGGCAACAGCGGGAATTATTGGCAGGGATGCATTCTTACCACGAGGGGATGCAGGAAGCACTGGCGAAGCTGATCCTATGCAATTCTGGGATGATTGCACAAAGCTTGGATGCTTTAGTGCAGAAAATAGTCATTTTGGATGCACCAGCAATAGATCCAGTCATACCAGCATTTCCTGCTGCTTAGGAAATGCATGTAATGGTTTTCGGGTACAGAGCTTTCAATGAAAAGCCAAATTTTGTAACATAGTGCTCTTTTTTTTAATATATAAACTTTCGAACATAGATGTACTTTCATATGACATAAATTTGTCTTTATTAATTCAACTAAACTTTTAGGATCAGTTAATTATCCGTATATTTTTAGACTGTACACACAGACCTAATAAAGGAATTATAGTACTTGTAAATCAATTTTGTCATATTCTAATATTTCTAATATTAAATATTATTTAGCTGCATTTCAGAGTCAACTATACACAATTCACATACTAATCATTGTACAACACAATAACCACCACATGCACCACCACACTAAGCACCATAACTAAGAAAACATGAATAACAGAATTTAAAAACTAACATGTGATTCCTCTAGATAGTGTGCAACATGTTCTTCTCTTACATTTCTCTCTAATCTTCTAGTTCTAACATCCTTTGTGTTAGGAGACACTCTGGTGTTCTCAATCCAAAAAATTTGATTTTTTTCTATCTGTTCATCTGAAATTGCATCGAATCTCTTAGCCCTCTTATAAGAAACCAATTTCCCACCATTGTAATCGATCTCTTCCCTCTTTCTCTCTGCCTTTTGCAGGTTTTTTGGGTGAACACCTAATACCTTTCCAAGATCTCTCTGGCTGATTTTGTCACTTGTTTTAGAATCTGCACGGCGTGGTACAGTCATTGCAAGACAGCTATTCTTGGCTGCTAGGCAGTCATTGCTGGTAGAGAGTTTCACAGTCTGCATAGAGTCCCAGAAGCTCCTAATGACGATGCTCTTGGCTTCCAAATCCTTTAATTCTTCACCTATAAATTTTTCCAATGTTTTATCCCTCAAAAACTCAAGTAAAATTTCTTTCTTCATGCTATCTTCAATTCTTTTGGTCTATTTATGGAAAGACGTTAGCAAATTAAGGACAATACGACGTTTATTGCTTGCACTTCTTGATGAACCGGATCCTTCTGCCAATTGGCAAGCTCCAATCTTTCCTCTCTTCTTCTTTTCCTCTGGCGTCTTTTCTTCAACATTTCTTCTTCCTTGGTTCTTCTTCATTTTCTCCTGTCTGAAATGGCAGTTTGTGGACAGATTACCTCGTTGACATCCATATCCACAATGGATTGGAGCTTGCAGCAGGGAGCCAAAGAACAGGACGTAGGCAAAGAACATGAAGGGGCCAAAGAATAGGAATTTGAATTTTAATTTTGAAATTAGAATTTCCCCCACAAATTGGGACTTCATTTTTAAATAATGGCAATTCAGTGGTGCTATAATTATACTTTCATACCACAAAAGTGGCAAATGCACGACCACATTTTGGAGGGACAGGGGGGACAGCCGAATTGGGACACCATAGCATGCTTTTACCCTATATATAGCTGTGACGACAGAGTCTAATAAAACCAAATAAGCAACATCTAATAGGATATATATGATGTGCACACTATACCAATATTGCTTTATTGGGTCCTGCCCACGACACCTTACATGAAATGTAACTATGAGCGGCCTTGAACTCGATATATAGATATGTTCTAAGACTAGTGTATTACCACTAGACCAAATGTCCAGGCATAGTTGCAGTCATGGATTTGGCACCGGATTTATGTTTACTGTTTTATAAGCATGGCATTTGTTTTATAGACTTCACTTGTTTGCAAGATGGTTTGTATTTTTGGTTTGGATTGGTTCCCTCAAGATTCAAATCCTCGGTCAGTAAATCTACTGCAATAGCCATACTTGAAATGGATGTTGGGTATTTGTGCAAGGATTCTTTCGTAGGTAGAAAAAATTTGGTAGATTTTCATGCACTTCTCTAAAGGACTATACTGATATCTGGTGGTAACTTGATTGCTAATGGTTTGGCGAAAAAAGGGGGATGTAGTTTAATATATGTATTTTGTATGTTTGTATGCGCGTGCATATGCGCGCGTGCACGTGCACGTGTGTGTGTGAGAGAGAGAACTAATGTTAGAAATAGAACTTTTTGCTTCTATGCAAGGACGGTCGAGCATGGCAGGGCGGCCAGATCTGGTTCCATGTGTATTGGAGCTTCCTTTTCTGGTATGCTGCGGCCGTTCCAAAGAAGGCCGCTGGAGATGCTGGTTGCTAATTGGGCAAACGTCAGTGGATTTGGATGGAATGGTTTGGCTATGGAGGGCGGATTTGGATGAGAAGCTCTGGAACGGTTTGGGTGTGCAGGGCATGAGCTATTTCCATACCATGCAGGCTTAGACATGGCTATGGCATCCTTTCTGCTTTGATTATGTATAAAGCTTCTATGTACACAACTCCTTCCTCTTGTTGAGGCTTGTTTGTAAAGCTACTTTATCACTAGCCCTCCGTTATAAACCGTCACTGTGGTGAGTACTTAAGGGATTAGAATTCTGTTGCAACCGATCCTCTTGGGTGTCAACGGGATTGCTTACATGGGCTCTACGTAGGGCCAAATTTTAGTAGCCAATTTCTCATATGGTTTGCCATAGCCATGTCCGCTGCCAAGAATTCAAACTCTTATTCATAGGTGCAAAGTGTGATACAAATTAGGAGACGGTGCTTTGATTTTGTTCTTGCTTTGGAAGCCCACTTTGGTTTGTGTGATGAGGGAAAACTTATTTATGAAACTTGTACTTTTCAAGTCTGTATTGTTCACTTTCGTTGTGCAATATGTTTCCGAAACTTGTACTTTTCAAGCTTGTATCATTCACTTTTGTTGTGCAATATGAAGTGTTCATTTCTCTTGGTATAATGACATATATGTTCTTGGTTGTCATGTATGTGTCCACGTATAAATACGGGGAGCACTCTCTTATACATGGGTGTGACGTGAAAATTCCACATCCCTTAATTTGGCATATTCATAGGATTGCCTTGGGATCCAATGATCCCAAAAAACAATAAGGAGTGTGCAATGAGGAGTGTTCCCCCAACATTGATAGCATGCAAATACGGTTCGACATACATACATGGTCCTAGATCACAGCCCAGACCATTGGAAAAATATCTTAGCACTACAATGCTTCTTCAGTTATGGGTACGAAAAAGCATGCATCCAACGGCCATAAGAATTTAGAGTAAATTCTAACAAACAGACAAAAGATGTAAACGTGGAACAAATTAGAGGCTAGGAGCCGAGAGAGGAAAGAACTAGAATATCAAGGCGCATAAATAGGTTAGGCCCACAACAACAGAGTGTGCTCTAAGCATAGATCCCTTTATAAAGCATAAATAATCCTTCCTCGTACTCTGCCTCAACAACGATGAGCGCCGGAGCTAAAACCTGCATGGTTTTGCTCCTCTTCATTTTGATCCAAAACAGAGGGTTCGTGGTGATCAGAGGCCAGTCCGATGATGTTATAATCGGAATAAATTGGGGAAGTATTGCAACCCACAAACTTCCTCCTCAATCTGTCGTGAAGATGTTGCAGGATAATCGGATTACAAGGGTAAAATTATTTGATGCAGATCCGCAGGTTTTACAAGCATTCTCGGGATCAGGCATTGAGATTATGATCGCCATTGCAAATGATAGGCTTGAACCTTTTGCAGCAAGTAGGAGTTCAGTTGAAGCTTGGGTAGAAGAAAATGTTACTCGCCATGTTGCGAAGGACGTAAATATCAAGTAATAACTTCTTCCTTTTTTCCTTGATCCTCTATAAAATGCTTAAATCTGCCTGTCTGAGCTAAAATGCTTAAGTTCTTCTGAAATGACATACAGTTTCGCACTATTCTAGATGTTTCCTTGCTTTTTCTCTGTTTGCTTTACAATGGCTCTTGAACAGCGATAACTACGTGAAATATATTGCCGAATATACGTTTGTAGAACTGTTTCTGAGTGAAATTTGATTACTGATGCATCCGTTTGAGATGAAGTATTTTATTTCTGTGAGAATTTCATCCCGATCTATGTTTTTTGGGTGCAAAGGAAGCAAGAGCATCCAGCATTGTGATTAGATTTAAACTTTAAGTACGCTGGCATAATTTTGACCATGTTAGTATGTCAGTGCGTCGAGAATACTCCACCTGCCTCCCATGCAGAGTTTTTATTTAAGTTAAAGAATAAAAGGAGATAGAACTGTAGTTTGGATCTTTACCTTTAACTTTTTGTCTCATTATGCGTGTTCTAGATGCTTTAGGGTTTTAGGGTTTTGGGTTCTAGTGTGAGCTCTTAGAGATCGAACTTAGTGCTGAGGTTTCATATTTTGTCTGACAGATACGTTGCTCTTGGAAACGAGCCATTTCTTAAAGCATACAATGGTACTTTTGAGAACGTGACGTTGCCAGCGTTGAAGAATCTTAACAGAGCACTGAGAAAAGCTAACCTTGATAATCAGGTGAAGGCCACAGTACCTCTGAATGCAGATGTTTTAAGCAATGGTAAATCAGGACTGCCCTCTAGTGGCAAATTCAGATCTGATATCAGGTCTAGCATGCAGGGCATTGTTGCAGAGTTGAATAGGCATGATGCACCGTTTGTAATAAACATCTACCCCTTTCTCAGCCTGCAGCAGGACCCTAACTTTCCTGAGGAATTCGCATTCTTTGACAGTTCTGCTAATGCCCTGGTTGACAGTGGTGGCCATGTCTACAACAATGTATTTGATGCTAACTTCGATCTTCTAGTGAATGCATTGGCAGGAATTGGATTCCCTAACATAAGCATTATTGTTGGTGAGGTTGGTTGGCCTACTGATGGCAGCACATATGCCACCATACAAAATGCTCAAAGATTTAACCAAGAGCTCATAAAGCATGCTAGAAAGGGAACTCCTATGAGGCCAGGAAATATGACAATATATTTGTTTGGCCTGATTGATGAAGATGCCAAAAGCATTCTTCCTGGAAATTTTGAAAGGCATTGGGGCATCTATTCCTTTGATGGCAAGAGCAAATATCCACTTGATTTATCAGGACAAGGGAATGGCAGCTTGATAAATGCCACAGAGGTTAAGTACTTGCCATCTAGGTGGTGTGTGATGAACAAGAGTGCTGATGCTGTGAATCTGACAAGAAACGTTGAATATGCTTGCCAATATGCTGATTGCACAGCCCTAGTGGAGGGAGGATCATGCAACTTACTTGATGATTTTGATAAGAGTTCCTATGCATTCAACAGCTATTACCAAATGTTCAGTCAAGTTGATGGCAGTTGTGATTTTCAAGGTCTTGCTATGATTACTGACAAGGACCCTTCTCTGGCTGGTTGTTCCTTTAATATCCAGCTTGCATTGAATGCTTCTTCATCTTCAGATGCTACATCTTCTTCTCATCCTACATCATCTGAATCATCATCGGCAATCACGTACAGAAGTTCCATTCTTTTGTCGTATGCCTTTGCTTGCTGTGCCCTCATGTTGAGCTTCTAAACCCTCTCATATTTGTATATCACTGATTTGACTCATTATATCCTTATACATACGATGGTGCAGACTTCTCTTTTGTATATGATACGACTTAATAATAATATTACTGTTTCTGAAGGGCATAGTTGTCTTACAATCGATTACCTAATATACCTTTTTTTTTTGTTACTTTTATCTCACGCAAATACAACTCATGTGGTGATTCAAGACTTTGAGGGTAGTAAATAGAGAAACCAAATGAAAAGAATTGAAGGGGGTATCTATCTCTAAGTAGTGGAAACAACACAAACAAAATAGTGTATTAGAGAAATTAGAACGGGAGTTATAGAATTGTTAAAAAAACTTTATCACATTAACAACCTGTATTGTAGTGTGTGTTATTAACAACCTGTATTGTAGTGTGTGTTATAAGGATCTGGTTGCATCTAGGATTAACGTGCCAGCTGGAAAGTGTGTATTATAAGGATCTGGTTGCATTTAGGATTAACAAGCCAGCTGGAAAGTGTGTATTATAAGGATCTTGGTTGCATCTAGGATTAACGATCCAGCTGGAACTTAGAAGGTAAGTGTGTATTATAAGGATCTTGGTTGCATCCAGGATTAACGATCCAGCTGGAACTTAGAAGGTAAGGTTATCGGTCTGATCGAGAACAGGGCTCAGTCTTATGCGCCAAATATCTGGCCTCGAACGTTAGTTATCAGTACTCCTCCAATAGTGATAACCAAAAACAAGGACTCTCTCTTTACACACAAGAGTCCGACAAGGTATAACAACATGAACTTAGAAGGTATAACATTTGTTGCGCTTAATTTCTTGGCATATAAAAGGACTGCATGGCATTGTTGCTCACAAATTACATCATGTATTAGCAATGACCACGAGACAATGTTTAGACTATTGATTATGTGCTAGGGAAGCACCTGGTTTAAGGAGTTTCCAGTGGGAAACCGGCCGCTGGCGCTTTCTCGCTGGAAACCCTGAAAACTAGGCGGGTTCCCACCGTAAGCCACCAATAGGTGGACATTCTGTGCTTGCTTTTGTTTTATATTCCCCCCCCTCCCACAGCTACTAGCGAGCTCCTAGCTATGGTGATGGCGATCTCTCAGTTCATGGAGGGGCTTGATCTCATTTGAAGGATATAGCATAAAATTTGTCTTTGTCTAGAAAGTTGGTGGATGTCTCAACCATTAAACCAATTTCAAAGGGCTTTTTTTTTGTTAATAATTCATTGTTGAACAAGTGCCTTCACCAAATTATTGCAATTTGAGACAACTTATACAATCTAACTTCAGTTAATCAATGTACCTTTGGCACTTGCATTGCAACGTCGTGGTGTCGGTGTCGAAAACATATGCTTTGAACGTGCATAATGGACAAGTGTTAAGTGGACAAAGTTGCCATTTGAATAGAATAAGAATAAGGATAGCCATCGTAACTAATACTTTCATTTGACATAAATATGCTTGATACTCCAACACACTTGCAAATCCCCCCTTGCTAAATCTGTACCAATTTCTTTTTTGGGATTGGTGGTCTATCATTATGTTATTCCTACTTTTTTAATAGTCTCTATGAATAGACTAACTTCCAAGTGTGGAAAAGCTATTATGAGCTAATGGGTGCTTGGCATTACCGTAACACTCTCATGCTCTTGTATTTACTTGTTCATAATGCTAGCGAAATGCTACAGCAGCAAAAGTTTAACAAATGCTTGTTCGCATTCTAGTGTGATGATTGAAATTGTATCCAGTTTTTTATGTGAAGATATTTGACCGCTCAGAAGGTTGATGTAAATGAATGGCTTGTTCTTTTATATCCTTAGTTTGAGATAGAAAGCCATTTGTTCTAGACTATCTCCATTCTGGACCTATACCATTGGCATCTTTCATTGGCTGCAATCCCCAGTTTGGCTGTAGTGCTTGCTTTAGCAGTTGAAGTTCCGGGCAATTAGATCTGCATGTTAAGCCTGCCCCAATTGCTAATCTTATAGATCTAGGTTTAGATTTAAGAGGTTTAACCTGTAATACCTCTGCCATTAGTGGAGATGCTTCCCTTATCCATAAGGATGACAAAAGGTTTAAAGTTTATTTTACCAGTGGTGGATATAACTACCAGCTGACTATCAATATTCTCAGTCTCTAGAGCAGCAAAAATATGAGACTCAGCTTCAATAAAATCTCTAGGTTTGACCCCATCTGATAGTGTCAACTTGTCCCATTCATTTTCGCTAGTGTTGCTTGGCTGTGTAACATATGGACAATCCCGCATTTGTTTTTTGGTCCGTTTTGAAGCATCAAAAACATGCTTTCTCCCACATGTCATATTCTTTTTTAACCCTAGGTATAAACAGTAGAAGTTGACACATACAATCACGATAGCTCTTGGCCTTGTCAGGCACGTTGAAACTGATTATTTTTTGTCTTGCTTGCCATATGGTTGCCGCTATTGGAAGGAAGTCCTAGACTAGGAGATCTAGACCTATAGTTGCAGATTTACCTCCATTGTATCCAATTTGTTTCTGATGGCGGCTAAGTGCCTTCTTCTCTACTTTTGCAATAGACTTCAATTTTATAGCACATATCAACTTCTTGATATTATCGTATAACCTCTCCGTGCCCTTTAGTAATTTCGAGCATGTATGAACGAAGGTTCATGAATTCCTTCGTATATGCCACAACAGTCATGGCGTCTGTTCCAAGCTATAGGAAGTATGGATTTTAGCATTTGAGTGCACGAGCGCGTAGTGAGTCTTAAAAGTCTTAACAAACTTTTTAGATTTACATTTGATTCCACCATATGCAAGTCGGGCCCGTAAGTTTGATGGTAGCCACCTTACCTATATCTAATCCGTCATTCCATAATAGTTGTCAGACTCTTGCATTTCATCAAGAAATGACTCTGCATGCATTCTCTAACAGTTCTTACCAGAGAACTGTGAAGTCTTTGTCATGGCAATATGTAGCAAAATAACAGGGGGTTCCAGGGGGATTTGATATGGATGTAAAAATAACAATTCCTAAAACCATAGACCATATATCTCTAAAACAATTGAATGGGTTGTTATAAGAAAAAACATAGATTCAAGATAAAAAATAATTACATTAGCTCACTGGGTACATTGGTTAAAGTAGTCTTATTAGGACATTGAGTTATTTTGGTAGAGGTTCGAGCCCCCATATTTCATATTCTAAATCTTAGGCAAAGTCATATAGAGGTTCGATATTCCCTCAAAACCTTAGGCGAAATCGTATTTCATATTTCAAAATCATAGGTGCCTCCAAGCATAAATGACTATAAGCGAAACGAGAGGTGCCCAGGGGCCCCAACGTACGATCTGGGTCGTAGGATCGACGAATCCGACGACTGTGGTAGTCCAGGGTGCACCTCGTTTAGAATATGTAGCAAAATAACAGGGGGTTCCAGGGGGATTTGATATGGATATAAAAATATAGACCATATATCCCTAAAACAATTGAATGGGTTGTTATAAAAAAACATAGATTCAAGATAAAAAATAATTACATTAGCTCACTGGGTACATTGGTTAAAGTAGTTTTATTAGGACATTGAGTTTTCAAAATCATAGGCGCCTCCAATCATAAAAGACTATAAGCGAAAAGAGAGGTGCCCAGAGGCGCCAACATACGATCTGGGTCGTAGGATCGACGAATCCGACGACTGTGGTAGTCCAGCGTGCACCTTGTTTAGAATATGTAGCACTGTATCCTGATAGTTTTTCTTGATGGTCTTTTTTAGTATCACTTTGTAACTCAAAAGAGTCCTCAAAATCTGAGCTAGAACTAGACACTTTGTGATGTTTATTTCACTTTATGCATCCCTTATTCCCTTCTATTGCCGACTGAACTTGTGGTGGTTTTACAAGGTTATGTCATTGGTTTGTTCTGCAGGCCCATATTCAGGCAGAATGGATTCTTATATAAAGGTATGCTTGAATGTTTACCATTTGGCGTATCATCATATCATCATAACTAGCTCTTATTCTGGAAATAACCGAGCTGGATTAGTGGGCTCTCCTACCTCGCCTCCTCGTCACAAGGGATTAGGGGCTGAGCCCACTGAGCATTATGCATTTCAGCTACAAAATACTTTGTTATATGCCACAGTTGCATATGAAGTTAAGAATTTACAAAATGCATTATTTATCATCATGTCCATTACCCTAAACATGGCGTTCAAAATCAAAATTTTATATAGCATTGATTTTTATATGCCAAATATTAGTTACATATAATATTTCCATAGTTGATGAACTCGGTTCTGCTTCATCCTTCTGTTGAGAAGGAACTTCAAGGCTCTTCGGGCGTTGGAAAAGGGTCACTCACAGGTTCACGCTGGTGGCAGCCGCTGAGACCATGGAAGGTGGAAAAGCCGTTGCTAACGGTGCAGCTACCACCATCTTCATGCTCATCCAAGCAGTTTGGTCTTGGCCAAGTGTAGCCAAAGTGAGGTCACCCCTGACCAAGACAATGCTTAGCTGATGGGAATTGATGTTCTTGTACTGTATCCCATTGTTGCTGATATGGTCCGCAATGCCCACCATGATGCTTCCGCTTGGCAGCCAAATCTTTAAAAAAAGGAAAGAACTTGCCCCTCTTTGAATGCAGACAAAAAAAATAATTATCCAATACGACCATCCATGGTGAAGTAGTAGTAACTACCTCCTTGTCGAGGTTTACAATTAGTCCTTCATCCTTAACTTCATGTGTTTCTTCATCCTCATGCGCTGGGTTCTCTGTCAATGCTTCGCCCCACTCATTCAGTTCCGTGGAGACATCAACATCGTTGATGTTAAGAACATGGGAATTTATAGAGGTAAAAAGCTTCTTCTGGTGGCTTGGAGGGAGGTCCTTGCATCACAAGATTCCCTCAAGAAGCATCTGGATTGCCTTCCTACTTGTATCACAATGCCTATTGGATTGATGGTGGTGCCAATGTAGAGGAAGTTAAATTAATGAAATCATCCATGCAGTACTCTGCCAAATCATAAAGGACATCAGGCTTCTTCCCTGTTTATATGGCCTATTACATGATACATCCATAAGATATCATCAAGCAACTTTCCTTCCCATTCATATAGATGGATGGCAATTTTTCTAAGCCCTTTAGCTTGCATGTCTATTTATGGTCAATAGACATCTCGTCTGCTAACTGTTTCCATTGGTTATAATCATCTATACTGATGTGTTCATCTTCCTCTTGAATCTCAAGAGGTACAATCTTTTCTCTCTTTCTTTGTGTTCTCATCTTGAATGTACCTGTTTGTTATAATGGCCTCAAAGAAGGTCTCTTTGCCTTGCACAAGAACAGATAAACCCTTTACCCCTACAAATGATGCCATGAATGACATCAAACATTGATCAGTTATCACCCAACATTTGCTTTAGAAGGGTTTGTGGAAGATACAACTTGATAGGATTACTCATTAGATGACAGTAAAATATCATCTTAGTCATATAAGATGTTAGTCAATCCGAATACTTCGGGTTAACTTGCATATTGCTGATGAGATCCACCTTTTTGACACTTGTACCCTTCAAGAACATCAAAAGAAATTTCTGGATTCCAATGCTCACCGTCAGCATACCATTGGAGGTATTTGTGATAGTCTGTAAGAGTGAACTGTCGACTATGGAAGGTGAAAGGCACTGGAGGTGCTTAGTAAGCGAAAGCCCTAATTGTAAAGCCTAACTTTTATAAAGTGCACAAAGTTTTGATATCATTCCGATATCATTATTAAAATACGTACTAGTATTATTACTATTATTATTGCCTTTTTACTTTTCTTTTTTGAAATTCTATTACTTTGCAACCTACAATGAATACTAAAATACAAAGTCAAAACATCCTTATATTACATCCAAAATACAACAAATTCAACATTGCTTGGCTCTGATTCTTCATGTCAAATTGCATGTCTTTATGCATAACGGTGACTCTTTTGACATGGATAGTACAAAGGCCCGTGTTATCAAATAATGCCATAAGGTAATCCTGAAGCTTCCTGAAGAGTAATCATGGCATGGCTTTGAAATCTCACGTCTGTCTTGATCTCTTGTGCCACTTCTCAAACCAACCTTTGAAATGGTAACTTTCGGATTGAAAGCTCGACAATTTTTTGGTACTTACAAATTTTCCGTAATGCCACTGTTCCTGGCCTCCACCGATGAGGCTTTTTATTGGGTGGCTCGTGGTCCTCAAGAGCATGATCATGGCAAGGGGGCTGTAATTGTGGACCTTAACTCAGTCGATCCGCCCGTAACCTTGTTGCTGATTGTCTTGAACTTTAAATTATAATTCTTCTTCAACTTCTTGGTAAGCTTGAGCCTTCTATTATATCCTGAACCTCTTGTCTCAATTGTTGTTGTCAATTTTGCGCCTTAGATTCTCTGCATCTTATTTTGCCTGGGTTCTCCCTTTTAATTCTGCCTTGTATCTTTCTGGCATATCCCTCATTTGGTATTCTATGTTTAGAAGGAGATGGTTGGAAAAAGCCTCAAGAATTTCAACACGTGCAATGTGACATTCCCCGAACTATACAATATTCCCATCATATAAATGCGGGAAATCTCCTTTTCCAGATTATTAGAAGAGGCCCTCCATTTGACTCAAACCATTTGTAATGGCCAAGTCTCTGAGTGAAGGACATGTAGGTCGCATTCCTCCTATGGGATATCCTATACTGCTGAAGCGTACATACATATTAGCAGCCAACAATTTATATAAATAATGACCTCCAAAGGTGACACATCCATCAACATCAGAACAATCATAGATATACATAATGCTCGAAAACAAGGGTTTCTACCCGAACTTAGGCTCAAGGGTGTTTACTTTCCCGAGAGGATTTGTTAGCTTGGGTATGCAAATTATATAATACGCCACAGATGGAACAGATGGCATGTGAGGGTGATAGCACGCCCATTTTCACCGCACAGGAGGTACATGAAGCTTTGAAGACTATGGGCAATGGCCGAGCTAGCGACTCGAATGGTCTATCATCAGAATTGTTTAAATGGGGAGGTAAGTCGCTTCATGCCCTTTTAGCAGATATCTGTAATGATGCCCTCTTGGCTGGTCACTTTCCGCATGAATGGTGCTTGAATAGAGTAATTCCAATATATAAATCAGGAGACAGAGATGATATAAAGAACTATCGCACGATCCTTGTGGGTAGTGTGTTTGCTAAGTTATTTGCATCAATGGTTGAAAAAAAAAACTTACAGTTTAGGGCACTCTCATGATGGGCGAGCAATTGGCCAAGCGTGTTTTAGAGAAGCATACTCTACACTTGATCATTTGGCAACTTTGAGAGTGTCACCGAGGGTGCAAAGGGAGCCGTAAATAAAAGATATTTTGCTTTCATTGACCTAACTAAGGCATTTGACATGGTACGAAGAAAAGATCTTGCTACACGCTTAGAACTTTGCGGGTGCCATTGGAAATAAGGAAGGCGATCACCTCTCTCTACAATGAGGTTCTTGTTAAACTCTCTTTCCCTTTTACGGACCCGAATGCATAGAGAATACGATTGGAGTAAAGCAAGGGTGTCCTTGTTCACCAACACTCTTTGGCCTATTTATTGATGAGCTGGAGGGATGGTTGGCTAGACTTCGGTGGTGATGGAGTAAAACTAGGTAAGTATCTTTGTCGCGTTATTACTTTTGCCGATGACATAGTTTTGATTTCCAAAATCGCCGAGGGTCTTCAAAGAAAGACTTGAATGTGCTACATGAATTACGTGAGCATAAAAGTATGCTAATCAACGTGGACAAATCCAAGATAATGGTGGTTGGTGGTCGAGATTCAACCACTTTCACGGTTGGAGGGATACCTTTGAAACAAAAGGCTGAATATAAATATCTTGGCATTGATATAACCAATGATTACGGTGGACACTAGCAGCCCTAAGAGAGCTTCGGAGGCCTTAGGGCTTACTATAGCATGATGCACCAATGCAAAGTGAACAATTTTGAACAAAGGAATCGAGGAAGTCGCTTTTTGGCATACAGTGAAGCCTCAGAGTATTGTATGGCAGCCCTATATGGGGGCTGGACTTTCTAAAAATGCTGGTTAGAGATTGAAAAGATTCAAAAACGATTCCTTCTTTGGGAACTAGGTGTGAAACCTCAAACACCAGACAGTATTGCATGCTCCTTGCGAAAGCGGGGCTTATTGCCCTTAGAGGTAGAGGGACTTTGCGGAACCATCACTTACGTAAATAAGATTTTGGCCATGGACTCGATAGGTGGCCAAGGTTGGCATTGGAACAATCAAGAGATAGAGGGTGGTATGCTGATATAAGAAAGTGGGCTGCTAGATGGCTTGGATATGGGATATGGCCAACCTCAAACGAAGTTTAAAGAAGTGCATGAACAGTAGCAAGCATAACAATTGAAGACTATGTGGCAATTAAGTGTAGAAGGAGACACAAAGAAGCGATTTTACATAGAAGAGATAAATGACTTAAAGGACTACACTAGCCAAGCATACTTAACCTCTCATATCAGCAGAAAAGAAAAGAATGTTAATCTCTCACGGTACCGTCGTCTCATAATTTGCATATTGAGACAAGCAGAATGTATGGATTAGCTCGTGAAGAGCGTTTTTGTCCCGGTTGTCTAGACCCCAAGTTGGAGACAGAAAAACATGCTTTATTAGAATGCTACTCTTATGAATATATAAGAGTCAAGCATGGAATTAACATGTCTACATTGAAGGAGCTATTTGATCTTCCTGCGCATATCCTGAGCTCATATATTAGAGAAGTGTGGAGAGAACGAGAAGACATAATTTGTCTGTTCAATCTTATGGAAGATTATGAATCTAATAATGCTCTAGAATGAGCGCAATAATAGTCTTGTAAAACTTTTGCCATAGAGGCCTGGGGGCCTAAATGGCTTGATTAATACAATTATTATTATTATTATTATTAATAGTCACAGCCTCTAGATAATAGTGAGATGGAATCATGACAATGGCATTTGCTGGCATAGAACATTGGATAAGTAGTCCACTCCATCCGCCCCTCTGTTGCAGATAGGCTGAAACATGTTGTGGCATGATGTAACCTTTTGGAGACACGTGGAACAACAATGTCCAATTGGCACCCGCTAGGAAAAACAATCTTCCATAACATAATGAAAAAGTCATAGTCCATTCTCATGGGCTTTTAAGATCGGTGATATCCTTTAAAATTGAGGTTCCAGCATTGCATTGTGTTCTACTAGCCAATTCCATGGACGAGTCACCCTATGGAGCTAATCGAGGTTGCATCTCTTCGGTCCAAAGAGGTAGGAAAGGGACAAGTCCCTTTCGAAAGCACAATGAATCTATGGGTGGCTAGAGGATCGTGGCAACACATGTCTGTACCCAACTTTAACCCACCATACAATGAGTCAAGGTGATATTGCAATCCAAGAAGTGTCAAATCCATACCTGACCCACACATGGTGACCGACTATAAGCCTAGCACACTATAAGGGCCCCAGTAGCTTCGATCAGCATGGCCCTACCTCCACATCTCTATTGCCCCCGTTGTCTCGTTCTCAATCACAATATAACATCTATAGCCAGGTGGCCTCTATGCGAATGCTGTATTTATTGAGATTTATGGGGGTTCTAGCTAGGATTATCCATACATCTGCTAGTCTTTAGGTCTTATCCCCTTTTCCAACAAAAGGTGCAGATCTAAAATATCATACATCCATTCAACACATTATAACTAAGAATCAACATAAGATCTAACATCCCATCTAATCATACAAGGATCACTTCTTAGTTAAAGAATCAATCTATCTCTCATATCTGTTTGTTGGCTTAAACTGTTGTCATGGGGTATGCCTGTCCTTCTAGTGTTTGAAGAGCTTCTTCATAGCTGCTTCTCCTTCCTCAAACTTCTTGAACCAATTTGGAGATGGTTGGGGATAATTACCCTAAATGGTAATCCTTCAGATAGAACTTCCTTTTTGGCCAATAGAGTTACGTCAAGTAGCGACTTCATATAGGTGTAATTAGCAATTAAATTAGCATAGCTATCTTTCTTTTGAGTTAATGTTTTTTTTTTTTTTGAGGGACGGCATAAATTTATATCATAAGGAAAATGAAGTACACCATAGAAGGATTAGATGAGTTGAAGATAATTTCCCCAAAATCCTATCCTTCTCCTCATTTGGTAATGTAGAGACTTGAAATTGATTGTATAGCCTGAACTTAACCTCTTAAAGCAATGAGTGAGCAGTACAGAACTTCCCTCTAAAGATGACTTGATTTCTTCTCATCCAGTTGACCTAATAAATGATAGCCCTATTAGGGCGATGGCAAAAACAAGTACACGCCCATTTTCAAATACATTGATTGTCAGGACAAAGGTAAAAGTAATGCTCAATAGTCAGATGGGGCAAACTTGACATAAAGGACTCATGACTGGTTTGAAAGAATGCACTGATGCATTCATTCGAAGTGCTCGATGATCAATCTACCAAAGAAGAATCGACTGCTTTGGGCGGATATCTTTACACCAAATGGAACTCCATAGCTTTAAAAAGTGGGCCTCTTCCACTCTAAGTTGCCAATGTGGAGAGGTCAGTTGAGGTTTGGATGCTATCAGCAGCTATGCATATTTTTTTTGGACAAATCATTTACCCAAAGAAACGCCTGAGGGCAAACGACAGATCCTGTGCTCAGGACAATTAGAAAGCAAAGGAGTATTATTTGCAGCAACTTCCCAGGAAGAAAAGTCCCATCGGAGCAAACCAAACTGATGCCTGAATTTATCCCAAAAAAAAAGACGTCCATTCTCATACCATGCCTCCAAAGATTTAACCCCAACAGCTTTCCATCTGCGCTGAGTGACAGGATGCATTGTCACAGCCAGAGGGAGATGGCCTATAGAAACCCACAAAAAAAAGCGGAGTGGTGCAGATGAAATGCGATGAGAGGTCTAACAACATCCCATGCCTTAAGTGTGCCCTTCAACAATGGGGAAGCATGTGGAGGAGGAGCAAGAGGATATAATAGCACCCAAGGTAGAGGAGGCTGAATGCAAGTGCTGTAATGACTGAGCAGTGAGAGTGCTCTAGAAGACTACAAGGCCATGCAAAAGACTTGCCAAATAAGCTTAGAAGCTAGAACTTTTTCATGCATAGCCAAGTCCAACATTTCCAGGCCACCATGCTTTTTGGAACGGGTGCACTTGCTCCATGCAGCCTTCACCACCCCCAATTCATCCCCCAAATACAAAATTATGCACTGGAGCAGACATCTCCTTGAACTCGTTGGATGGTGCTAGAAGAGCAAAAACCACATGAAAATGTGTACTACAAAGCACTGACCTAGAAGTCTGTATCCTGCCTGCCATCGATAAAGATGCTCCTCTCCAATAGAGAAGGTGCCACTGAAGACCCAATAGAATCTGATCCTGAACCTCATAAATGGAAATGTCCATGCCAAAAGGTACCCCAAGCATGCATGTTGGCTCCCCAGCTGGTATAACTTTCCATAGGTACCAATGCAAGCAGGATGTGGTGGAGTGTCTAACGCCCAAACCACACTGCATTTCTACCAATTAAGCAAGCAACCTGAAGCCAAAGAGAAGATATATAAGAGCTGCTTCACCACATCAAGATTCTCCTCATCTGCCCTTAGCAAGAGAACTGTGCCATCATCAAATTAACAACAAATAATTTGTGAACCATCGGCCAGCTATAGGGCCTGAATGAGATGGCCATCTAGAGCGCATCGCAGAAGCTGTGTCAATCCCTCTGCCACAATAGTATACAGGAATAGAGCTAAGGGACATCCCTGTTGAATGCCCTTGTTGACTGAAAATATGTGGGAGGGTTCTATTTTAAAAAGAATTGCGACTATTGCAGAATGTAAAAGCCTCAAAGAGAGCAGAAGGATGACCCAAAGCCAAACATAGGCATGATTCGAAGAAGGAATTCCCAAGAGACACTGTCGTATGCTTTGGCAAAATCAAGCTTCAAGTAAGCCACACATTGCCCATATGAGCATGTCCAATACATCCCCTCATAAGTCATTGCAACATTATCTATAATGTGTCCGCCAGGTAGGAACCCTGCTTGTTCCTCACTAATTGAAGCGCTCATAAGTCTTGAGCAGTGTTGGGCAAAGTTTTTAAACCAACCCAATCGGAAATTTTCCTACTCTTTTATCAAATAGTTGAATTTTTTCAGTTCGCAATCGAAAATTTGCATTACTGTTATATAAATATGCATAAAAATCTACTGGAATTTTTCCTACAATGCGCTAACTCAACGAGAAATTCTTAGTTTCAACCGGAACAAACCTTCTCTACCCCAGAATTTGCCCAACAATGGTCTTGAGCTTCTCAGCATAAGCTTTAGCAATAATTTATATATAACTGGCAGCAAAGTGATGGGTCTCCACTCGGAGATAGTCCTAGGCTCTTTCAGCTTAGGAATGAGAGTTATAAGTCCAGTATTCAAGATTTTGTCCAATTGATGAGAATGCAGAAGCTCTTGATATGCATCCCAAACTAGAGATGAAGACCATTCCCGGGATACCATAAAAAACTCAACTAGAATGCCATCCATACCTGGACATTTATCTTTAGGTTATAATTCCACAGCCGTACACAAAAGAGTGAGAGGGAGCTCCATCTCTTGCCATTGAGGTAGTGACATAATAGAGTGGAGCTTGGAAAGGACAATGTCCATTGTTTCCTGTTCTTCTAAAAGAAGTAGGCAAAACGTGCAGGCAAAAAGGCTATTAGCTGCTCCGATTCAGAGAGAAAATGACCATCAGGCAGTTGAATAGAAGATAAAGCTGAGCGCTGGCATTTCAAGCGTGTTGCCTTAAAGAACATCTTGGAGCACCTATCGCCTTCTTTCAACCAGGCTAGCAACTTTCACCTTATCTTGTCTCACACTGATAATCTCAAGATTCTGAATTTCCTGACAAGTTGTGCCTCTCGTACATGCATACCACCAAAGAGCCTGATCTGTTATAGTTCAATATACTTTTATGAAATTAACTCCCTCTCATGACAAACTCTTTCCCAGCCGGCCCCATCGCTTCGCAATCACACTAGCAAATGCAGAGGCCAACCTTCTCATTGGAGTGTCTTCGGGAGGTATGGAACACCAAGCTGCCTCATAACCTTGCAAGAACTTCCGATTCTCCAAGTAACGGGTATTAAGCTTAAATACAGTCTTTCTAACAAAATGCATTTGCGGATCTACAGATTGAATGATTTGGGGATCGTGATCTGACACTATTTACAAGAGGAAGTTCCTGCGATACAGGGCTAGAATATGTTGTTGCATGAACATATTTGTATAAACCCTGTCATGCCTAGCTGTCCATGCCGTGCCATGCCCTGTCCATCATTATGCCATGTGAAACCCGCATCACTAGACACCTCTAAAAAACCAAGACATCAACAAACGGTCCCACTGTTTTTGCAAGGACTTCCGATTCTCCAAGTAACGGGTATTAAGCTTAAATATAGTCTTTCTAACAAAATGCATTTGCAGATCTACAGATTGAATGATTTAGGGATCGTGATCTGACACTATTTACAAGAGGAATTTCCTGTGATACAGGGCTAGAATATGTTGTTGCATGAACATATTTGTATAAACCCTGTCATGCCTAGCTGTCCAGGTCGTGCCATGCCCTGTCCATCATTATGCCATGTGAAACCCGCATCATTAGACACCTCTAAAAAACCAAGACATCAACAAACGGTCCCACTGTTTCTTCTCAAAGCCAGTGACGCCTATCGTGGTGATGGCCTAGTGGTAAGTCCTTGGATTGGGATGATTCCCACTAGGGTTCAAAACCCACTGGCTACCATCGGATGGGAGACGTGGGCGGGTGCTAGTCCCACCAACCATGCCTTCAAAAAAAAAAAAAAATGCCGCTCCTTTCTCCAGGCAATCTACTACATCCTCTATCATATTAAAGTCACTCAAAAGTAGCCATGAGATCTAGTCATCCCATCGCTTCAATTTGTTATAGATAAAAGCCCATAAGGTTGCTCGCTTGCGAGAGCTATTAGGGCCATAAACATTAACGATGTCCCACTCAGTCCCTGCCACATTTATCCTTATATGTGAAATTGAGATTAACATCCAGAGACCAAGAAATGAAAGAATCACCATGGAATCGGCCTGACGCACTGACCAACCCAACCTATTGATGACCCAGAACATTTATCAAACCAAGGATAGCACCTGGAGTGCATTTATGCTCTTGAAGACAAATGATTTGCAGATGCAACCGTCGAATGTGCTGAACTCTAGCCCTCTTTGTAGGGGAGGATTTCAAACCCCTTATGTTCCAACTGAGAATATTCATCAAGGAGGTTCCAAAGTACTCTTTCTCCTTCTACACTTGAGGGAGTTAGCTTGAGACCTCACAAGTGCAGCTAAATCATAAATTGTGAAGGGAAAATCTCGAACAAGGGCAATGCTACCATTGTCATCATGATATGCAACTGAAGGCAATTCCATGTCCTCATCCCTTGATCCTTCAGAGACTGAACCTGACACTGCATCATTGTTCTTGCTTTCATATATTTGGGCATCCTCTCCCTCATCGGCCTACCTACGGGCTTGGGAACGCTTGTTCCTTTTGGTGGTGATCAATGTCTATTCTTGAGATGCCGACTCATGAGGCAATGCTTGAGGAGGTGTAGAAGGCAAAACTTCCATAGTTGAGGAGAGGAGGAGTTCCTGGGCAGACGGAATATGAGTCTCATATGGATCAGATAGCGAGAAAAGTATGGAAGAAGAAGAAGGTGGATCTGAAATAGAACTCGGGGGATGCTCATGCATTGGAGCACCAGCGAAGGGCTAATAACAGCCTTGGAGAAAATTACTGGGGTGGACTGAGGGAGGATGGGCAGGGGAAACAGGCGTAAAAGCTGGTGGAGGAACACAAGACATTGCGGCTGACAAGGTCGAAGAGCCAAGAGATACATGCAGCTTAACAGAGGGGAACCAACGACACAATTCAGATGCGTTGAGAAGCTAGACTTTGAAACACGAGTAAAATTCTTCGCACCTCACTATGATCTCAGAGGGTAACTCCTTGTAAATAGGTAAACCCACACAAATCTGAGCACTTCTAGTAATGGTATGGGCAATATGAATGTTTAAAGCATTGGAAATTGACTCAAGAAATTTTGGAATAAGGAGATTGGGGGGTAGGTCAAGGATCTGAAACCAGCAAGGGAGATAAGCCCGAAGAGGGAGATTGACTAGAAAAGTAGGGATAGTAATTTTAGAAAAGGATGGGAGTACCCCCAATGTATCTACACCTCTAGACACCAGTTTGTCCATGTCTCTAAAAGGAAAAACCCTCTGCCTATAGCTTTAATAGACTCAAAAAAATAGATGCTATGTCTAAGAAAAGCCTTAAGCCAGAAAGCAATCTTGTTCATGTCAAAATGTTGGCTAGTTCAATATGCCACTACAGAGTAAGCGATCAAGTTCTGCAAGTACTTGAGATGATCGTTCAGATCTAGATTAATCAACGGGGTATTGTGGTATATACCACCCGATTGAACTTGGCTAATGTCTTAAAAAGAGGAGGGTGGTGCTGCATTTGTAGGCTCATTCAATCGCTTCATTATATCCAGCTTATTGTCCCTCTGTACAAAGGCAACAATCTCATATACTCGGTCAATCTCAAAATGTAGTAGATTTTGCATAATCCAACTGTTGAAACGTGATTGAGAAACTCGTTGATCAAAATCTTAGCGCTTCCAAGCGCTAAGAAGAGGAGGGTGGTGCTTCAGGAGCTGTTCGTTCATGATCAACTGCTTGTTTCTTAGCAGACCTGCTTGATTGATTTAACCTAAGAGTTTATGTGACGCTCTCTACTAAATATACGGCGCCCGGCCGTAGACTCCGCAGGAAATCCCCCATCCGGTCCTTCGACCGCACAGGCCCTCCGTCTATCCTGCACTCTGGGATCACCGTAGTGCGGGAAGGGGACACGAAGGTGTCTTGCGCGCCCTTCCCCTATGGGCTCCTATCACAGCGGAAGCATAAACAACGTCAGAACTAGCAATAACAATACATCATACTACCTCGAAGGGTAGTCCATCCACATATCCACAACTGCAAAGAAGATAATCCTATGCCATAAAACATGAGAGCTCCTACCCATGGCTCCGACTCATAAGGAGGATGACTGACTGGCTAGGCCCCTCAAGATAGAGCGACCCGAGTCATAACAATGGCGGGGCTGGCTATAGACAATGGCTAGGGTTGACCACTCCATCCGCCCCTCCCGTGCATATACTTTGCGGATGGGCTCGATCAGGAGCTCGGCATGACTCTAGCCTTCCTGGGATCACGCAATCCCATGGCATCACCCATCGAGACTACTCCGGGTTGCATCTCCCCTGTGCAGCCGAGGCGGGAAGGGTTGCATCTCCCCCTTCCCGGGTCTAGAGGTTCCACGAGGCTAGAGAATCGTGGCGACACACGATTCATACCCGATGAACCCCCAAAACAAGAGCCAAGCCGACACTTGCAACTCTTGAGAGGCGGGCGACACCATTGCCTCGGGAGGTGTGTTCCGGACCCATGCTCGGCCCACAAGAAGTGACCCACCATAAGCCTAGCCCACTATGGGATCCCCCAGTAGCCCCCACTCGGGCGGGGATCCTCCCCTCGCATTGCCTCTAGCCCCGTTGTGTAGTGCTGAGTCACATCATAGCCTCCATAGCCCGGTGGGTTCCTATGCACAGGCCGCAACTAATAGGAACTAAGGGATCTACTCTCGGAGCATACTACATATGGCTCTAGGTCTCTACCCCCCTTCCCAATACAAGAGGAGCAAACATGATCAACCAACATCACATAGCATCATAACATGATAATCATCATAAGAACATCTTAACCTAATCATACATATCTAACTTACAGTTAGGGTTCCTTGATTAGGGTTCAAGATGTTGAATACGGGTTCTAGGATGGCTCTACTCTAGATACGAAACACTAACCCATCTGGAGTGCTAACTTTCAAATGGACTACTAAGAGCACTACTCCACATACCTGCTCCAGAAGCACTCCCTCCCAATCCTGGCATCTCCATGATCTTCAAGATGTTCGAGGTAGCTCCCACTCCTGCTGATGCGCTCACGCTCTGGGGGCTGCCACGCTATGTTGTGCCACAGCAGACGGTTCTCGAAACGGAGTTTCAAGCGCGAAGAAGGTTCCCAGACTGATGGAGCCAGAAAAGAGGCCTAGGGTTAGGGTTTAGGCCTTTATAGGTTAGGGTTCACATGTTATGCCACATGGCTCCAATAGGGTAAGTCCGTGTGGCGGGTGCCCAATAGGTTAAGGCCACGTGGAAAATGGTCTTACCCTAAGGTTGGCTAAGTTATATGAATAACTTAGTCATGCCCCCTAGTGCCACAATCTATGGTATACAAGGCTATGAAGATAGACTTGTATAGTGACGGACCTGGAAATATACGTATTTATGGCATATATTTCCCTGGAACGTCACATTCTCCCCCCCTTAGGATAATGCTGTCCTCAGCATTACGCTAAGGTGACTAACCTACACTAATCCTGCAAAAGCACACAACAAGAATATATGAACTTAACTCTATTGAAAAGATCAACTTTTCATTAATTACTTTTATGTAATTATAAAGCTATATTTATAAGTTATACAAAATTATATAGCTATAACAACTATTATTATAAAAGTATACACATATAATATTATTACAACAAATTTAGGAGTTCATAGTTAGTCTAAAATCTATGACTCCTATCTTCTCGTAACGTGCTCCCTCCTTCATGCTTTCCTTCACTGGCCTGCACAAGTAGCACATTACGTTATATAAGTTAATAAGTTTGTGGTTTTAGGGGACCACCCCCCTTACCTACCTCCTTGAACCGAACTACTAGCTCAAGGTTACCCTACTACCTTGCACTCGATCATGGCCCTTTCGGATTTGAGCTTAAGGACCATTTAAGATGATCCTATCATCGCCCATGGTCAAGTGCTACCTTGTACTCGGTTACCCGGTGCCGAGTACCCCTAGTGCATCATGCCCCAAGGGTTTTAAGCTAGGGAACGTCTCACGATCCCATCATCGCGCATGATCACTTTGACCTTCACCATGACCCTCCTACGGCCAGGTGTGCGCACCCCGCATCGCGGCATAGAGAGCATCCGATCGATGTCCCATCATCGCCCACCATGCCTCATTCCTCACTCACATGACCCTAATGGTCATGCGCACCTCTTGGTGCGTGCTGGCCTAGAGAATGCCTTAAAGGCGTATCCCATCATCGCCCACACGTTCCAAGATTCTGGCACATGCACTCTACTAACTAGAATACATGAGCCAGAACTTAAGGCTAACTAAGAAACATACTAAGCTAACCTCCTGGCAAGTCGCCGTCGATCAAATCGGAGACGACTCGCCCATCAAACTTCTTCCTAAACTCTGGGTATTGCTTCTCCAAATCCTGCTTCAATCGCGTCTTCCACGGGCAAGTGCTTCCACTTGATCAAATACTGGAGGAATTGAGACCACCTAGTCCTCTTGAATGACTTATCAATGAGCAATTCAGGCACAATTTCAACTTGATCCTCCGTCATTTCCAACAAAGTTGGAGTATCCAAAACCTCATCAAGGTTAGGATCGTGCCTTTTGAATAAACTCACATGGAAGACCTTAAGGTGGGCCAAGAGATCCAACCTGTAGGCCTGAGATCCCACTCTTCTCCAAGATCTTGAACGGACCGGCCCACCTAGGGGCGAGCTTCTTACAATTGCCGATGTGAAGCTTCCCTTGCTTAACCTTTACTTGAGCCAAACTTTATCTCTCACAACAAAACAACTCTCGAGGAGTTTTATGTCTATCTACTAGACTCTTCATACATGCTCATGTTGTTTGAAGGTATTCCCACACTTCTACCAAAAGCTACCGCATATATGCTGTCGTTGTTGAGAAACTTCCACCTTGGGTACTAGATTATGCCACATAACTAGGGTCAAGCATTGATAATTGTAACTGATCATGGGGGAGACATCTTCGATGACTCTTGCTTCATATTATTGTACGTAATTGACCAGGTGGATGTACTCGGCCCATTTGGATTACTTGTTCCAATCATAGTTTCTCAACGTGCTCTCCAAAATTGTGTTGGTGCGGTCCCTTTGCCGATTTGACTGCAAATGAAAAGCAAAACTCATCAACAAGTTGGTGCCGCTCGTGTTGAAGAAGTCTTGCTAAACGTCGCTAAAGAACTTCGGATCTCTTTTGGTGATGATCGACCTGCGCATCCCATGCAGCCTAAAAGAACTCTTATGTAGACCACACGGCTAGATCCAAGGCGGTGTCTATGGTGTGGTATGGCAAGTATGTGCCCTTTTGCTAAGTTATGTACCACAACCATCAAGGCTTCAAAGCTTCTTGTTGTCCTTCAAAGCTTCAAACCATGCTGAAGACTTCCCACTTGGCGTCTGTCACCGCCCAAGGTTCCAAAACTCTTGGAATTCGAAGTTGTTCTGCCTTTGTCTGCTGGCTCCACTGACATTCTTGGATATGTCTGATTATCTGCTTCTTCATGCCCGGCTAGAAGTAGCTACTTCTAATCTTGAAGTAGGCCTTTATAAATTTTGCATGGCCGGAAATAGGGCTATTATGCGTGTCCTGAAAGATTTTTCTTACTCCTTATACTTTGGGTACGCATAGTTGTTCTTTGCTATTAAAGATTACCTTCCTTTTTAAGATATTTGAAGGTTTCTCTTTCTTAATCCGTCCTTGCACTCTTGTAAAGACTAGCCCATATGTGCTTGAACTCCATGCTGGGGGAGATGGCTTCTTCTATCTTCTTGCCGAATTCGCTTGCCGAAGTGGAGATGGCATTGCGAATTGCTGCTTCAAAAGCTTGCCAATGAGTGGCGACGTCTTAACATCTCCACGGTTGCATGCTCTTCCATTGATTTGTTGTAGATCACGATGTCGTCGAAGAGAATTGATGAAGAAATCATCCAAGGAATCTTCGAAGACGTCGTTCCTCAAATGCATACAAGTTGGTGGAGCATTCCATAGACTTAGGGGCATTACTGTGTAATCATAGTGCCCATACCATGTTCTGAAGGAGTCTTATAATTATCTTCCCCCTTCATTCTTATTTGTTGATTGCCCGAGCTTAAGTCAATTTTGTAGAAGAATCTTGCTTCTTGGGGCTGATCCATTATGTCTTTTGCTTGCTGAGCTGCCCATGGTTGATATACATCTTTAGACTTCCATCTTGGCCGAAAGGATCCCCAAGTCGATCAACTCCTACAACTGCTTCTTGAGCTCTGCTAGCTCGGAAATGCTGATTCTATAAAGAGCCTTGCTGATCGGCTCTGCCTCCGGTGCAAGAGTGATTTCAGACTCTATGCTTCTATAGAGCAAAAACTCTCAAATTTCATCAATGGATATATCATGGGACTTCTTAATTAACTTAGGAATTGGCCGAGGCAACTGTTCCGAAGTAGCATCTTCCTTCTTACTCTTGTAGTCGGGGTCGACAACTTGTAGCTTATGTACGATGTACTTAAGTAATTGCTTTACTGACATGCGTTGCACGATTGGAATTACTTCCTTAACTTAAATTATAAGTTACTTGCCCTTTGGTGCTGGGATAAGTATCTCTTGCTTATGATAATCAATTATTGCCTTAGCCGGCTTTAATATTGCATGTCTATTATGAGGTCATAGTTGCCAATGTACATAAGTTGGTCCGATGCTCTACTTTGCTCCGCTTGAGGTTGATGTCGACTTGACTCTTGTTCCGTTGGTGCTGCTAATTACTCGGCCTAGATTTAGACTTAAGAGTCTTGCTCTTAAAGATGTCAGTCATCTAGGAGGTGCAAAATTTACAAGTTAAAGAACTACTTACATAAATCCTATGGCCACAAGTTATCCTATTATTGAATCCTTCTTAGCGAGGTGATCAAGCTCACGAAGAGGTTCCAATACGTTGGATATCTACCAGCAATGTATACAATTGTTGTACTCCATACATTTTCTTCCCAATCCTTGAAGCTTTGCTCAATTCTTGGGTCCATCTTCTAAAAGAAAAAAAAGACAAAAAATCTACTCGAAATTTCGTCCCAATCCCATCATGGATGCTATCACCCATAATTCTAAGATACTCAACTATCTGATAGGTCCTCTAACTCGCTTAGAACTGGTCTAGTCGTTAATCATTGGAGTAGCAAGGCAATGATCCATAATTTGTTGAAAAGTCTGGCATCCTTGGAGTTGTTATATGATCATCCAAGTGCTCTGCTTCCTTTCATTGAACATATTCTGACTTTTCTCGTCCTTAATGTTGATGCTGATTACCTTCATTAACATTATCCCTCTTAGTGGACTTGCTGATGTAGTGGCGACATAAGGCTCGGTGTCGCATCCTAGAGCCTTGAAGGTAATGTTCTTCACATTCTAGAATCTTTCATGTCGCTCATCTGCCTTGGAGGTTACGAGATTCGAGGATGATTCTTCTAACTCCTGAATTGATATTGTTGTGTTGAGCTTGTCGATTTGATTCTTCATCCTGGCGGCCACATGCTGCTGTTATAAGGCTGAAGACAATGTCGAGTGCTTTACCACTTCTAACTGTGCAACTTCTCTTGCTGAGAGGAGTTTATGTGCATCCATCTGCAGGGATTAATCTTGACGGATCAATTAATAATGCTGGTATTTGGTCCCCCATGATGCCTCTTCTTGATGGTGTTTAACCTCCAATCTCTAAGGTAGAAGATTGTCGTGATCTTGAGATGGTGCTGTCGAGGTTGATGCAGTTGCTCTGAAGTATCAGGGCTGATGAGGAAGAAGTTTGTTGCAGTCTCGCCATATTTCTATTCCTGAGGAGCCCACCCTTATTGGCTTGTAATACCTCCTTAATCAAAGCATGTTTGCTTGAAGTCCAAATCTGATACTAATATCTATGATAGTTGCCCTTCCGAGGAGGTATGTCCAGTCTCATCCTTTAGGGCTCTTGATATCATAAGTCGATGAAGTCGTCTTGTTGGTGGCGTAGCTGTGACATTAGTCATCGATGTCGGGCCCTTCCTCGAGACAATATGGCACTTGGAGAATATCCTTGACTAGGAGGTGTTCCTCCCCTAATGTGATCAATTTTGTAAGTGCCATGATGCCCACTGGCTGTTGCATAGCCCTCTTGGCAATTCTTATGTCTATCCTTGATGTCGCAATCATCCTTCCTATAGGCTCTCCTTTATTTTTCGTGTTCGAGCTTCCCTGTACACCCTCTTGGCCTAGTTTCCTCCATAAGTTTGCCCTCTGCTTTCAATTTGTTGATGTTGTCGAGTGTCTCCACTGTCGAGGCTCGAGGATCCGCAACAAAGGTTCTCCTGACCTATTTTACTGCTCTAAGCACAAGGCAACTAATACTACCATAACAACAATTACTTATGTCTATTTACTCTATAAACCCTATTTTTATACCTTTATCCACTCTACCTCAAATGACCCACTTGGCACTTTACTAGGCACTGAGAAAGGTACTTATTTACTATTATGGGGTGGTATAAGGAGATTCATTCACTGGGTGTATTTGGTGTGCTAGACTAAATTACCTAGATAGAATGAATTCCTAGATAATTATCTATGATACAAAGGCATGGCTGAAGACACTTGATGATAGTGCACCTATGATGTGTGTTGGTGTATCATACCAACGTGTGACAACAATTTCTAAGGCCTTGGCAACTAGCTGGGTTTCTAAGAAAAAGGTTTAATTATACTACCTATATGTAGACAAGAAGACACTTAGCAAGATAAGACGACAACTAAGCTATGATGAATGCAGATGCTGTTTGTATCTAGCTTAAGGGTCTTGGTTCTAAGTCTAAGGCTTGGCCATTAATATTATCTAACATTCTTAAATCTAATTAAGAATCATAATTCAAACACAAACGATGCCCTCCCTCAATGGTTGGCATGGGGGGGTTCAACCCTGTGGGTGAGAGGTTCAATTCCCGCTACTGTGGGAATTCTTTTAAGATGAGGTTCAAATAGATTGAAAAGCTAGAATGGGGTGCTACAAGACACTAGAATGCATGGCAAGAGGCTAGCATGTGCACTAAGAACCTTTCAGTGCATTTTTGCAAAATTTTTGGACAAAAACATATGAATCGGATTATCGGATGTCAGTGCATTTTTGCAAAATTTTTGGACAAAAACATATGAATCGGATTATCGGATTGGATGCCCACTGGCTCCAGGTTCGTCGGTTACTAAAAACTCCACAGCCACAAACTTTCTCTTCAAGATCTAGCTCCTTCTGGACTTGGATACCCACTGGCTCCAGGTTCGTCGGTTACTGAAAACTCCACAGCCACAAACTTTCTCTTCAAGCTCTAACTCCTTCTGGACTTGGTCACACTACCTAGTACTTATCTCAATTCATTCTTAAAAAGAGGCATCAGCATGCAATAAAAAGGACACATGCTCATCACCATCAAAACCTTGGTCAAGTTGATCATTAATTTTGTCCAGCCAAACGTAGCAATTGCAAACAAATGAACAGAACAAGAATTATGTGAACCAATTTTGGCATGATTGTAGAATATTCACGCAATGCTCCAACCAATTTATAGATTTTACTTACTCAACTACATTGCTAATGGGTGAATGATCCTATTTGGCTAGTTGTGGGAGCAACAAATGATTGCATATCGAAGTTATCAATTGCAATGTATGTTTCAAAACTGCCAAACTCGAAGCTAGAGAACTAAACATGCAATTCAATGTCGTGCTCATTGTGCTCAAGGTGTATGTAGCGTGTCGGATTACGCTTTCCTGGCTCTACTTGTGCATTCGAAATGCAGTTGATTTACCAAAATACGTTCAAAATACGCGTCCAAATACCAGATTCTATTTTCCAGACATCTTGAAATATGTATAAAGCATTATGTTCCCCATGGCCCTTCTCTCCAAATCTTGGAACAGAATGGCTTTAAGAGACACTCATGTGAAAAATGCTTAAACCTTGGTTCTCAATCGAAGCAGAAGAAAACTTGGTTTATCTTCCAATTGCTTACAGATTTTGCAACTAAAAGACATACTTACACCCAGCTTGGAGATTTCTTAGCGCTTTAAAACGCTAAACTAGTAGAGCTTTTTGGCACCACTCAAAAGCAAGGCGTTATATTTACAAATTACATGATAGAAGCCAGTTGGTCTGAGATCAAATTCATGTTGAAGCAAGATATTAGCTTCATAGAGTGATTTGTTCTTGTAACCTTTTCTTTGTTGAAGTGGCAAAGAATGAAGATCATTCTTAACATGCTCATTAAGCAGGCATGTAATAGCACCAGCTCGATGCCTACAGAATCTGATGAGAAGCATCAAACAGAATAACAGACCAGGAGCATATTATACTATGTCAGGAAAGTAGAGAAAGCAACAATGTGCTTACATCATCTCTACTCCAACCATCAAAACTTCCCCAAGAGATACATCCCAAGGGATACAAATATGCAGTAATGGAGATGCATGTGGCTTATATGGACAATATTCTCGGCCAACAGACGGATTAAATCTCTCATCTAGAAAAATATATAACAAGAAAAGATAAATTTGTATCGGATAACCTGTCTTAACTAACCAAATTATATCAGATAACATGTATAAATATCAGATAACCAGTAAGAAAAAAGCAAACTAATAAAGGATACGTGGTAATGATACAACGCTAGGTTCTTTGGATATAAAATTGGATACTTTTTCTAAGCTGTTATACAAATACAGTCATATGCACACTAAGGAAAAATAGGACAAAAGACGACAAAGGAACCATTATAAAACACGTTTTCTGCCCTAATCTTACAAATAGAACACTCACAATATGGAGTGCAAACTTAGGACTGTCGAAAGGTTGAGCGCTAAAACGGTGGTTGGAATATGAAATAAGAAGAACGAGAAAAAGAAGCGTCTGTTTAAGCAAAAATGATAAGAATTTGCACTGTGTATAAGATATAGCAGATTATAGTGCAAACTTAACAATGATATTACTCACCTCGGCAAGCTTCGCAAAATGAAAATAACAGTTCAATGAAGCTCGATGTCTACAAAAATTGGTTTCCAAGTCAGAAAACATTAAAAAGATGCAAACATTATACATCTTCTCGCAAACAAATCGCGGAAGAGCAATTAATGCTAGATTGCAGACATTGTTTCATTTGAACCAGTAAAATACACTATCTCAGTGCACAGGTTTGAAGATTTTATTGTGCCAAGATTATGCTGGTTACTCTTCTGCTTGCAAGCATCCTGTAATCACAACTGTGCTCAAATTTGAAATGCACTCAAATTTGAAGGGTTATCGTCGAACAACGAGAACATGATCAAATGCATATCTTTTGTGAACAATAGTTCCATGTACATTCTGCCCCTGATACATGGCTGCCAGGGACGCTAGTCAGAACATGTAGCAAAATGACTCTTTCAGGCTTCATCTCCTCTGAATTGTGGAATAAAAAATAATCGAGAAAAACATGGTGCCAGCAGAGTATTCATGAGCACCCAAATTATTTTGTCAACCAAAACATGACTCTCGACTCTCGAGAAGCTCGCTGAAGCATGCATTGCTGAAAATGCCCTTGCATTGTCTACACAAATGCAGCTATAACTGATATGAAGAATAACAGAATGTTTACCTTGTTGTCCTTAAGGCACATGCTACAACATCAAACATATCATAGTGATATCACATTCATGATCGACACTTCCTATACAAATGAAGCAAGCAAAGAAATCAGTCAACCATGCTTAAGAAAGCAGATAATATTCTGTTGCAGCATAAAGGTACCAAATGCATTGTAATGGAAGGCCATTGACATACAACTATAAAAACTAAGCAACAAAAAACTTTCACCATTCTAGGAACGTCCTGTGGTGTTCCGGCATCGCATTTTGGGAGGAAGAAGAGATACGCATCGCTGCTAAAACTTTGTTTAGTTCATAATCAAATAGCTTGTTCCTTTTCTTTCATAGATACATCAGTGCAAGCTAACCGGCAGCCAAGAAATGTTATTCTGGTCTTGGTGGCTCCGACTGGCTCCACAATCAATGCTTATCTTATCATACCAAGCACCGGTTAACCGGTTTCCAAAGTGGATGCCAAGCAACAGCGGCCACCGCCAGTTTACGCCCGATAGCAAGTTTGGATCAGTCATTGGCATATTTCGCGCATATACTGGCATATACCTGAAATATGCCATAAACCCACATGGACCATGGCTGCCCGCTAGGGGCAACCCAAAAATAGTCATTAAAGATGGATATCAACTTCAACACACCTCATGAGAGGATGTACAAGTATGTGTTAGCAAATAAATTATTTTAGATGTATATCAACTTAAACACACATCATGTCCTATTTTGAAAACAGGGTGCGGGGAGAAAACTTGTGTTAAAAGGGAAAAGGGTATGGAAAATTAGGTCCGAAGACAAAAGGAGAAAATAACGTACGACAAGTGGTACGGAAGCGTGGTGGCGTCCACGCGGCGCAGGAACAGCGGCAGGATCACATTCCTGACTCTGCGTGTGTTTGTTTGTTTGTTTTTGTTTTTGTTTGCGTGTATAGGCCTGTAAGCTGTTTTTCCGTCTCCGCCGTCTCCGCCGCCGCCGGCCATAGCAGCACGCTGCAGCCCTGCAGCCACGCACAATTCAATCCCAATTCTTCATCCCCGCTCAATCCCAGCCCATTCCCCTCACTACCCAATTCGTTTTTTGCTCCCCAGATCCGTCCATTCCTCCCCTTGACCTAACCCTTCCCTCCATTCTTCCACCATGCCTTGACCCAGTTCCCCTCTACCCATGGAATATGGATTTGGAAGGTCTGCCTCAGTTTTTGCAGCTCCAGTATCCCCCCTATTGCCCCAGCAATGAGCTGCCCTCGCAGTCTTCGGCCCCCTCGCAGTTTTGCCATTGTTGCAGACCTCTGTCTAACATTTTGGCATGCTTGCTTTTGAAGTTGAGGAGCTTAGAGAATGCAGCATGCTGGTAGGTATACGAAGAGATGCACAGATATTCTGCCCCCGTGGGAGGCAATTCTATTGGGCAAAATACAGGTGGTGGAGCTATTCGAGAAGCTGCACGTGTTGATCCTGCATTCTCATCTTCTTTGGGGTATTCTACAACTGCAAGGTGGGCCATTTTTTCCTCAAATTGTATAAATTGGATTCATTCAGCATTGGCGCTTGTAAGACGTCGGAGGCAATAAAAACCCCTACATTCAGAACTTTACTAAACACCTCAACGCTTATACGCTGTAACATTAGGGCCTCTGATATTGTTCTTCTGCTACACCGCGGATCCCAGAAGTTTTCCTTATAGTTGCTAGACCTAAAAAGGAAGGATGAATATAAAATACTACTAGAGCTAAAGCTACTTAAGTTATTGAGGTATACTGAAACTCACAAGGTTATATCAGAAGGGGGATGCCACAAATTGTGGTGGCTGTGCATTACTTTGCAGATCAGTGTTTCTCAACTATTCAAATTTTATGATGGCAGGCGGATCCTCCCACCAGCTCCTTACAAGCTAAAATGTGATCGTGAGCCCTTGAATTCTCGGTAAGTCTCCTTATACTTAGTAACCTGGATCCCAGATCTGGTGCAACCAATATAAGCAGGATCTAATATTGTGTATTACCTAACTATTTGGCTCCGTGCTGCCTATTTTCTTGTAGCATTGGTCCTCCTGATTACTATCCTCCAGCGCCAAACTGTGCAGAGGAGTCACTAAGTCGTGAATCCTGCCAGAGTGGATATAAGGAAACAATCGATGGCATTGAGGTATGCAATCAGCATAATGAGTGAATATGTACAAACAATGCATTGTTTACAGTAAACACTTCGGAATATACTTGTATGGATACCCTTTATTATTCTGAGAGGGAAGCTGTGTTGTAAACTTGGTTTAGAACTGCTATTTTTGGCCCGTAGTATGTAAAAGCTAGCAAAATCCTTTTTTTTGAGGGCAATTATCAAAGACTAGTGCAACATGAGTCGGCTCCGGCAGCTACTTGTTTAGAAGTGTTCCTGCTTTTATTTCCCTATCGCCTACAAGGAGGGATAACGACCATTTCTTATACTACATTTCACCTTTTCTTGTTCCTTTCATGAGCATGGTTAAGGCATCTAGAGTATGGGAATGAGGTTAAATGCGACAGCAAGAATGATATGGAGAGCAGCAACAAAGTTGGTCATTTTTTCCATCTTTCAACTGTCCATATATAGGCCTGATGATATCTATCGAGATGTTATATAAACATTCCATTTCGTTTTTTGAATGAGAAAGAGTGTTCTATCAGTGGTCCATTCAGAGCATATGGCCATGAGCAAAGGTTCATATTTTTCAGCTCCATTTGCTGAGCTAGGAGGATGCTTCTGGTCTGTTTGAAGGTGTTTTCTTATCACCTGAGGTTGAGGTGGTCGATTCAGAGCATATAGCCGTGAGGAAATGGCTCTGTTTTTTAGCTCCATTTGCTATTAAAGCTAGGAGAATGCTCCTCAGTGATAAAGACTCAATGCAGTCTCATATGGTCTGTAATTGATGTTAATGAGATTTCCTTTTTTTCATCAATTCACCAATTGCATTGCAACTAGTGACGACCAAACCTGCCCCAGAAAAGTGAGGAACATATTCAAGAAGAAGCATGAAGGGTCTAGGGGAAGCAGATATAACTTCACTCTTAAGGAATGTACAGTTTGCTTGTACAACAGGTCTGGAGATTTTAACAAGAAAAAAGATTTAAGAAAATAACATAGAGACTTAACAATGAAGTGGGATGCTGCAAGTGACACAGAAGATTGTTTGAAAGAATTCTGATGAAAAGAAAAATGAGATTACTTAGTTGAACCAGAATGACCACCTCATTGTCCTAAATAACTAGCTCAATGGCGATGCGAGTGCAGTGTCAATACAGCATGTACTTGGTTTTATCAATCTGATTCACATGTATGTTCCTCTTTCAAGTGAGTACAAGGTTTTCCCTATGATTCAATTGCAGACCCCATGGGTCTTTTTTAGACGTTAGTAAATCTTTTTTTTTTAGTTTCTATCTTCTATGTCTTTCTGCAGCCTTCTCACTGGAATGTTACTAAACAGGAGCCCAAAGAAGCAGCTTACTCGTTAGTTGGAAATTCTTTCTGGACCAGGGATAACGTCACTCGCTACAAAGAGGTTAGTTGTGCTACATGTGATTTGGATTTTACTTTGGATCATGATATTCCATCAATGCTTGGGTGGAAGAGGGCACTTTATATTGTTTTATTTAGGTTTTCTTGTCCCCAAATGTCTGTCTTATGAACTCACCCGGTTTAGAGAGGGCATTCAAGTTCAAAAACATCTTAAGAGAGATGCATTGTTGCAGAAATCCCGACCCTGCAGCAGCAGGCCCTTTTGCCCTGTTGCAGACCTCCCGATCCTGCTGCAAACCTCTGGCCCTGCTCTCGATCTCCCTAGAGACCTTGTGGACCCAGATTGCTGCTGCCGGGTCCCTGCTTCATCGTCAACAGATAGTTTTGAAGAAAAAATAATTACAGGAAGGGCAAAGAGGCCAAAAGCGGCACTTATGTTACGGTCAGCAGAGCAGGTGACCTAATCCAAGTGTTTTTGGCAAAAATTAAAAAATAAAGGATAGGTGACATGTCTATGTCAGATGGGGGTGATGATGCGGATAGATCTACATTTTAAGCATCTTATCTTAAGATGCGCAGATCTCACGAAATGAGGAGTATTATCAGCTACGTCAGGGAATTAAAGCAAGCACTTTATGGCATCGATGAGATGTGAATAAATCCTAAATGAAATGACATTTGGAAGGACATCACAAAGGGGCCTTTCAATAGTATACGTTTTTTCAGTACCTTGAGCCTGCCATGTTTGTTGCAACATTTACATTCATTTTTATTCAAATTGACTGGTCCACAAGCTGGCTGGCAGAAATTAGACGTTGCATCCACAATCAGTTTCTCTGAATGAAGAGGACAAACAAGACATCAGTTATCTCATTATCTTCAACTAGTTAGATCAGAATCGGCCGACTACGAGGTTCATGCTTGTATATGGTCTCATACTTGATCTTGATCTTAGAGTCCTTTCTCTATCTGTGATCTTAGTTTCGCAGTGCAAGCTTGCAATAAGCAATGCACAATGCAGAACGGCAATGGCCATGGCTTCAAACTGTTGGACTAGCAATCTCATAATAATGGCTAATAATAGAGTATTTCATTGCCTTTACGTCGCCTTCACTTGTCCCAACCAATGGATCGCTCCACATAGGAAGTTCATTACTGGACAGCAGAAATATGCAAGAACCTCCTGGCAGAAGTGTGGGTCAAGGTGAAACCTTCAGGGCACTAAGAGTGAGAAGCTAATAAATAAGTGAGCCTAACCAGGAAGCGTTTTCATGATTTTAGTCATAAACTGGCAGATTTGATGGATCCTATATAGGCATTAGCCGAAGTCACCCAAATCGATTTGGTATTGAGATCTTTTGATAATTATAGATGTTTCCTTCCTCCATCTTGCATAGCGCTCTACATTTAAAATGTAGAAGCTGTTAGTTCTGGTCAAAATACGTATGATAAATATGATATCTAAAAGTTGTTAGCTAGAAGTAAAATATGGTTAATTAAATGGGCTGCAGCATGAAATCTGAATAGCATTTGAAACCTTATTCTGCTGTTTATATCCTGTGCTGTAATTCATAAATTCTGGTGCAGCAATGTTGATTTCATTCACATTTTTCTACTTTCGTGCCAGCATATTGATTGGTATAATGGTTTGCTCTATAATTTTTATAATCTATAAGATGATTTCCTTAGAATTTTAAAAATCCTTAATGATAGTTCCATGATTCTAACTTTTCTATTCATCAGTCTATACGAAAACGACTCCGTGCTGTAACAAATGCTCTCATACGGAAACGAAAGGTAAGATATGCATCTGGTCTTTCTTTTCAGCAGAAACTAATAGGTAGCTGTATAGAAGATGTAACTTTATGGAATCTGCTCTTGTTGAAATATTTATTTTACTTGCTTCAAACATAGGCTGGGCAACTTTATGGAATTCCTCTTAGTGGACCATCACTTGCAAAACCGGGACTATTTCCAGAACAACATACATGTGGGGAAGATTTCCGCAAAAAGTGGATTGAAGTGAGTATAGTAGCCTCAGATGCTTTACAAATGCTATTGCATAGATATTTATATGATTTCAAACCTGTTTTTATTGCCTGAAAATTAGTTGATATGAGGGTGAACTGTGTGTCAACATTGGACCTTAGCAAAGCAGTAATCTTTAATAGGAGCATGAGGTTTGCCAAGAGACTCATTTATATGTTATTTTTTAATGGCAAATCGGAATAACTGGACAACTCGTCTTAAACAACATGCGTTTTCTGTTAAATTACGGTGTTTTCTGCGAATAGAGGCAGTCTGTCTAAAGTCATTTTTGGTTGTAACTGCAGGATTTATCCCAACGGAAGAGGCTCTGTTTACTAGCAGACCATGTCCCTCATGGGTACCGTAGGCGTACTCTTCCTGAAACTCTTGTTAAGCATAACGTACCTTTATTGCGAGCCACATGGTTTGTCAAAGTTATCTATCTTAATCAGGTTTGTAGGTCCTGCCTTCGTATCAGGCAGCATTTTTTTTAATAATGTCATAAAAGGTGGAATTTTGCATTGTCGAGTAACAAATGTTTCCCTGTAAATATTGTTCCTGACAGGTCCGCCCATTATTAAGTGGAGCGTCTGGAGGGGGAGGGGGCCTTGACAAATCACATGCGAAGCGTGTGGAATTATGGACTAAAGAACTGCTGGAATATGCACAGTTTGTTTTAGATGAACTGTGCAAGACTGGATTGTCAAAAAAAACACAGCAACAGCATATTGGGGATTTGACTTCTTCAAATAATGAAGTTGGAGACTCTGATCTGCTGTCCAAGTGGCACTACATTGTGCGTCTTGTACAGTGGCAGTATGATGATGGGCTGCTACACCAGTCACACATCGTTGACTGGGCTCTGCGTCAAGTGCAGGTTAGTGTCCTTCCATAAGAATTTAGTGTCCTTCCGTATATGGATTTCGTCTTGCTTACGAAGTTGTTACATGTTTCTTTGTCTGCAGGAAAAAGATTCCTTGGAGGTTTTTGAGCTGATGCTTCCGATAATATTGGAGTCATTAGATAATGTTTCAGTATCTCAGTTACATGTGCGCATGATGGTTGATATTTGCATACATTGGTTGAAAAGGTTATGCCCGTCAGGATTGTTGCCAGATGGAAATGAACAATCTCATCAGTTGCATTTAGCTGTTGCCTTAACTGAGCTTCTTCGCTACTTATTAGTTGCTGTACCAGACACATTTGTGGCTTTTGACTGCTTCCCTCTTCCTCCTTGTGTATATGATCTTGATGGAAAACTGCCTTCCCTCTCAGAAAACAAGGACCTTGGACTCGGAGCAAAGGAAGAAAGCTTGTCACTCGAGGCTTCTAATGTGGGCAACAATTTGGACAGAAATAAATCAGAAGGCAGTGTCTCTTATAGAGAAAGCTTCCTTTTAGATGTGGTACAGTGTGTGCAGAAACGTGCTATGTCCCTTGTGAAAGCAGTAAGTCCAGGACTTCTTCGGACAAATGAGGGGAAAGTTATTCAAGCTCTGGATAAGGCTCTTATTACGGGTGATGTCTTATGTGCTTATAACTCCATCTTTGATGTTAGCTTTTGTGGCTATGAGCAACTACCTGATGAATGGAAGGAAGATGCCCTGGCTAGTTTTAAAGTTTCTGGGCTTTATAATGATCTGTCCATTTCAGATTTATTTGCAATCAGGTTTCTTTGTGAATGGGCCATATGTGACTTTCGATATCTCAGAAACAGTTTAAATAATCCAAATATGAAGGATGAAACTGCAAAGGATATGTCTCGAATATATTTGGCGTGCTCTGTCCTAGTAATGAGACGTTCAGAGATAGAGAAGGATGGCAAAAATAATGAAGATGCTGGCAAACTGGTGAAATTGCAAAAGGGAGCCACAACTTTAAATCCCAATTCGATGCATAAGTTAATTGTGGCATGGATTGATCAGCATGAGATTCTTAAAGGTGAAGCGTTTGAGAAACTGCAATTGCTTCTATGTGAACTTGTTGCTGAAGGTATATTTTGTCCAAATTCATATGTTAGACACCTAATTGTGGATGGTGTGCTGGAAGGGCGTGAGACTGCAGCAGACATCAGTAGGGGTACATGGCATAGGCGCATCCTAAGACACCTTCCTGTGCCATCAGTTGTTGAAATCAACGATTGGGAGAGAAACATGGATCCATTCTCAGCAGAGGCCACCCGTCTTTTCAACAATGAACGTCGTTTTGCACTTCATAATCTTGCTCCAAAGACAACCAAAAAGTTCGAAAATTGTCTGAAGCCTGATATTCATTCTCAGGATGTTGCTGTGTCTATGGCTGATGGCTATTTTAACCATTCTATTGGCATGAACAGGTGTATTCTATCAGCAAAATCAAGAGGAAGCAAAAACACGAGGCATAAATCTGTAAGATTGTCCGAGGTCAAGCAAGCTGTTTCTGCAATTTTGCAGTTTCCAGAATATTGCAATGGGCAAATACTGCCTGCTGGAACAACAGTTGCTCTCAACAAAAACAGTGGCAAAAGAAACACATCATATTTGCATCCAGAAACTGTTGATGCCACACCTGGATGTGATGAATGTTCTAAAAATAAAAGGCAGAAACTATCTGCAGGCAATAAAATGTGGACAAATGGTGGAGGTCTGGATCAGGAAGAGACATGGTGGTTGAAGAAGGGGCCGAAGATTATCGAGACAGTAAAATCAGAGCCACCTTTGAAGCCTCCCAAACAGAACATAAGAGGAAGGCCAAAGATTGTGAGGAAAACCCAAAGTTTAGCCCAGTTAGCTAACCCACGCATTGAGAGTGTCCAAGGAGCTGCAGTGAACAGTTCTTCTGATAGCAAATCTAATTGCCCATATCACAGGCCAATGGTGTCGAGTATAGGTAAGGAACAGTTTGAGGACAAGATGAAACCTTCATTCGGAAGGGATATGCGATCTATTGGTTTTGCTGTAAGGCAATTGTGCTTTCCAGACAAAAGATTGTTTTCCACTTGGCTTACTCATGCTATTCACAATATTGCTAGGAAGAAATCTGCAGAACAAAGTGCCCCGCAGAATTCTGCAAACTATAATAGTCTATCTGCTCCTTCCAGGATGGCGGAAGTAAATTCAGGAAGGTGGCGTCTCACAGAGGCACGTTTTGCTGCAGTTATTTTTCTTTTGGACATTGCAATGGACTTGCGCACTCTTGTCAAGCTTTTACTGTGGCTTTTGCCAATGGTGAGTATCCCAAGTGAGATTTCACAGGTCCAGGGTTTTAGAAGCGTTTCTGTTTCACCTTGGAACAAGGAGAGCTTTGTTGAGTTTGGAGACAATGCAATATTATCCGCTTTACAGAGGTACTTCACCTCGCTTATGGCTGGTTCTTTAATCATAAGTTTGATGTCATTTTGTTGTTACAGGTATGAAGGAGTTTTGACATCTGCAAACTTACTTCCAGAGGCATTATCAGCTGTTATGGATCGTACTTCTAGTGTCATGGCTGCTGTACCAGGCGGGAGAACATTGTGTTCTTCCTTACTTCATTATGTTCACGATCTCATGAGAAAATATGGTGGACTGGCAGTTGTGCAATCATGGGAAAGAAATTGGAAATCCACATCTGATCCAAGGTTGGCTGCAGAGTTAGAAGCTTTAAAGGGTGGTGAAAGTGAGAACGGCATGGCATTAATAGGCATGTCTGTTTCTGGAACTGGTGAAGAACGTGATGATCCTGTTCCACAGAGAATACCGACACGACTAGCCAGGGTGGCAACAATGCTGAAGGATACCATACAGAGAGGTATCAATGAGGTCATATCCCAAAGTTTTGCTAAAGACAGGGAACAGGCTACTGCAGTGTGGATAAGAGATTTGCAAAATGAAAGGACAGAAGAATTGGGAGGTGCTGCTCACCGGATAGTGACGGATGTCATGGGATTTATTAGGCAGAATGGAGGTGGTAATTTGCAGACAGAATCAGCACTTGTTTCTGCGGCAGTAGCAGCAATAGTGAGCAATGCAGCAAGTGCAACAGCCAATGTACTGGAAAGCTTGGGATTAAATAATAATCACGTGCTAAATACTGTTGAACAATCTTCGATTAGGTGTGCGCGACATGTTTTGCAGTTACACGTGCAGTGCTTGCGTTACTTACGGGAAGCATTGGATGAGCATCAGTGCCGGGTACTTGAAAGTGCCCTTACAACCGAAGCATCTTCTGTCCTTGCAGGATCACTTCCTCATTGTTCAAGTAGAGCCCCTCGTTCCCAGTTCCATCTCTCCCCAGAGACACCTGAAAATGTATCATTGTCTAATGATTTGATGACAACATCTAGCTCCAGTGGCTTCGGTAAAGGAACAAGTGGAGCTGTAGCAGTGGCGTTAGTTGCATCTGCAGCAGTTCATGGTATAGCAAGCCTTGATCGAGTCATAGCAGCTTTGAAGTTAAAGGAGGCTTTTCAGAATCTGCTCCCAAAATCAAGTTTTTGTTCCTCAAATGGGATTTCTCGGACCTCTGTTGGAACTGTGAAAACTGAAACAGAGGTCAGTTTGTATTGGTTCCGTGTTCTAATTGCAGATTGCAGAAACGTTTTCGGTGGTCTAATAGCTGATCTTTTGGGTGAGGCAAGTGTGTTGGCATTAAATAGGATGCAGCGCCTCTTACCTCTCACAACAGTATTCTCTCCTGCCTTTAACATATTTGGAACCATTCTAAGAAGACAAGTATTAACAGGCATGAATATTATTCCTCGCGATGAGGCTTTGTTACAGTTGCTTATTCCAGCAGTCAATGATGTTATTGGACACAAGCCATTTTGTGATGCGAGCTTACAGGACACTCAGGCTCTATACCGTATGATGCTGTCTTTTGATTCTGGTGACCATGATTATGCTGCAATGCTTGATATGCAAAACCTAAGTACTTCTTTGAAGATTGAAGCAATGGTACCCTTTTGTTCCCGATTATTTCTACATGCTATATTAGATCAAAGGCCACCTGGTTTCTTGATTGGGCAGGAAGGTGAGACATGGGCAAATGGGAGGAAAGACATTAAGCCAGGGAATAGACATGACCATAGTCAAGTAAATGAAATGGTGCAGATATTGGACAATGTGCAACCTGCTACATTTCATTGGCAATGGGTGGAGCTCAGACTTCTTCTTAATGAAGAAGTTTTTGTTGAGAGACTTGAAAACCAAAATTTGACAGCAGCTGATGCCATCCGCTCCATTTCTGCTGATAGCAGCCAACTTTGTGAGTGTGAGAAAACTTTTATAGCAGCTGTGCTAACAAGGTTGTTGGTGAGACCAGATGCAGCTGCCCTCTACTCCGAGGTTGTGCATTCCCTTGGACGAGCAATGGATGACTATCTCATTATGTATGTCAGGTGGGTTATGGAGAACTCTGAGGCACTACAAGGCCGAAAATCTTTACGGCAATGTCTTGATACTTATGCTCTCAAAAAAGGCTTTTCATTAAGGACTAGTTCTATTAAATCTTGGGGCTGGCAGTCCCCCAAAACCCAAGAGGAAGTGGCATCTCCAGAAGAAGGAGAGCTATCACAAGAAGGATCTGACTGGAAAGGTAAAGAAAGTAGAGAAGACAAGCATCTTATGTTTGGTGAAAGGGGGAACATTATCGGATTCATTCAGCCATTTGCAACTGAGAAAGCACTCACAGAGCTGGTCCTACCATGCTTGGCGAGGAGCTCCAATGCAACATTGAATGGTTTTGTAAATGAACTAGTGAAGCAAATAGGCAGTTTGGAGAACCATATTAGTCTAATAACACGTCCGCATTCAAAATCCCCTGCAACTTCGACAGCCTCAATGGATGGGCTGCTCGGCAAATATCAAGTTGGTCGAAGAGGACAGAAAGCTGTAATGGGAGTCGATGATGCAAGTCCAGGTGCACGACGAAGATCTGGATCTTGTTCAGAGTCTAATCCAGCTTCAGTAGCTGCTTTACGGAGTTCTCTGTGGTTAAGGCTTCAGTTTCTTTTGCCGTTGTTGCCAATAATTTACCAAGACAGGTATTTCTATGTGAACATTATGTTCGTATGATTTTTGCAACATGCCTAACTTTGATTGGACTCTGTTTTATTTTAAACATTTCAGGGAACGTAATGTACGTGCTATTTTGGCACCGGTAATCTTGCGCCTCCTTGGCACACGAGTTGTGCAGGAGGTTGCAGAAGGGTCTTACTCTGAACAGGGTTCACTATACTTGAAAGAGATGGATTGGAATGCTGAAGCTGCATCTGCTGCAGCAGCAATGGTTGCTGGCGATGGTCTTTTTAATAGGCTCATTGATGTTCTTCATGCACTCCTTAGCAATACTTGGGCAGCATGGCTGAAACCACGCATAGTAAGCAAGACTCATGCTAAAGGTACTAGGGATGTTCCTCCTTTTGACCGTGAGGTAGCAGAGCAGATGCAGGCAAGTACTTGTTGAAAATTGCCTAGTGATTCTACAAACCTACTTTATTGGATAGAATGACAATATGTATTGGTCTTGCAGGTCGAACTAGATCACATGCAAATATCACGGTCCATCCGCATTCGGTTGCAGGCAGCATTGCCGCCACCTCCACCTTCTGCATCTGGCATTACCTTGTCTATGGCACCTCCTCAGATTCCAGCTTCAGCAAACGGTCTTTTGCAATCTTGTCTTACAGAGTGTCTATCTTCAGCCAGCTCCTCTTATCAGAAATCCCAATATAGTGTGGACTCAGCAAATGCGAAGAAGAATGTCAGCCAGTTTCAAGATACTGAATTGGTGGTTGATCCTTGGACTCTTTTAGAGGATGGCACTGGTTCCTGGGGCCCCACTGGTAATGGGGCCAGCCTCACCTGGGACAATGGGAACATGAGAGCATGCTCTTGGTTGAAGGGTGCGATAAAGGTGAGGCGAACTGATTTAACCTATGTGGGCACAATCGATGGAGATGCATGATTTATTATCGGACAGAACGGTGCTATATTGCCATGTAATAGTACAACTGATAGGCATAATACCTTCTCAGGGTGCCATTGAAGTGCAGTCGCCAATCAGAAGTTCAAACAGAGAAGCATTCAGTTTGGGCTGGTCCATTTTGTGTCATCATCAGTGCTGTCTCATGATACTTTCACATGCCTTTGTAATTATTACTTCCAGTATTGACACAAGTCGTGGGTGCTTAATGGCTGGAGGCAGGTGCATTGTTTATAGCACGTGTGTATGGTACGAAGTTGATGCGCTTACCAATGCTCAAAAGCATATGCTTGCTGCCCCCATTTTTATTGGCTTGGGTAAAGCTGGTTATTGGCAGGTTTTCTATGGGGGGAAGGTGCTTTGCCAAATGGCATGATCTTATAAATGACAATAGTGCCGAATCTGAAAAGCGCTTCTTTGCTGTTGCTCAATGCAACTGTAATTATTCCCCCCAACACGATGACAATTGTTTAGATAAGTATTGCCCAGAGAAGCTTGGCACTGCCAGGAAAGGAAGACGGAGGATCATTCAGAAGTCTGTCTTTTGTGCATCACATGATTTGCGACTGGCTCATTGCCAATGCTTTGAAGGTATGAAGGCGCCTGCCAGTCTCTATAATCTGGTTCTCATGTGTTGAATTAGTTCATTTTATGATAAACATATGGCGTGGGTTGCAGATGGAAGAAAAAAGGTTTGCACTTGGCCATGCAGAAGACTTTAGGATACAGGAATCCTAGTAAATGTGTATCATCACTATGTAACTAAGAAGTAACTTTCAAGCTAGAGTTGCAAGGCTTGGTGAGCACAACATCAAATGGCTAAAAGTCTGATGAGTGCCATGAGATTTAATGGACAATGGTGGATTGTTGTATAGTGCAGATCTACATTTTGTTTATATTTTCTGTATCTGCTGTATAGAACTCATTATTATGAACTCTTCAGTTCCTTTGGTTATTTATCAAGAAAAGCAAGTCTCAGCTCACTCTTCAAAATCGATACTCAAAACATCCGTTTTGCATGGTCCTTTATGTGATGATATTATAATCATTATATCAGCACATGTAGCAGCATCTGGTATAAGTTAACCACGTGTTGGACAGAAATGCTGCAAGAAGCTTGCCAGTGTACAATATTGAGTCACGTCTACTGCCCTTCCAAGGCAATTCCAGACCTCATATTTGAAGTGGTTTATACAAAGCAAGACTAGGCACTAGGATGATTCTTTTTCTTGAGGTAATAGCAGTTTCTTACTTTTTTTTTGCATTTCAGATGCAGAGATTTATATTACGTCTCTTATGCAGGCTGCTAGACCATATGTCAGGCTAAGTTCCTAACTTGCTGGGAAAACTCAAATACTGATCGGCAGTTGACATGTGAATGACTTTAAGAAAGTGGATGCATGGGTGAATTTCTGCCTTGAAGAGAAGGATCAAGTGTACTTATTTATGGTGATACAATTGGTAGGAACCCTCAAAAGTCCATTTTTGTATAAAGGCATCTGACGTGTTAACACATTAACACCTTGTAACCACCATTCTTCTGTGCATTTTTTCACAAAATGATGTCCAGATTTTGGAGGCTGCTGGCACGTGCCAGGGACGTCATTTCTTTTCATTTGATAACATTAACATAAGTTACTTGTAACATTACTTACGATAGAGCATTTACCCATGCCAAGTTGGGTCTCCAGCCTCTGTAAAAATCTATTGTCAAATGACAAATTTCAGGTGTTCAAGATGCTTCAGAGATTAAATTTTGTTGCATGGCCTTGAAATGCAAAGAAAAATGAAGTGGTAATTTGTCAACGAATCATGAATGGAGACTTCTCTCAATTCATGGTGTCTTAATAATTGTTCTGCCAAAATTCTATGTGCTTTGTGACAGGAAATTTCCACCACGACTTAAGGCAAAGCTCAGTTATAGGTGGCAAAAAGAGCTGCTTGATGTGTGGTCTTCAGCATCTAAGTCATGCCAAAAATTGACGTCATATCTTGCAAGTTAGGAGATTAGGGAAGAGATTCTCAGCTAAATCATTCTAGGGATGAATTTGGCCCTTAAAATGAAGGATAATTTTGGTTGGGAATTTTATTCTATGGAAATCACCCTTGTATATATCAGGACCCCAGAAACTATATTTGCGTTTGTTTTTTTGTTGCATCCCTTGCAAAGAAGCAAGAGTTATAGCTCAAGATCAAGATTCAACATTCCTATTCTGAATAGACGAACAGGTACGAGAATATCACTTCGAGAGACCAAGCAAAGATTCTACTTCAAACACTTCAGAAGTGCCCTCAAGCACATAACTGCTCGTCCAATGCAATGCCAAGCTAAGAAACAATGCCGGTTATGTCAAAGATCAATAGCGCCTCACCAACTAGATTTTGTACAAGACATCTACGGGACGCAACTCTAGCCGCCACGGCCCCAAGCCAAAGGACATCAAGAAATTTTTTGGGACGGCCCGACATCAACATAATTAAACTTATTAATATAGTCAGACTCTGATAATTATTATGAGTATTACTTGCTTGTATAATGTTGCCACTTTGTTCTTCTATCCATATCATGAATCAATTGACAAGGCAACATCTAGACAAGCATAATTTCACCTTATAGTGATGTACTGCGATGCTTGTGACACGCTTGTTAGATGGAGACCTGCAATGATGAAGGCTACTGCAACATGCTCATTCGACAATTAGCTAATGGCTTCGTCAAGTACTCCTACAAGTAATTACAAGAGAAGTCCATGATGGGAGGAATCTCAATGCACAACATAACATCATCCGATGCCTTAACGACGAGGATAGCAGCCGAAGCACCTTCAACAAAAGAGGAGTTCAAAGCAATAGCTAGGCTATTAAAACAAGGTGCTGCGCACGGAGGGTTGCCCTCCGTGTCCCGAGGGTGAGGATACTGTTTGACATTTCAATAGGTCATCCCTTCATTAGAATTCAGAAGTCACCAAGCTAAGATACAAAAGAAAAAGGTCTTGTTGTGTACGGTAAAGTTTGGGCATAGGTGGTTCGCCTTCCATATAAACACATTGGATGTTCTTTCCTCGAACATTGTTCCTAACAATTCCATTTGTTTCCTGATTTGCCCCATGCATTTCATTTTTAGTTGCGCTAGGATATTCCTCACTGCTGCAATGTCTATTGCAGCATTTCTAAATCAAGTTGCCTATGAAGTAATTTCCGTAAGTCCCTATTATTTTTAAGAGACTATGCATAGGATTTTTGTACTTTGATTCTCTGGTCACCACAAAACTCAGCAAAAATGTTTGAAAGCAATACAAAAGCTGCGCCGTCTAATGATTCAATTTCTAGGACATATCCCATGAGACGCTTTGTGATCTCTACATTGTGATGAATTCTGCAGGCACCCAAGAGTGACCTCAATATTTCAGTGCTACAGTCAAACATAGTTAAGTGGATTAGTTCCTCAGCTACATCCAAATATCTTGCTCGCCCAAAAAGATCTACCATACAAGCAAAATGGTGCACTCCTCTGGTGATGTGAAATTGTCTCAATAGTCCAAAATAGTGGCCGCCCTCTTCCAACAGCTGCGCATTGCTACATGCAGATAGTATAGACAGCAAGGTGGAACTATCCGGCTTTATACCGGCCCCTTGCATCTTTTTGAATAATTGAATGCATTCTTTACCACAACCTAATTGTGCATATGCTCCAATAATCGCATTCCATGATATAAAATTTTTCATGGGCATTGTACTGACTATTTGGTATGCATCCACAATACTACCATATTTTGCATACATGTTTACAAGAGCATTTCCAATAATAGTGTCTGTATCCAAACCCATCCTCAAAATTTCATCATGACAATGTCTCCCTTGTTCCAATGCCGAAGTCATAGCACAGCCACTCAGAACACTAATAAAGGTGACCGCATTTGGTTGCACATGTTTCTCTTGCATTTTTTGAAACATCAAAAGTGCCTCCTGGCCATTATTTTGCACAACATAGCCAGTAATCATTGCACTCCAGGGTACAACATCTTGTTCAGGTAAACTGCTGAATATATGGGAAGCATCGTGCATACTCCCCATACATATCAATAACTGTATTTAGTAGGAGGACTGATGAAGGATCCCCATTTCTCAAGATGGTAGCATGGACCCACTTTCCAAGTTCCAGTGAACAAATAGAGGTACATGCACCTAGAACACTAATAAAAGTTACTCCATTTGGTTTCACAGATTGGTCTTTGCAAATCCTCCAATCTCAAGCTTGCGTTTGAGGAGTTAGTGAGTTGCAACAGCAACAAGACCTCCTCCATTAGAGTGGCAAAGGATTCCTGCAATTGTATGCCAGCAAGATAGAAGCAATAAACTTGGCAGCTAGGATTTGAGTGCCCCAAAACTGTTTTACAAGTTTCTCATTTGAGGGCTGCTCTGTTTCTTTTCGAAGAATATTAAGCAACTTGACATATCCGCAAATTCTTAGATTCAGAGGGAACTGCTTGCAAATGTTCTCTGCAAATTCTAATTCCCAACAATTACCATTGTCTCCAGATTTTGCCTGACTCAAAATTTTCTTGAGAAAGACGAACAAGAAATTATGAAGGTTCTCGTCCACCTTCGATACTCTGATGAAACAAATCACTCATATCAACAAGTTTTCACCAAAAACGTTTGCACCTCCAACTTATTGTGAAAGTAAAGAATATAACAAACCTAAGTATGTTAGTTACAAGGATGATTCTTCTATGTATTGGAACTTGAGGTAGCTTCTCAACAAAAACCTGAATACCAGAACAAAACAAGACTCAGACTCAAAAAAACTAGAGCAGAAGACGTCCCTAGCATATGGCAACCAAATACCTCAAACAACATGTGTGGATTCCCCACATTTGACAGCCACGATGGCAGGACAGCTTCCAGCATTTGTTGCACAACTTGATGTGAATTCTCATCCTAACAAAGGAACAGACAGAATACCATCAGCAAGATAAAGATCTACGGCATGAAGGAGGGAAAGTAGTACCTGAGAAATGAGAGATGGTCCAACGACCATAAGTATTTTAAGTAGATGGTCCATTACACGACCTGGGGAGAGCTTTGCAATTGCTGTAAGTAAAGCTAATACATGTTTTCGAAGTACAATTGCATTAAACATCAAACATCAATTGCATCAATATCAAATTCAGCCAACATGACATCCTCCTGAAAAAGCCAAGTGAAGCACGCATATGCGTAAGATATGTGGAATGTGTATAAGAATAAAGAAAAGTACAACTAATTAGCCTCGTTACCTGCATGGGCTTTGCATTAGGTGCTATTTTCTCAAGAACGATTAAAATAACTTGCTGAACATAGCTCAACGCTGTGACATTAGTTAAATATCTGTCTGAATTCGATGAATCTTGAACAAAATTGCCAGTAGATGGCCAACTTTGGCTGAACGAAGCAGCAAGCAATCTGAAACGTGGTTGCACAGCTTCATACCTATGAGTCACAGAGCAAAGAAGAATGTTACATTTAATGTCATAATTGAATTAGCATAGATGCAACTTAAAATAATAAAATTAGATTATCAGGCACTCACATGTCTTTCTTATCTGCCTCCTCAAGTAGGAACTCAAGCAATGCAGCAGAGCAACTCAATAGCTTCCCATTCTGAGGCCACGTCTTGTGCTCTCTTCTAGGGTCTTGCTTGGTTTTTTTCTTCTTTTTCTTTCTATCGGATTGCAATTGGTCTGGATGTTCCTCCAGCAAAAGGGAGCCAACTAGTGTTGAAATAGTTGTTCCATCCAGCTGTAACATGCAGCAGCAAATCCTTATGTTATCAGTAAAGAGCTATGGGGAAGACACCCCATTCAAAAGCAAGAGAAACAAGTGCCAGCTAATAAGAGAGCCACACTCAAGTCCTTCTCAACTGGTCTAGAATCCCACAAGCCTGTCACATATTTGCCAAGTAAAAGAAAGCTCTGAGCATGATGAGAACATAATTTAGTTGATAAAAAGCTGAGAAGCATACGCCATCTCTGTGTAAAGCATCAACACCGGTGAAGCGTAGATACAGAACAGATGGGAAACAAAAAGAGCTAAACTAGGCAGAAGAAATGGGGTGCTACCTGAGAAGTGGTGAGAGCAGCGAGCTGTTATGAGGTTGAACTAGCGATGCTCAGCATCCCCCTAAGCACCTGCATAACCTGGAAAAATTAGATTATAACAATACCTGACCTTAAGATAAACAAAAGGCATTCTAGCATTACTTATGCTTCATCTTCCATCCAATTATGGAGAGAAATTCAGAATTCTGAACTTGCTCAACCTACTGGAAATTCCTCCAGCATCTAGCATCTGCATATCTTGTTATGCATAAACAAAAGACATTCAATATGGGTCTTGAACATCAGCTATGGCTTTAGAGATCTCACCTTGCTTTATTCTTGAAATCAAATATCACTATTGAACTTGAATAGACTTCCTCTCGAAAATTTTATCAACCAGTTCCCTATCAAAGTCCGGAATTAGACATCTTCTTCTTCGGCATTTCCGGCCTCTCCGTTGGCTGTGAAGGCCAGATTCATCCGACAGTGCCACAAATCACTCCCAAAATCTGCACAGATCAAACAACTGAGAGGAAAAATGAAACAGGAAAACCGAACCAGAAAACTGGCATATTCTACATTTGAAGGCAATAACTTAAGAATGGGAGAAACCTGTGAAAAAATTTTATTCCAAGCAGCATTTGTAGTCTACGTTAAGAAAATTGAAGAATGGGGGCAAAACAGAGCATTTTTCTTGGAGAAAGCATGTACCTGAGCGACTCTGTGGAATAGGAACCAACAAGTGACGGTCCGAAGCATTCGCATGAAAAAGGCAGCAAAATGGCGACAAATGTACAGTCCGGCTGGAAGCCGGGCTGTTGTGAAAGAGTAAACAAAGCATAGAATAGCACAATCCAGAAAAATGTGCGACTCTTGACTCCAGTTCGAAGCCCCTACTCCATGCATCCTAACTTCCGGTTAGCCGGTATGCACAGCAGCCGCCTGGCAACAGGGATGACCTAACATTTACAGCTTACAGCAGGTTTTTAGTAGTTTTTGGCATATTCTAGGTATATGCTAGCATATACCATGAATATGCCAAAAACCCACATAAACAAGGGATTGCCCCCCTAGGGGCAACCCAAAAAAAGGTAGATTTGGGTAGAAACTTCTTGAACTCACGAGTCAAGCTTCACAGATATAAGGGTCCATCATCCTCAACAGCATGGCTTATTCAACATGGAGATGCACATGTAAGGGGGACAAAGGCAAAAAACAAGAAGATGGAGAAGTGCTAGCAATCGACTACTTACATGAGCTCCATAGAGGCGAAATGAGGTTTGAAATTGCAGGAGCATCATCAAGTGGCACTTTAAGGGATCAAAGGCACTTTAAGGGATCAAAAAACACCTTAGAACGCGACGATGTCTAAGCCATGAGATCAAGGGGATCAAAGGCATAAGCTCACAAGGTTGCACATGAAGAAGTGAAGAAGCGACTACTAGAAACCTTACCATAATACAACAACTCGCATGTAACTTGGCAACCCCAAGGATCTATGATTCGAAGGCCAACTAATGAAGAGAATAACTTCTTGGAAGTCTAGCCAAAGGAATTGTGCACAACTTCAAGAAGCACCTTCAGATAACTTCGAACATGGTGGAGGTGGACAATTATGGCCCAAGAACAAGATAGGAAGAAGACCTGGATGTGAAAGCATCAACAACCGTTGCGTCTTTAGTTAGAGCGTGACGCAAAGACTTGTTATGCCTGTAGCCAACAACAGATATCAAAGAGCTCGACATATCGACGAGTCTACCAAGAGTAAGAGCTGATGTACAATTTGAAGGATATAGATCAACAACAAGATTGCACTAGAAAGAACATCAACAACATTGTCATGGAGTACGTGTGCACCTCGAGGGGAGACACCAAGATGACCTAATAGCATTAATATTCATTGTACTAATTGAGCAAGCTATAGTTTCTCTTATTATTTCTTCCTCCCATAGTGTAACAGATAAAACGACAGAGATGATGGGCAAATTCGAATGAGTTTTCCGAATGGATAACGATAAGAGAAGGACCTAATATGGGAGATGTTGATGGAGTCGGCACAACAATAACAGATCCAGGGTCATCCTTTAGCCACCAAGACAAAGAATTCAACATGGAAGACATTTTTTTACGGCATCCACTTCAGGCTTTTTGAAAGGGACATAAAGACATCAAGTCATCAACTAGGTTATCAAAACCATCGGCAATGGGAACCCCTCGTGAAGAGAGTCAACATACATTGAGGAGGAGCATACTGATGGCTATAGAATCCCTTGTGGATGTAAGGACTCGATGATGAAAAATTAGAAGTTGAACTGTTTTGAGACACAAAAGATGCAAATGAAGATGTTCAGCCACAAGGTACTCATTTGTTAAACATGTGTAGTGGTTTGGGATTGGTTGTGCTTAATGGCATAAAAAAATGCCCATTATCTAGCAAATGTACCTCAATTGGACCTACTGGTAAGGGACTTAGTGTGTTGAACCAATGACAAACGTTGAAATAATTGATGATATATTGGATTTTCTTGTTGATGACTCTGTGGCAACCCAAAGAGATATATACTTGCAGTATTGTGAAGAATAAGCTAATAGCATAGCATGGCCAGATGATGTGGTGGAGCTTGATCAAATGCTAAAATCCATGTGTGTAAGTGCATCAAACGCATGCTTTTTATCTGGAAGGAGAAGGAAAGGCGACCAAGACTGCAAAGCAGAAAGGCCGAAATTCAAAAATGCATGCTTGGAAAAGAAACATTATTTACGGTGGAGTACCATAAGCTGGTCTGACGCAAAAAAGATTCTACTACCAACAAAAACAAGATAATTTGGTTAAGGAATTATTGAAGCATCCTAAGAAATTTTGGGCCCATTTAAGAATCAAAGGGCAAAGGAATTGCACATTAAAAGTAGGGCACTTAAAACAACAGGTGCACAAATGATAAACCATTGAGGGCTTGGGAGATCAGATGGAAAAAGATGGATCCCTATTACTATTGACTGCGGATGATATATTTGAAGGCACGTATAAGCTTCCTTGTGGCAAAGCAAAGGATGCTTTTGGGTTACTAGCAAAAATGGTGAAATGGACAGGCAGGACCACCACGTGGGTTATCAATAGAATGATGAATGCAGCTATTATATATGGATTTCCTCCATCATGGCAGATCAATGGTGTTAGGTCTATCCATAAGACTGGGGATATCAAAGATCCAAATGATTATTATGTGGCGATGGCAAGTAGCCTTTTTTCTAGATTGTTTGCCACCGTTATAGAGCAAAAATTATCAGGAGAGGGGATGGTACGTGGATATAGAGTTGTGACTCAAAAATGGAGAATGAATATTGATGATCTTGAATCTAGACAACATCAAGGGTTGGGTAAGAATCTGATCTATAAAATGTGGAGCATCCCCGAAGTTAAAAAGGAGCATTACAGAAATATCACGAACCCCAAGTTACAGGAAGCTTGGCATCTTAGAGCAAGACTATCGGTGAAACTAAGACACATGATTAGCAGAATGCGAGTCATCTCACACCACTTGGGTGTTGAGGTTGGGCACTGGGCAAAGATACCCCAAGAGCTAAGATATTGCAAGGTTTGTAGGGCAAATGAAGTTGAGGATGAAGGACATGTTATTCTCGTTTGGCCTGCATCCTTTATATATCTAAGCAAAGTTTGGTATACATGTAGCATCATTGATAGATTTCTTTGAATTACCTTCAGTTAAGAGAGGTTATGGAGGTCCGAGAAAATAACATTCAAGCTCTAAATCAATCGCTCACAAAAGACATCAGATTTTATTATGAGAAGAGACATAATATGTTCTTACCTGAAGACATATTTGATGAACTGGTATATGATGTTGAATGTGCATTTTGAATCTCTTCTAGATCTGATGGTCTCACAGACATAATAATAAAGATTCCATTTTATTTCATCTCCCTCCTTCCCTTCTTGGAGTTTAGTCAGAGATTGGGGTCGATGTAATGATCTCCCCCCTCCCCCCTTCGGGCGCTCCAATCGTTTAAAGAATGAGCAAGAATTCCCATTCTTGCAACGTTCAAAGAAATTAGAGCTGAAATTTCCCGGGGAGAGAGGGATTTCTAGTGGGCTCTTCCTTAGTGGCTTGGGTGTTAATGATAAAGGCTCTAGCAGCCGGTAGCCCGCGTTTCTTCTTAAAGTCGAGAGTGGAGAAACCCCACTTTCGACCCTCTCTCATCCCCTCTCACAAAGATTTTTTAAACGACGTAAAGTACGTGTAAAAGAAAAAAAAAATTAAAACTAAACAAAAGCAGTATAAATTAGCAAAATTAATACATGTTATTAAGAATAGTTATAAAAAGAAAAGAAAAATTGAATTAATCAATAAACAAGAATAGGAATAATACCACAAATTTAAATTAATCATAAGAAATTCAATTAGTCATTAAAAGATCTTAAAAAATCAAATTTATAACCATATTCAATTAAATTGGGATTATGTCAACAACTCCAAAATCACATCAACCTGTGATTATTTTCTAGGGGGTTTTTGTCTTTTTTTTGTTTTTGTTTTATCTCTTTTTGGAACTTGATAAATCACATATGATTGCAATTCCCATGTGTCATTTTAGATGCAAATTGAAATATGTAAAACTGAAGGGCAAGTTGCTAAGACAGATGATATCAAAATTGAAGGGCATTGAGATGAAAATAATATGTAAGGTGATAACAGATTGCATTATTTTCGAGGCAATTGGAACTCCAAAATTATGGATGCATGACATGGATATCATAAAAAACATCATATATTCCAATAAAATCTTAAGGGATCAATCCATGTTTTTCCACATATTTAACAAGGTGTAGTTCCATGTCAGCTGTTCTGTCTAGTTCTGGGTGTGAATCTAACATTTCACACACTATTATCCCCATAGCTATATTACTCATAATAGGGATAAACTTGACTAGAAAATCATCAATCACAAATTTTTTTGGATCATAAGATGGTGGATTTAGGGCCTGCATTTGATTGTAGAAGCATTTGAGAGCATCATCATCCTATGATTATATCATCCTTATTCTTGATACCAAGTTCGTCCATCATATTGCTCAATTTTTTGAAGATAGGGTTGCCTTTTGGATCTTTAGGATTAGTGAACTTCACACATTTATGTTGATCCCAAAAGATCAACCAATGTCTACCCATTTCCTCTAGCGCCTCCACAGTATCCTTGATGTTCCAGAATTTCATAGATGACCAAATACCAGCTCAAAATAACCTAAATGCCTCATCTAGCATCTCCTTCAAGTGCGGCTGCAGATAGATCCATTTGGAATTTGATTCTACTGGTGTCTGGTGAAACTGATCTGAAGCCATTTTATTTTTTCGAAAAAGTCTTACAAAGAACTCCGTTTAGGTTGAGCACCACAATCTTAGAAACACAAAGGTAGCTGAAACATCAAAAAAGATATCTAGTCCATAAAATATGATAAGCATGCACACCCGTATATCATATATTGCAACAACACAAATGCGCTAGACGTGATTTATTTTGGCATTATAGAACTTAACTAAATCGCGCTCGGCATGATTTAGTCTGACAATGAAATATAATTAAAGCATGTTTGGCACGATTTAATTTGAGACTGAAGATAAACTGAATCACGCCTGGTGCGATTTCATGTGCAAGGCAAACAATACTAAGTACATCTATGCGTGCCCTTGAGTCCTCTTCTGACTGTTAGAAATGTCATTTTTTGTTAGTCCTTTACGTCCTTCACAACTGACATTATTTTAGTGTTGATTTCGCAAACCTGGAAATCATTAGAGTTGCTTGGGTTGTCACTAGTCCTTTCTCTCTCGGTTGCCTTATCAATTAAATCTCTGTTTATCCGTGAATCTATTATAGGGATGGTTGCACCACCTGCAAGTGAGGCAAGGATAGCCCCCATGTTTTGCATTATAATATTACTTTGAGCAGCTACTTTAGCAGCCAATTGCTCACTAGTTTCCTAATCAGGCTGTGCATTACTAGGTCCTTCACCAGAACCATCGTCCATGTTTGAGTTGGACAAGTCCACGAGGCTTTTGGTTGCTGAAGATTTCAGGTTTCCATAAGGGCTTTTAGGAGATTTGGCAAGTACATGCAAGAGGAATTGTTCAAGAAAATGTTTTGCCTGGTCATCACTCACAAAACAGTGACATCTTCTAACACCCATCAAAACCTCTTGGGCAATACAGCCTCCAACATGAAGCTCCAAGCACTTTGTGTCAATTGAAGCAAAAGCCTCGACGAGGTAAGCAGCCATAGACAGGAGGAAATCATTTTTATTTAAAGAACCCTTCTCCTTAGTTAGTAGCTCATACTTGATCTCACCACTTTGGAGAGGATCTCGATCTTCATCCTCTTCTGACTCATCTTCATGATCCAGATCCTGACCCGTATGAAAGAATAGTGTTGTTAAATCAGGATCATCTAGAAGAAAACATCCCCATGCACTGCTATTGTCACCCTTGGCTTTAGCATTATCATATTCCTCGCCTGACAGCATGGCTATCATAATAAAGACCACATGTGACAACTTGCATGCTATTCGCCGCTCATTATCCTTAACATTATATCAGGTATCCCTCCCTAATAAATTTCAGACACTCCAAATCATGAGCCGCGGATAGTGCATGTAGATGTGAGTCACCTGAAGGACATACAATGACAATGGTAAAGGATCTCTTAGTTGTCAATCCTATACAGCTGGTAAAGAAGATGCTATAGTCCTTCTGGTTCATCCCCATGTCTCCTCTCCCACCTCTACTATCCAATACAAAGAGTGATATGTTTCTAAGACAAGGAGTTGATTCAGGTAAGAGATCTTTGTTGAATACTGGACAATGTCTTCTTCTCCAGCAATCTTCTTCACAAGGGCCACTTTTCTTCTCAACTCAGCCAGTACCTTAAGGGGCAGAGTCTCTTTATGTTTTTCATTCTTAGCCTTTAGGAAGTTCTTTGACAAAAATACATTTTTTATTATGTCATCAGTACTAACTTTATACTTGTCCAATAATCCAATTTTAGATAATGCGACATCCCCTGATAGCCTTTGTAACTCAGCTCCTACAACGGACTTTATTGTACATACATATTTCACATGGCTGCAACACTCAATGAAGGACAATCTATCCTTACTAAAAGCACTTTTCTTGAACAAGACCTCCTTCTTCAGGCACTGGTCTAAAACCCAAATGGTCTCAGTGTCGTCTAGCCCCTGAGTCTTTTTCATCTCTATCACATTCAAGTCAAAGATGCTTACATAAACAGGAGGCACCCTACCCATGTTACCTAGCAACTTCTTTTGTGTATAAGCATCCCAAAATTCATTCCACTTGAGCCATACTGGCTCCTTACAAAAGACAATCTTATACGAGTCCGTTGGACCTGACTTGCTGGATGTGATATCAGAAGGATCTGCATTGTCATCACCACCTTTTTTCTTCGGTTTTCTTACAATCTTCTTCTTATCCTGTATAATAGTCTACAATAGAGTCCGCTCCAGCAACTTACATACCGCAGACTTTGACTCGCCCTGTCTGGTGGGTAATGGGCAACTATATTCCATCCATTGTTGACGAGCATGGCACAATTGCTCCACGTGTGGACTACAATAGTACAAAAAATGGGATCAGTATCTTAGAACAGAAACACGCCAAGCGTGATTAGATGGCGCCACTAAGTTAGTGAGATCATGCCACAGGCATATTCTATTTGCGATCCTAGACAAATGAATTCACGCCAAACATGCTTTTAAATTAACGCAATTCATGCCAGACGTGCTTTTAAATCAACGTGCAGAAAGCAAGCATGACGTGAATCGAATTGATTTAAAAGCACACCTGACATGCTTTTAATATATGAATTCTTCAAGTAGGATCCCAGCAAAAGTCTCGAGCTCCACCTTCAATGCCACTGAGGCATTGCGTCATATACTGCCCGCGGTAGTGGTTCATATTGAGGCAAGCGGGCATAGAGGCTGGATACTAGGACCATTCTGTCAGTTTCCTTCCTTTCTGTTTTCAAATGTAGCTTCTCGGCCACATCCCAAGTGCAAAAGACCAAAGCTTGACCCCCAAAACATAAACCTTTCAAGAACCTAGTAACTCACAGGGTTTATGTTTCGGAGGCCAAAACATAACCGTTTCTAGTGATAACTCAATGCACCATCTCTGAACATGCATGCACAGCCATGGCAATTGACAAAAAGGAGTTCGGATCTAGTGGCCATCCTGAATGATCCCATTGCTACTGCAAACACGGCTCTTGACTTCTAATCGCCACAGCAGAAGAGGATAGATCCAAACTCCATTTCATCAATTCCTAATCCTTCGTGTTCCAAACTGCAGCTTCTCGGCCACGTTCCAAGTGCAAATGACCAACACTTGGCCCCCAAAACATATAAGCCCTTCAAGAACTAGCAACTCACATGGTTTATATTTTGGAGGCCATATCCTAGTCAGATTTGACCAGGACCTTGCGTTGTGTCGTAACATAGAGAGAGGATGTTGCCGCCAATAGAGGGATCCTTAACCCCCGGGCGGCTTGCCTCAAAAGTCCTCTCCAAAGGCCCTAGAAAAGCATGGGCAACTCCCCCTCTCTGGAACCGTGATTTGAGTCTGCCAATGACTTAGAACATCGACTCTACCCTAGGGATCAACTTTCGTTGCCAGAAAGCCACCCCTTTTCGAAGAAGCACCAAACTAGCTCATGTCCAACACACTCATAGTCAATTGGCCTAGGAGGCGGCCACTGAATACTGCCATCACGTAGGGCATAAGTGTTTCTTTCTTCGCCAAAACTGACTGTGTAACTTGGTCCATAGGATAATTTCACCATTTCAGACGACATGACAACGTCGAATTGCCATCCCGGAGCCTCTCTAGTGCCCAAACGACAAAATACTTGGGTTTCTATGGGGTTTCCCTCAGGATGCTTTGTGGCTTGATAAGTCCCACCAGACCGATCTTCGATTCTTTGAACGCAGAATTCAACGGTCGGATAGGGGAGCCGAGCTCCGGGAGGATGGGAATTACCGTACGCCCTCTCGAAGGAGTGCTGCTACGAAAGGATATATCGGGATGTTTTTGGGGATCCATCTTCTGAAGTCTGAACTCTTCCCTCTGATGAGGCAGCCACACAAAGTCCTGACCTTGTTTGACTAAAGGAAGGGTGCCAGCTCAGCTGTCTAACAATAGGCTGCCCAGACCGTTCTAGCATTAACTCTTCAATCTAAACCTCATCCAGAAATTTTGAAAATTGACCTGTGGGCTGGTGATGCTATCTGACAAAAACTCGGAATTTTTTTGCATACTATGCGCATTAGTTATGAATTTGTGAAGCATAAAAGCAAAAAAATGCATAACTAAAAAAGTATGCATAAAAAAAGGTGGTGTTATGGCAAGGGATGCAACATGACGGTGCAGACAGAAGAAAACAATTGCACTAGAAGATGCAATGTTGGTGCATAAGAAAATAGCTCGAAGTCATCCTAAATTAACAGTCATGTCGACGTGGCAGAACACTGCGGTATGCTAGCATGGCATATCATCAAGCCAGGAGGCCGACTTGGCCACGTTAGATATCCTAGATTTCCTTAAACGATGACATGTTGACGTGGCAGAACATGGTGGCGTGCCAGTATGGCATGTCAGCAAGCCACAAGGCTGACTTAGACACGTCAGATATCCTGGAAATCATTTAATGATGTCATGTCGATGTTGTAGAACACGGCGATGTGCCAATATGGCATGTCAGCAAGCCACGAGGTCGACTTAGCCACGTCAGATATCCTAGACGTCATTTAACGATGTCATGTCGACGTGGCAAAACACGAAGGCATGCCAGCGTGGCATGTCAGCAAGGCACGAGGCTGACTTAGCCGCGTTAGATATCTTGAATGTCATTTAACGATGTTACGTCGATGTGGCAAAATACGGCGGCATGCCAGCGTGGCATGTCAGCAAGCCACGAGGCCGACTTGGACACATCAGATATTCTAGACGTCATTTAATGATGTCATGTCGATGTGTCAGAACACCTCCTCATTGTTGAACGATGGTAACGTTTTTGAACGATGTCAACATCGTTAAAACACGTCTGAATGACGTTCAATGATACGGTGACATCGTTCAACCATGCCGATCCCTTGTAGTGTCTATCTACCTACCTACCTACCTACCTACCTACCTACCTACCTGTCTATCTGTCTGTCTGTCTCGCAAAAAATCTTAGTCCATATAACTTAAAAAAATACAAAAAAGTCTTACACCATCAAAAAACAAACTAGAAGCTATAACAATTAGATATTTAGATATATCCAAAACATGCTCCGAGATGCAAAAACTCACTCTCTCCTTGCCCTTTAAGAATGGGCAAGTCGCAATATCTGGTTCTGAGATCTACCACGTACATCTTGTTATGCAGAAAAATGCTTTCCATGTTACTGAACTTGTATAAAATTCAACTAAAGTAGTTATCCAAGGATAGTCTTCAATCAAACGTAAAGCTTGATTAAGGTACTCAGAAATGTTTAGCTCCAAGATAATTCTAGATTTTTTACTTAACATTCTCGAATATTACTTGCTTCGAGGTTTTTACTTACATTCTAAAATTCTTACTACTCGTACTTGCATTCTGTCTTACATTTTAGTTCCTTGATTAATGTGGCACTCCCTACAAAATATACGGCACCCGGCCGTATACTCCGTAGGAAATCCCCCATCCGGTCCTTCGACCGCACGGGCCCTCCGTCTATCCCGCACTCCAGGGTATCTCTAGTGCAGGAAGGGGACACGAAGGTGTCTTGTGCGTCCTTCCCCTATGGGCTCCTATCACAGCGGAAGCATAAACAACGTCAGAACTAGCAACAACAATACATCGAACTACCTCGAAGTGTAGCACATCCATACATCCATAATACAATAGAGATAAAACACATGCCGTAAAATATGAGAGCTCCTACCCAAGGATCAGACTCATGGGGAGGTAGACTGCCGGCTAGGCCTCAAGATAACCGAGTCATAACAATGGCGGGGCTGGCTATAGACAATGGCTAGGGTTGACCACTCCATCCGCCCCTCCTGTGCATACTTTGCAGATGGGCTAGATCGGGCTCTGGTACGACTCTAGCCTTCCGGATACGCAATCTCATGGTATTACCCATCGAGACTACTCCAGGTTGCATCTCCCCGGTCCGTCGAGGCAGGAAGGGTTCCATCTCCCCTTCCCGGGGTCTAGAGGTTCCACGGGCGGCTAGAGAATCATGGCGACACATGATTCTTCCCCGACTTAACCCCCCAAAACAAGAGCCAGGCCGACACCTGCAACTCTTGAGAGGCAGGGCGACACCATTGCCCCAAGAGGTGTCGGACCCATGCCCGGCCCACTCGAAATGACCGGCCATAAGCCTAGCCCGCTATGGGGTCCCCAGTAGCCGCGCTCAGCAGGGACCCTCCCTCCGTCTCGCCTCTAGCCCCGTTATGTAGTGCTGAGTCATATCATAGCCCCCCTAGCCCGGTGGGTTCCTAAAGGGTCTAAACTAGGAGCATTACTAAGTAATGGCTACTAGGTCTCTACCCCCCTTCCCAATACAAGAGGAGCAAACATGATCAACCAACGTCACATATAACGTAACATCATAATAATGCGAATAATATATAAATCTAATCATATGTATCTAACTTACAGTTATGGTTCATTGATTAGGGTTTAAGATCTAAACTGAGGGCTCTAGAATGGCTCTACTAGAGATATGAGATGCTAACTCATTTGGAATCCTAACTTCCAGATGATCTACCAAGAACTCTATGCCAAAATACCTGCTCCCGAAGAACTCCCTCTTGCTCCCGGCGTCTCCATGAAGTGTTCGAGGTAGCTCCCACTCCTACCTCGAAACGGAGTTTCGAGCGCGAAGAAGGTTCCCAGACTGTTGGAGCCAAAAAAGAGGCCTAGGGTTAGGGTTTAGGCCTTTATAGGTTAGGGTTCACATGTTATGCCACGTGGCTCCAATAGGGTAAGTCCGTGTGACGGGTGCCCAATAGGTTAAGGCCACGTGAAAAATGGTCTTAACCTAAGGTTGGCTAAGTTATATGAATAACTTAGGCATGCCCCCTAGTGCCACAATCTATGGTATACAAGGCTATGGAGATAGACTTGTATAGTGACAGACCTGGAAATATACGTATTTATGGCGTATATTTCCCTGGAACGTCACAATTAAATTACAAGAAATTTATCGCGGCGGCCAAGGCCGCCGCGAACATTTCTCTTTTCAATCCCGTTGTCTTTAGGGTGGGTTGAGAAAAAGGGAATGTTTGCTAAGAATTTCAACTACCTAGTTTAGAAAGTAAACTATCTCCTCCTCTTGAAATTGATCTGTACAAAATTTGGAAGAAAATGTCAATGTTTATAGTATTGCAACATGAAAATGTGCTAATGCTGCAAGAAACTCAAGAAACTCTGCTAATGCTACAAGAAACTCAAGAAACTCTGCTAAAGCTGAACTCTGCTAACTCTTCTGAACATCAAGAAACTCTGAACTATGCTAACGCTGCAACATCAAGCAAATATTAGAAAAATGGCAAATCAAGATTTCTGTTGTCTTTATGAGAATCCATCAAGTTCATGAAAAAGTATCAGCTTCAAAAGCTAATACTTTATGGCTATTTCTTTGCCACTGATCTTAGAAAGTTTGGCCATGAGATCTGCAAAAGAAATATTCCTATTCACAATAAGGATACGACTCTCGCCTCCAGTGTACTTAATGGAGTTGGTTATCATGGGGCCAGGGCATAATCTTTCCTCCATAGCTGCACATAAGCTTCCCGCGGCTCGTAAGAACTAATGGACATCTGATCCTAGAAAAGAACAACAAATAGCTGTCGGATTTGCTGCCAAAGTAAGCCCAGTGGACTGACTTGCTCTATAAAAGCATTTTAAAGGGGAAATATGGTATTGTTATATGAAAACGGAAGGCAGAAGACCTACATGCAAGAAAGAATAGAAAAGGCCATAGCTAAGGAAAAACAGGAGATCGGCATGCAAAAACTAAAGCTTGGGAAAGCAGGCGCCATTGTCCATTTCCATACCTGCAGCCGTCAAGAAGAAAAAAGGCAAAGCAGGCGCCATAGCCGCAACCTGCGAGAAAAAAAAACAAGGGGCAAATTTTCTCCCCATTTCCATGTTTTTCCATTGCCTCAGCAATACACTGCATCCACAAAACAAAAAAATAAAAAATCGGTCAAAAATGACCACCAAAGCTCATGCGCACTGGAAACAGAGGGAATAGCTCCGGATTTGCCCTTGCGACGACGCCATAGCCAGCAGAAGAATACAGACCAGTTTCGTGCTCCCAAATCGTGCGACTTCAAAAAAACATTGATGAGCACGGAAAACAGACAAAATAGCTCCGGAATGGAGCAAATGAATGGAGAAAGCAAAGACTGAGGAAGAGCATTTGACGAAGCGCAGTCCTGCAGAAGCGATAAGATCAACATCGTGGCGTCCCTTCAAATTTTCTCACAATTATTTTTCCTTCCTAATTTTTCCCCCGGACGGGAATCCAAAGAATATGAAATCGAATCTTGGCGAGAATCGATTATATAAGTGTAGATAGGAGATTCCTATTTACTAGTTGGGGAATCTGACCCTATTGATCAGGTTTTTGCCACCCGGTCAACATGGAAAAACTATGTAATATTGCATGCCTAAGGATGAAGAGGACTCCTTATGGACAACCTAAATATGGTAAAGATCTAAGGCACCAAAAATTAAAGGGCCTAGATCTAATTGTTAAAATTCAAAGGGTTTAGATTTAAAGAAGGTTCAAGGGTTGAGATGAAGAGGTGTTATTTGAAGGGTCGAGATAGAGTGGATATGTTTTAAGATTGAGATTAAGAGGTGAAAATTATAAATATTTTTTGAGGAGCATGAGCTCCTCCTCCTTCTCCTGCTCCATGATTTTATGGAGGGTGACAACCTCCACATGATCTGGTGCAAGGCCTCTCCATGCTTTAGAGATATGGAGGGATCATTACCTTGTACTTGTGTTTCTTATTGATTTTATAAAGAGTTTTTGGACCCAATAATTTCTTTAATCTTTTGCTTCATTCACATTATTAATACAAACCATTGCATCCAACACATTTAAATGAAAATCCCCCTGAAACCCCCTTTGGTTTGGCTGCATATTCACACGGGGGGTTACGTAGGGTAGCGAGAGCCCCTAAAAACTTACAATACATGTACAAAATTAACACCATTAAGTACATTCCCTCAAATCTTATAGTATTTTGCAAACCTCAATATACAGTATACAAAAACTTGTATATGCATACCCCACAAATGAGGATCGCTATATACGGTCCAGATCGAGGAATAAAGGGCAAATATGCCCATCCAACAGCTTTCGGTGCCCGGAGTAACCCCCCGTGTGAATATGCACCCAAACCAAAGGGGGTTTCAGGGGGATTTTCATTTAAATGTGTTGGATGCAATGGTTTGTATTAATAATGTTTTATATGTTGGTAGTTAAAAAAAACATTTTGGGCCCTTCGGGCCCTAACAAAATCAGACAAAGAAAAAAAGATAAACGCATTGAAAAAAAACTGAGGTGCTGCACCACATACTCAAGTTATAAAAAGTATTTTAGAATTTGCCAAATCACATACTCAAGTTATAGGGAGTATTTTAAAATATGCCAAATAGTTAAAGTACTTGTTTCTTATGGTTTCAAAACATGGACACTGCATCTGGCTCTTCTTGATAATTTGCTCATGAATATGCCTTGCTCTATCCATGGCCCCAGTGCTGCTGAATGCTTTAAAAAAGGCAAGAAATATTACTGTGTCTGGCATTATCCCTGCCTTCTGCATGCTGTCAAAACAGTCTACTGGAGAAATGATGTCGTTGTATTCAGCATGTCCATTAATCATTGCACCCCAAGTGACCACATCTCGATTTTCCAAATTGTCAAAGACTGCCAAAGCCTCATTTAATCTCCCACATTTTGCATACATGTCCACCAATGTGCTACCCACAAAAATAGCAGCTTGAAACTTGGATCCCATCATATAAATGTACCTGCCTCTTTCAATGGCCCTAATGCTGGCACATGCTTTTAAGATGCTTGAAAATGTAATCTCATCTGGACTCATCCCTTCTTGCAGCATCTGATCAAAATACGCTAAGGCAAATATGTCTTCACCTCTTTGGGCAAGTCCTGCAATTATGGCATTCTATGATACTGCATTCCGATTTGGCAACTCTTCAAAAACTTTGCATGCCTCCTCCAAGCTCCCACATTTAGCATACATATCTACCAGAGCGTTCCCAATATAGGCATGGAAATGAAACTGAGTTTTTGTTATACATGAGTGGATGCACCTGCCCCTTTCCAGCATGCGAACACTAGCACATGCCTTTAGAATGCTCATAAATGTAACCACGTCAGGTTCTATTCCCACCTGATTCATCTTCTCATAACAATCTAGAGCAAGAAGGCCACATCTATTATGGACATACCCAGAAATCATGATTCCCCACAAAACCACATTATGGACTGGAGAATTCTCAAAGAGTCTAATTGCCTTTTCCAAGTCGCCACATTTTGCATACACATCCACCAAAGTGCTTGTCACAAAAACATTAGGAGAGTGTGCACTGCAAATGATCTGATTATGCACAAGTCTTCCCTGGCAAAGATAATGACGCTGAAGAGCATGCTTTTAGGGAAGAAACATAAATATGCTGGTCATGGTCATTCTCACTATCTGATTGTTTCATTCTGCAATAAAGTTCAACTGCAGCTTCAGCCTGTCCAAGGTCCACATTGGCCAAAACAATGGCACTCCACGTATAAATTGTGGCTTGTAGGACCATAATAAAGGCAGAATTTGCCTCAACAATACTTCCACTTGAAAATCGTACAAAAAATACAAAGACAACCCCCTGTTATTATGCTAGATATTCAAATTGGTTCTGTTATGATTATGTAGTCGCACCCAAATGATCTTATTTTTTGCCTTATGAAGCCACTGAATGGAGGTCCTACTGAGATCCAGGGATTATTTCTGGTGTAGAGTTATTTGGAAGCATCTGTGCATCTGTGCTCCATGCATCTATGCATCTGCAAGCTCCATCAGATGTAATTTTAGCCTTGTTTGCACTGTTTCTCTGAAATGCACAGGCTGGAATTGCAAAGAAAAGCATGCCAAATCTCTGAAGGCCATTCTTCTGACCTGGACAAACCTCATAGCCAGACTCCAAAACTCCACTCCTCTGCTAAATCATTCATCTGATTCTGCTCCTTTTGCCTAGCCTTTCTCTATCATCCATAGCTCTGCTAAGTGTGATATAGTTTTAGAAGCCCCAAATCTATTTTGAAAGGGTGAGACATATATCTCAGGCTGTTTTTTCTCAAGACTTGAATTGCTTGATGTTTGATTTATAGATTGAGTTGTGCTTGAGCTACCTTGTAGATCTTTCACTAGTGTTGCTTATGGGTATATTCCAGTGTTGCTGCAAAGATGATTGGTGTTGTGTCTATTTTACAAGCTTCAAAGAGGATTCGGTAGGATGAAGTATAGGGGAATGGAGGTTGGGACTCCATTCCAGGTTTTGCAGGTGGGGTCCCGCGACCGGCATTAGCCGGGAGCGGGTCACCTGCAAAACCGAGAATGGAGGACCAACCTCCATTCCCCTACAAAATAGAAATAGGGGAGGGATTTTTCAGATTCTTCCAGATTCAATAGATTTATAAGGCATTTGAAAACAGATTCACATCATTTTTGCAAGATCATCAAGGTTTTACCATTTATTGTGAAGTTTTTCATCCTTTGAACAGATCTGGCAAAGAAACTCGCTGCAATCTGCTATCTACGAACTAGAAATACCTGTGAAGTGAAAACAAGCCCATGGCAAGCATTTCTTCTTACAAAATAGGGCATTGGGTCGAAAAACTGAGGAAGAACATGCATGCCGAGCTGCAATCTGCTTTGATATGCAATCTATTCTAACATGCCGAGATGCGATCTGCTCTGTTAAAGGATAGCGATATACCAGAAAAGGATTACATGCTGCCTTTTAAACTCCTGTTTGATCCTTCATTTTTCGGGCTTGGATAGCGAACCCTTATGTCATGGCGAGCTGCATTTGCATGAAGAAGCGACGGTGATCTGCATCTGCATCACATGCTATGAAGAAACGGCGGCGATCTGCATCAAGCATCACATGCTATGGCGAGCTACATCTGCATCTGCATGAGGAAACGGCGGCGGTGTGGAGACTACCCTAACCCAAAAAACACTAACCTGCGCATCCGGTCAGTCAGAATACATCAACCCAACTTTCATTTCGTGATATTGGGCTAGGCCATGTGGCGCCAGAAAAATGCACGCCAGGTAAAAATGCCGACCCTATTTCTATTTTGTTGCCTACCAATCTCTCGATCTTTATAAGTACCCTGGCGCCCGATATCTGAGTTGCACAGCCGAAACATACGTGCCCTAAGGGTGAAATCACATTACGTTCCCTCCCCTTCTTTTAGTTTTTATTGTCCAATAAAAGAACGCCATGTTGACGAAGGTAACCCAAGGCGTATCACACTTGCTCCTTCCCAAGCCTCGTCAGCACCTCATTTAGGGGCAGTCGAGGGATGGGCAACCTCGGCTGCCCCTCCGCGTTCCTCGGGCACACGTCACTTGATTCGTCCGATTCAGCATTCTTCCAAGAGCTTGATACAGCAGAAATGGCCTCCGGCCTTGTTAGAATAGCGCCATTCTGTGCTGTTGTATTGCGCCATTCTGCTGGCAAGAAATTGTTCGGTTCCTTGGTTCCAGAAATAATCCATTCTGTCTTGCAAATTTCCCAGTAATGGGGCGCCGTAGGTGCCAGGAATCTGCTGCAGAGGAGGGGCCGGCTTCTTGATGATGGGTTCTGGAGAAATTGTTCTGGTGGATTAAATTGAAATTGAAGGACTTGTGGCCACAACACAGGAGACATGGAAGGGGGCAGACTTCTTTCGAGACAGGGGATTGAATTGGAGCTCAAATCCGGAGGACCCATTGAAGAATTCCCTGCGGAAACTGGATGCGAAGCAAATTGGAGGCTGGGATGAAGAGGAAGGGGCTAAATCGATGAATGCCGAGGAAGAAGAAGGCAGGCATTTGGCCATGGGGTCAAGGATTGCAACGAAATGAGAAGAACTGCACTGCTCTGTTGTCTGATACTTGAGCCGATTCTTGAATCCTGACTGCATCCACCGTTCCATCTTCGATAGTGTGATACGGTCGAACCAAGTTGCTCGCCTTTCCGTTTCCCTCACTGCCACGTCAGCAAAGGGGAGGGAACGTAGTGTGATTTCACCCTAAATCTAAATTTCTTCTGCAATCTCCCTTGACCCGTTATGTCCTTTATTTTACGATTCCTCTTTTTTCGACCATTGCTTTTATATTTCAACCATTGCATCCTTATCACGTATCATGATGCATGGGTGTCCCTTTCATATATTTTGACCACTCACCTTGCCAAAGCTAAGAAATTAGGAATTTCATTGAAGCTTTATCATTTGCGTAAGTATTTATTTATGCCGTACCCCATGGTCCTTTGTGAAATTATCAATCTCACTACAATATTACATTATCTGTATGGTGTTGAAGTACACTTAAAAATCTCCAAATCTTGTTATTAATATTATTATCATTTTTATAGTGTTCCGAGTACACTTTAAAACCTCCAAACTTATTATTATTTTATGGTGTTGGAGTACACCTTAAAACCTCCAACCTTCTATCGTATTCTGATGGAGAAAAATGAGTTGAAGCATTTGGGCCGAGGGGACCAGCCTATTTTTTTTTTTTTTTGTTTCGGCATGATGTTGACCAGGTTTTTGGCACCCGATCAACATGTAAAAAAATGTAATTGTGCATGCTTAAAGGTGAAGGGGACTCCTTATATAAGCCCAAATATTGTAAAGGTCTAAGGCACCAAAAATTAACGGGTCTAGATCTAGTTGTTAAAATTCAAGGGCTTAGATTTAAAGAAGGTTCAAGGGCTGAGATGAAGAGGTGTTTTATTTGAAGGGTGGAGTTGAAGTGGTGCGTGTTCTAAGGTTGAGATTAAGAGGTGAAAATTATAAATACTTTTTGAGCAGCACGAGCTCCTCCTCTTCCTTCTGCTCTACGATTTTGTGGAGGCTGGCAGCCTCCATATGATCTGGCAGCCTCCATATGGAGGGATCATTATCTTGGACTTCTGCTTTTTAATGATTTTATAAAGAGTTGTTGTATCCAATTATTTCTTTAACATTTTGCTTCATTCAAATTGGTTCTGTTATGATTATGTAGCAACACCCAAATGATCTTGTTTTTTGCCTTATGAGGCCAACTGATGGGGATGTGGAAAAATCCATCATCAGGTCCTCATGAAACCATAACATAGTAACAGCTCGGAAAAGGGGATTAAACTTTGATAGATGTCATCTGCTACCTCTACTTCTGCATCGTGTTGGCTCTACTCTTTGCATTAAAAGGTAGGTTATCTAGAGGAAGATGCGAATAAGAACAAATAAATAATTCATGGCAGATACTTTATTCCCCCAAAGGCCGAAAGGCATAATATAACGCCGATGGTCTATTACGTAGCATAGACTAATATACTATACATTACAAGAGAAAAGCTTACAGAAAACATGAATACGAAAGAAAATCCTTACAGAGAACTGCCAGCCTCTGCTTATTGGAATGGTTGGATGTAGCTCCACTCATTTGGAAACTCCTGGAAGCAGAGTATGAAGAAATAGTTTCAAAACTTCGAGCCTATAATCTGCTATGGGAAAACCTCTGCCTACTCTGCATTAAAAGGTATCGTTATCTAGAGGTAGATGCGAATAAGAACAGGTAAATTCTTCATGGCATATACTTTATGCTCCTGGAGGTCGAAAGACATAATAGAACACCGATGGTCCACTACATAGTGTGTTAGACTAATATGCTACACACTGCAAGACAAAAGCTTACAGAAACATGAATACGAAAGAAAATCCTCACAGAGAACTGCCAGATCCCTACTTAATGGAATGCTTGGATGTAGCTCCACTCATTTGGAAAACTCTTGGAAGTAGAGTATGAAGAAATAATCTCAGAACTCCGAGCCTATGGCGCTACTCCAATAATAGCTAATTCAAGCTCGAACGGGATGGAGCTTCACAGAGCATGGACGCCAGCAAAGGGTCAGCTGGAAATAGGTGGCTTAGTAGTCGTACTTGATGTTTTTAAGCTAGATTGTCATCTAAAATTAGCTCTAGTTTCCTTCTTGAGCTCAAGCACCCTAACCATAAAATTGAATTGACAAAGGAACCCTAGTCATGTATTAGCGTAGTTGGTTTAGACCTGTTGTTTCTTATCTTGTGTTGATAAAGATGGATGTTCCCTCTGTCATGCACCACTTGTGTTTGGGGAAGAGGGGTAGAGATCTAGAAGCAATATCTAGATGATTCTAGTGAAAGAACTCATGTGGAAGGCATCTCAACAAGTCGCGATCCCGACTTGGCCATGCCAGATATCCTAGATGTCGTTAAACGATGTCCGTGGCAGAACACGGCGACATGCCAGCGTGGCATTCAGCAAGCCATGAGGCCAACTTAGCCACATCAATTTTCCTGGACGTCGATTAACGACATCATGTTGACGTGGCAGAACATGGCGGCATGCCAGCATGGCATGTCAAAAAGCCACAAGGTCGACTTAGCCACATTAGATATCCTGGACCTCGTTTAACGATGTCATCTCGACGTGGCAAAACATGGCGGCGTTCCAGCGTGGCATCTCAACAAGCCACGACATGTCAGATATATCATGTATGTCATGTCGACGTGACAAAACACGACATGCCAGCATGACATATCATCGTTCAACGAGGAAAACGTCTTTGAATGACTTAGCGTCATTAAAACACGTCTGGACGACGTTCAATAATATGTTGACGTCATTCAACCACGCCGACCCCTTATAGTGTCTATCTACCTATCTGCCTACCTATCTATATATCTACCTACCTCACCAAAAACCTTAGTCTACATCACTTAGAAAAATACAAAAAATGTCTTACATCGAAAAGCAAACCAGACGCATATTGAGATATACCTAAAATATGCCCCAAGATGCAAAAGCTCACTCTCTCCCTAACGAATTGCCCCTTAACAAAGGGCAAGTCTACAACGTGACGTAGTATCTGGTTATGAGATCTACCATTTACATCTTGTTATGAAGAAAAATGCTTTCCATGTTAGTGAACTTGTATAAATTTCAACTAATGTAGTTATTTAAGAATAGTCTTCAATCAAACATAAAGTTTGGCTACGGTACATTTTGATTTATTGGCCAATGGTGCGTTGCCACATGGCATACATTCTTTTTAGGAATGTTTAGCTCCAAGATGATTCTAAATTTTTATTTAGCATTCTCGGATCTTACTTGCTTCGAGGTTTTTACTTACATTCTAAAATTCTTACTGCTCTTACTTGCATCCTGTCTTACGTTCTAGTTCCTTGATTAAATTACAGGAGATACCTGTTTACTAGTTGGGGAATTGGACCCTTGTTGACATAGTTTTTGGCACCCAGTCAACATGGGAGAACTATATAATTTTGTATGCTTAAGGGTGGAGGGGACTCCTTATATAAAGCCTAAATATTGTAAAGGTATAAGGCACCAAAAATTAAAAGGCCTAGATCTAGTTGTTAAAACTCAAGGGCTTAGATTTAAAGAAGATTCAAGGGTTGAGATGGGGAGGTGTTATTTGAAGGGTGGATCTGGTGCAAAGACCCTCCATGGTTCAGAGACATAAAGGGATCATTATCTTGTACGCGGCTTCTTATTGATTTTATAAAGAGTTTCTGGGCCCAATTATTTCTTTAATCTTTTGCCTCATTCAAATTGGTTTTATTATGATTATGTAGCAGCACCCAAATGATCTTGTTTTTTTTTTGCCTTATGAGGCCAACTGATAGGGATGTGGGAAAGTTTGCCATCAGAATGGAGGTTCTACGGAGATCCTATTCTTCTCCGAGGTCATTTTTTATGCTCTAGAACTATTTGGGAGCATTCAATATTCCAGGGGAGCACTGTTGAGCGGATCACAACAAGAATGAAGGGCATGCTTCGTGCATGTGTGCAATCTTGTTGCAATTCCTATCTTGAAGCAGAGCAAGGCTCTTGGCAGTAAAAGTTTTGAGGGAGATATTCTGGCTCCATGCATCTGTGCATCTATAAGCTCCATCAGATATCTGACCTTTCACAAACCTCGTAGCCAGACTCCAAAACTCTGCTTCTCTGCTAAAATCATTCGTCTGATTCTGCTCCTTTTGCTCAGCCTTTATTTGTCACCCATATCTCTGCTCAGTTTGATATAGTTTTAGAAGCCAAGATGCATATATCTCTGGCTGTTTTTTTCTCAAGACTTGAATCGTTTGATGTTGTGCTTGAGCTATTTTGCAGATCTTTTTGATTTGATCGATTTTGCAAGCATCCTAAACCATAAAATTGAATTGACAAAGGGACCCTAGTAATGTATTCTCATGTATGAGTAGTGTAGTTAGTTTAGACCTATTATTTCTTATAACACTATTGCATATTAGACGGGATCAAATCATCGAAGTGGGAGCAAAAAGAATATTCCTCGAAGATTCCTTTTTTTTTTAACAAAAGGGGGCTAAAATATGGTAAAAAAAAGGACACAAATTGTATTTTGATCCCTCCAAAATCACTACTTTTTTTGTGCAAAGAGAGGACTGACTCTGTAAAAATGACACTTTTCCTTGCAACTAGAATTTTCCCGAAGTATGTTTTTAGAGAGAACCTCCAAGTTAGGGGAATATAACTTTGAACAAAAAATTGAAGTGAAGTCTGTAACTCAAATTATAGTATTTCCAAAAATTGAAGATAAAATTTCATATTCACATGCAAAATTTACAATCTTTTCCTAAGACTCAGTTACGTGCAAAAGGATGAGGAGATGAGGGTGGAATCCAACACATCATGATCATGTTCATTTATGCCATCTTCATCACCTTCACTTCTTTCACTATCACTTGAGGAAGTGCTTGCGTTATCTTCCTCGTCACTGATAGAGGGTGACGCATTGCCACCACCACTCCCTTCTTCATCTTCGTCCTCGTAATTACAAACCTTCTTAAGCAAGCTGATCGTCCTTTGGCGTAGACGATTGTCAAATTTCAATTTGAAATCATAGCACAGTATACTCACTTCAACAACCCACTTTCTTGGACTTTCTCCCCTTTCCTTGAGTTCTCGTTTCTAACTCATACCTACCTTCAAAAGCATTTTCTGAACATGTAGCAAGCCAATGAAACTTGAGTTTAGTCACCAAGCCTTCCTTTTTTATTGTGTCAATTACTTTGGCTATCCAAAAAGGTCGACCTTTGTCATCCTCCTCAGTGGGGAGAGCAATTAGCATACCTTTGGCAATTTCTGTGATATTACCGGGAGGCTCATTCTTGTGACGTGGTGCGAGGTACATGACCCTATCCTCATCTTCCTCTACTGCAGGTGCCACTGTAGCAGTGCTTGGACCTGCCTGGTTCTGGGGTTGATGGAAGGCATCAAGCCACTAAAAAGATTCCTGCAACTGCCTTAGAGCTAAGTTTTGAATAATAATCTTTTGTTCAAGAAAGAAATTTCTCCACCACATCTGGTCTTCTTCTAAGAAGTATGTAAAGCCCAAAGAAATTCCATCTTCAATGGCTTTTAGGGATGTAAAGCTGCACAGATGATTTGGCCAGTTATTCTCCCTGTATCTGACTTTCCATAGCCACTTCAACCTCTTCAAATTCCTTGTCTAAATCTCCAGCTTTGAAAGACTCTTTTACAAAATCTTTGAATGCACAGTGGGAACATTCAGCTTTCCAGAAAGGAAAAAAATGGCCGTATAACATCTCTATCTGCCGCAGGTCATTGGTAAGGAACGAGCTCAACCCTCTAGCTACCGATCTCACATGTTTATCACAGATTGCATGGTTATTCAGCTGCTGTATCTATCTTCTCAATACAACTCACATGCCTCTTTACTCACTTCCCAATGTGAAGCATGGTCATTCGGCTGCTGTATCTATTTCTCAATACAATCACATGCCTGCGTTACTTACTTCCCAATGTGAAGTGTGGCTTCATACGGAAAATTTGATAAGCCTCGCTATTTATTTACAAGTAATTGTTTTCCATCTGATGCAGCTATTGCCCTTCCAACACTTTGGTATGAGATGGAGCTTACAAAACCTTGCAGGAGATTGTTCTAGCTACTTGTTTTGAGGAAATTTGACCGGTGAAGTCTTGGCTGAGGCTGGACGCTAAAAGACATAACAGTTTTTGCCACAAAATGCAGAAGCAAATAAGAAAGATTTTGACTTCGAAAGATTTTGTCATACACAATTATAGTTAGGTGACATAAACAGCAAGTAGTTCCATATGCTGCATAAATATCAACTAAACTGGTGGTTCCATTCCAAGGGCACCACATCTTAAATTGGTAGAAATTCGATTCAATGCATATAATAAACCCACCCCAAACACTATACGGGATATCTAAATATAACATTCCTTTTTCCTCACAAAAAGAACAATGAGCCGTGCTTAAGATGCCACAAACATGAGCAGCTCGCCTAACCAAATGTATAATTTGCTCTCTTGCTTGAGGGTAGCAAAGGCTACTCCACGCCTTCAAAAGAATGTACCGCAAATATAAATTTTGCTCACTTCTACATATTTGCTGATTAGATATCAAACATGCATTGTCATACTAAGGATACAATGTAATGAAGGTCATCTAAAGAAATTTGCCACCCTGAAATCATAATATGAAATTTGTAGCGTGCAATATTAGTGCCCATAGATTCCTTTTACAATCTTAATTATATCTACACATTGTTAACAATTGCATACCTCTGAAACTCAGCTGCCATTTCTTCAAAATTTCCCCATGTTAGTAGTTTAATTCATAAAGCTACTAGTTCCACAACAGGTGTAGTAATGCCGAATATTATTTCTTGAGAAAAATTGGTCAATAGATATAAACATGTCAACGGGCTGCTGCTCTTGCACTCAATGAAGTATGGTAGTTTGTGCTCCGCTGCTTCCTGTAAGATGTGTAAACATCATCGTATTGGGACATTTCGTTTGGGTCTGCAGCTGCACCTAGACCTAATCTTCCAGAAGAAACCATCCCAGGCCTGTGCTCCATGCTACCATCTGGAAGAGTACCTGTGTCTGGATCAATCAGCATATGTGGAGGGGGTGGAATCCTTGCACCACCATCCCTATGTCTATCTCTATCCTCTTCATAACTACCATCTTCTTCAGTTAAAGGAATTTGTTTAGTACGACCATCCAGGGGATCCACTTCTCCAATCTCCTTAAAAAATTTTGCTACACGCTCCATAATATAGCTCTCTGCAGTCGTTGATGGCGGGATAACTGTTGGAATGTCTAAGGGGCTCAATGACGAATATGGAACACCACTACCTATCTGCATCTTCCTAACCATACCAGGAATAAGGCCAGGTGGGAAAAGAGGGTACGGATTCTGATCAACACTTCTTATTGGAGAGATAGATGGTGCTTGAACGGAAGGGACTGTGGGTGCAGGAGGCAAAAAAGGAGGATTTAACGTTGGGTATAAAGGAGGAATGGAGGCCGGAATTACTTGTGGAGTCCCAGAAGGAGGGAAGAGAAGACCAGATGACGAAAATACATTACCCGTAAATGGGGGTGCCTGTTCAGACTGGTCTGCACCTACCTGGTTGATTCGCGCCTGCTCTGGTTGCCATGGACCAGGAAAACTAGCACCAGGATGTGTAGATGATGTTACGGGACCAGCAGCACCTGTGATACTTTAAACATCAGTGAAAACACATCAAGATATGATATTTGCTAATCACAATACCTAGGGAAGCAGGACTAGTTTCTCTGACATGCCATCCAACTCCATCTCTCATATCTCGTTCCCATTTCTTTATTGTCTCACGATCATACACGTCTTTCTCACCCCAGAATCTCACGATCTTTTCTAGACACTCTCGGTTTGTATCTGCATTCTTGCGATTGTGACAGATTGCTGCAAGCATTGAGCCCAACACAGGACGAAAAGCAAGTGCTTCATTGTCAAGCTCCTTCACAATGGCACGATGCTGTAAACTGCAAGTTCACAGACAATACAGTCAGATTGGTAGTAAAAAAAACAGTGACAAATAGCAGGTAGTACTGAGCCTCCTTTGCTCGCATTCTAATAATGAATCAAAAAACATGTTGCAGCAACAACTACTAATTTAAAATGAGAACTGATCAAAACTCAAAATTCTTTTCCTAACTACTTTGCTTTCATTTATCCACCAGGATATGGTCCCAAATTTTATATTTAGCAGCCCAACGTGTCGCAGAGCATGTCCTCAACATTTGCTTTCCAGAACAGCTAGAAAGAGGAAGTTCAAGCTTCCCCATCAAAAGCAATGAGACACATGGAAAGCCCTTGTAATGGGTGAACACTGATAGAATCGCTGTTATCAATTCTATGTCTCTTAGCAAATACACAAAGAGAACACACCTGTGGAGGGAAAACACAAAGAGACAAAAACATGGTCATGCTGCATATGATGGGAGACTTTAACATGGCCGCTCTGTCCCAGATGGAAGGAAAAAAATATCGATGTCAAATTCCACTTTTTGGATTGCAAAAGAAATATGCTTAATTGTCCCACCTGGTATGCATCGGTTGGCCATATTTCATAACGCATTCACAACTTGTAATGTTTCAGAAGTTGAAAGCGGTTATGAACCCATGAAACAATATTGGATGCATGCTGTAGCAGTCTTCAATATATTGAGTTCATTCAAAACTACTCGTATCTGAATACCTCAAGGGGCTGAAGGTGAGGATCGAAGAAGAAAAATTTCGGATTTGTGCTCGACATCAAATTCGTAATGAGCCCTTACATAGGGTCTGGCATGGGTTGAGGGAAGGCTAAACTCCCAGGTGGTTTGTTTTCAAAAATGCCTTTCCAAAAGCCCAAGTGGCAAACTGCACTTGGAAAAATACTAGTCATGTATGCTCTTGGCTGATACATGTCTATGAATTGATAAGCTACCTGACAGGCTATGAAGAGTGTTTTAGCAATGCTGGGTGCAACAGTATGTGCCCAATAAAAGGATATTCCAGTAAGGAATTTATAATACAATTCAATAATGAAGACTGTCACATATGGTAAGAGGACTGAGTAATCCAATGACAAGCAGACATCAAACAGCTCGCTCACACACTAATAAACCAAACAGCCACTAACTGACAATATTACAGAAAACTTGATCCTGAGATAATAGAAATATGGATGTCGCACTTTATTTATTATACTGGAACAGCAAGTCAATCGATGTACGAAATATCAACGAGCCTTTTGACCATACAATGTCCAGGGGTTTCTCCTTAGTCCCCTGCTGTTCTCTGCTGCAATGAGAAGCTCAAAAGATGGACAGTTACTCAGGCATATCTAAAACTTCTGAAGTATAGCTCTTATGCAGCTAGAAATCTGGCCCATGTCCTCATGGGTCGTTATGGATTTACTGAAGCATTCTATGATTCAAATGTCTCAAATCTAGCACAACTTTAACTCCGCATACATATGATACTGAATTATAGACCATATGCATTACCATTTTACCGAATCCAATTGATCATGGCACATGCATCTCTTTTAATTAATCTGTGGTTCCACAAAAGTGATATAGAGGAGCCAAATACCATATGGCATAAAGGATTTCATGATAAGCAGACGCGACTTTGATTTGAACTAGTTTCACTTCAGAGGAAGATGTTTATCGCCCAAACAAACACCAGTGAAGGTGGGATAGCTATAGAACAGGCACAACTTAGAGGTAGATTCTACATGGTTTCCAGGTGACCAGTCTGTCGTATAGTCTATAATATGCAGCATAACTCTAACTATGAAATGCTCACTTTTCTGAATGTGCTGCAACAAAGGTTCCTAAAATTTAAGAGACCAAATAGTTCGCCGTTGCCAAGAATTGCAACTCACAAAGCTGTGGAGAGGACTACCACAAGCTGCACATGAGGGCGTCCACTCATACAAGCAGGAGACCATCTCGTGGTGGGCCAGCAAACTGCAGGTTTCCCAAACATTAAAGTTAAATAACAGCAGAGGCAACAACATAGGGTTCTCCAGTTCGAAGTACCAGCTTCAGTAACATCTTAATGACAGAAAACTTATACTTGGATCAATCTGCTGCTAATTTAATCTAAACAAGGAATTTGAAAAGAACAAACCTGCTAAAAAGTATATCATTTACAAGGTAAATGACATGAAGCTGCCGTTCAGGATCCTCCAAAGCCAGTACTCGGTCTCGAAGAGCTTCTGTCAATGATGGGGCATAATGAGATCTTTGCATAAACCATGTCTTTGCTCCTTTGATAGATTCCTTTGTCCCTGTCAAATTATCCAAAGTAGCCTTCAACTCTGCAGCCACTTCAGATGGCAGAACAGCTGTAGCTGCTTTTAATGGTGAGGAGCCCCGTCCTCCCTCATGCTGTCCTGCCTGAGATTGATGATGCCGTTGTTGCAATGGAAACTGCTGATGCTCATGTTGTTGTGGTAACAATTGGGGTTGTTGATGCTGTTGCTGCTGCTCATGGAAAGCCGGAAATGAAGGAGGCGGAGGTTGCGGCACAACATTCATACTTGCAGCATTATGCACAGAAAATGGAGGATTCACAAGACCGACGGAGGAATTGATTGGAGGCAGCACAGCATGTGAAGGATGAAATCCAGCAACAGGCGGATTAATGGTCAGCCAAAGTTTGTACCTGTAATATCCGTGACCTTCGCCACCAAAGAGGAATGCATAAGCTGGATCATCCTTTTGTTTCTCCTTCATAAGGGCCTCGAACTGAGGCCCATTCTTAACAGAATATTGAACCAACTTCTCAATCCTCTTCTGCAGGTCTGAATCAGCAGGAGCTGGGACAGGAGGCGGAGGAGGTTCCCAAGGATTAAAAAATCCCTGAATCAAATGCATAGGACCTGACCCAGGTGCAGGCATTGGAACGGGCTGTTGGGCAGGAAGAGGAGGCTGTGGCAAGGGCAAGGGAGAAGAACCCATGAATGGATAAGCTGCAGGAGGCACAATTCCGGCAGCAGATGGAGTGGCCGGATGAAAGCCAAAAGGAAAATGGGATGGCTGGGGAAAGTGCTGACCTGTTGATCCATATTGTTGCTGCTGCTGCTGCTGCTGCTGAGGATGGTGGATTGGATGCCCCGATCCTGCTGCCGGATAGAAAGGCTGGCCCTGCTGCGAGTCCATTTTCCCAAACCAGCTGGAACAGGATTTTAGGGTTCTTCGTTATTACCTTAGTTGTCACGTAGGGTTTGTATATGATTAAGTTTACCCAATTCGTTTGGTATTGCGGGAGGGTATTCTCGCAATGGTGGGAACTATGATTCTGGTATTGTATTGTATAGAAAACCATCTGGTATTGTATTGTATAGAAAACCGTATATATTGCCATATTTGAGGAAGGTCATGTTGCTTTTTTGGGTTTTTGGATAAGTTATTTTGGAGAGGTGAAGAAGAAATGTAATTCTCGAAACCATTGCCACATATAGTTAGTTAGATCCTCTTGGTAGTTAGGGTTTTCGCACTTATAGATGTCGTTTCTTCCCTTTTCTTCTTCATCAGCTCATCTGCGTTCTCCTCTTGTCGATTCTTTCTTCAGTCTACTTTCCCAGGCTTTCCTTAGACTATCTCTCCCGTGTCTCTACAGTTTAATTCGGTGAATTTTTCTTCGTGCCATTTCCCTTTCTGTTGGTTTTCCTTCTGGCTGCCACAAGAATCGACTCCACAGAGATGGTTTTTTGGCTCTACAGTTTGGGCTATCCAAAACCGACTGCAAGTGACGGTCCTAGAGTTTATTTTTGTGCCACTGCAGATTCGGCCACCGGAGACGGTTCCTGCATTTTTGGGTCTTGCTTTCGGATTTTGGCTCTTGCTCATTGGGATCCATGTGCATATTTTCTTTTTGTGGTTTCTGGTCGCTCAGACTTGGCCTTTTCCGTGCAACCCATTTTATTAGAGTTTGTGTTCTGCGTTTTTCCCGAGAGAGGTGTGGGCTGGCGATTTATACCAAGAAGCACAGACCAACCTCGGCTTCATTATTTCTTCTCTGTCAAGGATTTTTTGCAATACAACAGTGGGTGTTGGGAGTGATTAGGCTTAAGTTTCGTGAATTTCTATCAGCAGCATGGGTTTGAAAGGATACAAAGATTTCGTGAAAATGGTGCCGAATCGAGGTCTTCAGTGGGAAACAAAGAGAACACTGAAGGGCAACTTTGTACTCCCCCAACTGGATATGGAGCTTGGTATAGATACAAAATCTGAAACAGCAAACTTTAAGATTGGTAGAATGTGCTATGCTTGCTGCCACATGTGGTTTGGCTTATTTTCTCAGCACCTTGCTCTGTTTGGAGAGCTCCCCATCTCATGGAAGATATCACCACAGGCAATGGGAAGAAGCAACCCAAGCAAGACTGAACGCAGGTTTGCTTACACCATTTGTCATGGCAAGAGCTGGCAACATTTACTTTGCAACAGCATGGCAAGAATTTGTCTTTATGATCCTAAGTGTGGCTATGTCCTTCAAGTCTATATAAATGAAATGAAGTTAGTAGATATTTGAAGAGCATGGCTTTCGTGTATGAAGAACGTATGAGCCAGGATAGCTTTCATATTTAACCCATGTTCGTGCTGCATAATGGAGACCAATTTTGGGACAGTTTTTGGAATACTTTCATTCATAAGTATGCCAAGGTGGTAGTTGGAATAAGCAGAAAGGTCTTTGTTCTGCTCCAGTTGCACTAGACGATACGACAGTTTGCAGATTTGTTGTACCTCAAGTTGTTGCGGATTTATGTTACCTCAAAATTACTGATTTGTGTTCCCAGGATACAAATCCATCTGCCGGTGCCATCTTGTTACATTCACATAACAGTTTCAGCATTATTTGTGTTCATTAGCCTGTCCAAGATTGGTTGCTTATGTTGGGAACCAGTTATTGCTGGAGTTGTTTGAGGAGATGGACATGTTTAGAATTTGTGATATCAAGTTGGGTACTGTTCATTGGTAGAGTGGTGCTAAGATCGATGGTGGATCAAATTTGTGGTTAATCAAGCATAATGATTCTATCTAAAGCCCTGGAACAAAGATTTGATGACTATTTCCAGATAAGCATTCTTACTGCATTTCTTCTTTCCGCAGTAATAAGTGTTTTGGTTGCTTTTATAGCTGTGCATTTTCTTAACCTAGCTTTACCGCGACCATGGCTTCTTAAAACATATATCTCTTGGTTATTTACAAGTGTATCTTACTATGAGTTATTTTCTCCAATTTCCTCTACTTTCTATAGCTTTTGCAACATGGTGGAGGTGAAGGAGGAGATTGCACTTGCTCAAGTTGGTAATATTTGTGCAGGTTCAGAGATTGCATTTGCCATGTGGAGTTTCTTATATCCTCTGGTCATTCTAGCATTCTGTACAACTATAAACCTGGGTTGATACCCTTTTGGAGATGGCTACAAGACTATGTATTGAGCATGTTGATGTGATGGAGATTGATGCTCAGATGGCGCTGTAGGGTTCTAGAATTTACAACCTTAGGTGGTATTATCCTTTGTTTTTCCTTCCTTGATTTCTTTACAAAACAAAAATCTTGATTGGGACAAATTGCCATATTTGAACAGAGATTGCATTTGCCATGCGGAGTTTCTTGTATCCTCTGGTCATTCCAGTATTTTGTACAACTATAAACCTGGGTTGATACCCTTTTTGGATACCTTGGCTTTGTTCGATGATATTTTTCTTGCCATGATTTATACCTTTACATTCTAGCTAGATTTTTCATATACTCAATAAATTTTCCTTCTTTATATTTACTAAATATGATCCACATTAGCCCTTCCTCGCATTTGCCTTGCAATTTGTGATTACGGCAGGTGGTCATGGGCATTCTATTTAGTTGGAATTGTTGTATTTTCCTTTTCAAAGAATAGTTTCTTTAACAGTTATTCTTGCTCCTTGGGTTTAGGGCCTGGATAAGAAGGGATGCTCCCTTCTTTTTTTGGCAACGGCAGCGGAGCAGAGACAGAGAGCATTTAGGCGGAGAGGGCGGCTTCTGGCACAAATGGGCGGCTTGATGCAGCAAATGCGTGAATGGAGAGTTGTGCGCGGAGCAGAGGTGGAGAGCAGAGAAGGCCCACATATGCTATGGTGGATGATGGCATATCCCCTACTGGCAAGGCTAATTTGTGGCATGTCGGCTTTGCTGCTGTTTGTTTATAGCATGTGACGAGCCTGCCGAGTTGACCCTCTAGGCAACTCGGGATCTTGTCAATACTGTGCTAGTTCTAGGTTGGTGTGACAAACAATTGGATATGGTGAAGAATTGAATCTTCCTCTTGCACAGTTAAATTACACGCTCAAAACTCAATGAGCAACTACTTAAGATCTCAATATAATCAGAAAATATTAACAGCCAAAGAATCCATGTTCTCAACAAATATAACATATAATTGTGAACAATTCATCCCAAGAGCTTCGCTCCACCACGATCCTCAGCTGCACCGCCGCCATCCCTTGCTTATTCACTGCACATGCACTCACTGGGGTTAGTCCTCGTGACTAAGTGGGGATCCCTGGCTGCCACTGCATGTATGGAAATACTCTGGAAATCTCGGATAAGCATAAACACAGATGGAAAATCCTACGTGAGTACAGTGCTAAGACAATGACAACATAATCCAAAGAAATATCAACATGAACATCAGAAGCAAGACATAGTCAAAAATATCAAACCATCATGACACATAGCTCCGGGACAATGGGAAGCTCGGCCCGACCTACATGCGAGGCCACCCTTTAGAGAAAATGCCCGCCCGACTCACATTCCGAGCCCCGATTGGCCGGAGTTGGTGGGGTGAACCTGCGATATCGCATACCCTCTCATTACGTCCGGCCTTTGGAGGACCTCTTACCATGGAGTCACAAGAGTTGACGTAGCCTCCTGATCAGGGAAACTACGCCCGGTGTCATAGAGCACAAGAACCACAGAGAATCACAGATGAACATGAGCATGCCAGAGCAACCTAGGCCACCGAACCTAGAAGTCCGACCCCGGAGGTTCCAATAGACATAATCAAATACCGAGACAACAGCAGAGCAATGCAAAGACCATGACATGTGAGGTTCATTACAATATTTATTAAACATGTGCCTAGATCATACTCTTAGCCCTTGTCGAGGTTGCCCATACAACCTCACCATGCATGCGAAGTAGCTAACTCATTGGTGAAGATCATGATCACAATACAAACATGTGGAGGAAGTTCACGAGCCCCGACCGTCATTGATGTAGCTTCAATACCTATATACGTTCTTGATCAAGGAAAGATACTAACATCTTCTATAATGCAAAACTTACCTCGAAACCATCTTCCCATGAGGAATACAACGTTCCATAACGTTTATACTTTGAATCCATTAGCTATGATGCTCTTGATAAAATACAATGCAACAACTTGAAAACTTACGATTCACGCTTTTCGGACTAGATGTACTTCATGCTATAGTCACATTCGAAACCCCCAAGCTTCACATGGCTCTCCTTGTACCAATGTGGACCCGTCTCAATCTCAATAATCCTTGATGTCGGATGACCGCTTATTCCTATTTCAAGATCCACATGCGAACTTGATGCTGAATCCTTGATGCCGGGGGTCGTTGACGCTCTACATCTGTGCTAGACTACTTTTCAGCATTAGCCCCATCTCCATGAGCTAAGAAAGATACTTTATCCCAAACCTTAGAATTTTACCATAGTTAGACAATTATCAAACAATGCATATTCTTACTATTATGATTATTCTGCTCAGCTCTTCATGCTCCGATCTCCTCTGCTGCTAAGCTCGAATGCAGCCCAATTCCATCTATGAGGACTTAGCTTCATACTAGGACATGCAAATAAATTGAGAAAGGCAGCAAATACAAGACCAACAAAATAAAGCACAAAACCAAAATGACAAAAACATAACATGAACACAAAATGGCGTTGGAGAGCTCGGTGCCGACCAGATCCAATCTAATTCTGCCTTTTTTTAAAGTTTCCATGTTGAATCAGTGCTCTTCATGTAATATTCAGCCATTCTTGACTTAAAATCAGCCTTACAGGGATGTTTCCAATCATTGATTTTCTTCTCTAGCCTTATGAGTCTCCAACAAATTCATAATCTATCATATTTGCATGCAAAAATCATGTGCGCACTAATCATGGCAGCTCATAGCACACCTCAATTGATCAAAAGCAAAACCCCACCTGATAATTTCTTTCCACATAGACCTCTGGACCCCTTGTAATTGATTAGCCTCCAAAGATCGTCTTCTAGCTCCAAGAAGCAAACTGAGAAAGAATAGGCATAGTGCAGTCAATTCTGACTCAGCATCACTATTTCTGTCATAACGTTTGCATACGGATGAGTTTTGGCTTGATCAGACCCATTCCGGAAAGCTTACTTAAAGACCTTTCCAACAAAAGAAAAATCACCTGAAAAGGATCTCGAGTTGCCGAGATATGATGCTTCAAACTTCGGGCTCCAAAACTGCCCAGAATTGCTCCCTACCTTCATGCTCTGCAACAATCCTTTCTCCAAAGAGACAAAACCCTAATCTCATGCTGCATATATGCCATGAATATGTATATACATACATAAATAGGTATATTGACCCATTAGGTGGCGGGACCGTTCTGAGTCTCCCCTTCTAAAAATTAACCCATGTCCTCATGGGTCGCGTGATAGATTCTACTGAAGAATTTCTTGATTCAAATCTCAGATCAAGCATAGCTCAACTCAACTCAAAACTTCAGCTCGTGTAGCAACTTACTCTACCACAATCATATTCCAATCTTACCAGCACCATCTTACAATTGCTATCATCTTACTGAACATGCCACAAGAAAGACCTTACCTTCAACATCGTCAAAATTTGCTTGCCTTGGCATCTTCATGCTAACCACCCCTAGATATTGCTTATCCCTCTGAGGATACCATCTCTTGATGTCTCTGAAAGAAAGATCATTAGCATCACAATGCCACAACCAAACAAGCCAACTCCCAAAGATCCAACATTGCTCTGATACCAACTGTGACGAGCCTGCCGAGTTGACCCTCTAGGCAACTCGGGATCTTGTCAATACTGTGCTAGTTCTAGGTTGGTGTGACAAACAATTGGATATGGTGAAGAATTGAATCTTCCTCTTGCACAGTTAAATTACACGCTCAAAACTCAATGAGCAACTACTTAAGATCTCAATATAATCAGAAAATATTAACAGCCAAAGAATCCATGTTCTCAACAAATATAACATATAATTGTGAACAATTCATCCCAAGAGCTTCGCTCCACCACGATCCTCAGCTGCACCGCCGCCATCCCTTGCTTATTCACTGCACATGCACTCACTGGGGTTAGTCCTCGTGACTAAGTGGGGATCCCTGGCTGCCACTGCATGTATGGAAATACTCTGGAAATCTCGGATAAGCATAAACACAGATGGAAAATCCTACGTGAGTACAGTGCTAAGACAATGACAACATAATCCAAAGAAATATCAACATGAACATCAGAAGCAAGACATAGTCAAAAATATCAAACCATCATGACACATAGCTCCGGGACAATGGGAAGCTCAGCCAGCCTACATGCAGGCCCTGTTAGCAGAGAAATGCCCGGCCAGCTCACATTCCGAGCCCCGTTGACGGAGTTGGTGGGGTGAACCTCGTATGCGCATACCCTCTCAGCCCACGTCTGGCACTGGAGGACCTCTTACCATGGAGTCACAAGAGTTGACGTAGCCTCCTGATCAGGGAAACTACGCCCGGTGTCATAGAGCACAAGAACCACAGAGAATCACAGATGAACATGAGCATGCCAGAGCAACCTAGGCCACCGAACCTAGAAGTCCGACCCCGGAGGTTCCAATAGACATAATCAAATACCAAGACAACAGTAGAGCAATGCAAAGACCATGACATGTGAAGTTCATTACAATATTTATTAAACATGTGCCTAGATCATACTCTTAGCCCTTGTCGAGGTTGCCCATACAACCTAACCATGCCGAAGTAGCTAACTCATTGGTGAAGATCATGATCACAATACAAACATGTGGAGGAAGTTACGAGCCTGACTGTCATTGATGTAGCTTCAATACCTATATACGTTACTGATCAAGGAAAGATACTAACATCTTCTATAATGCAAAACTTACCTCGAAACCATCTTCCCATGAGGAATACAACGTTCCATAACGTTTATACTTTGAATCCATTAGCTATGATGCTCTTGATAAAATACAATGCAACAACTTGAAAACTTACAGTTACGCACTCAGACTAGATGTACTTCATGCTATAGTCACATTCAGAAACCCCCAAGCTTCACATGGCTCTCCTTGTACCAATGTGGACCCGTCTCAATCTCAATAATCCTTGATGTCAGATGACCGCTTATTCCTATTTCAAGATCCACATGCGAACTTGATGCTGAAATCCTTGATGCCGAGGGGTCGTTGACGCTCTACATCTGTGCTAGACTACTTTTCAGCATTAGCCCCATCTCCATGAGCTAAGAAAGATACTTTATCCCAAACCTTAGAATTTTACCATAGTTAGACAATTATCAAACAATGCATATTCTTACTATTATGATTATTCTGCTCAGCTCTTCATGCTCCGATCTCCTCTGCTGCTAAGCTCGAATGCAGCCCAATTCCATCTATGAGGACTTAGCTTCATACTAGGACATGCAAATAAATTGAGAAAGGCAGCAAATACAAGACCAACAAAATAAAGCACAAAACCAAAATGACAAAAACATAACATGAACACAAAATGGCGTTGGAGAGCTCGGTGCCGACCAGATCCAATCTAATTCTGCCTTTTTTTAAAGTTTCCATGTTGAATCAGTGCTCTTCATGTAATATTCAGCCATTCTTGACTTAAAATCAGCCTTACAGGGATGTTTCCAATCATTGATTTTCTTCTCTAGCCTTATGAGTCTCCAACAAATTCATAATCTATCATATTTGCATGCAAAAATCATGTGCAGACTAATCATGGCAGCTCATAGCACACCTCAATTGATCAAAAGCAAAACCCCACCTGATAATTTCTTTCCACATAGACCTCTGGACCCCTTGTAATTGATTGTGCCTCCAAAGATCGTCTTCTAGCTCCAAGAAGCAAACTGCAGAAGAATAGGCATAGTGCAGTCAATTCTGACTCAGCATCACTATTTCTGTCATAACGTTTGCATACGGATGAGTTTTGGCTTGATCAGACCCATTCCGGAAAGCTTACTTAAAGACCTTTCCAACAAAAGAAAAATCACCTGAAAAGGATCTCGAGTTGCCGAGATATGATGCTTCAAACTTCGGGCTCCAAAACTGCCCAGAATTGCTCCCTACCTTCATGCTCTGCAACAATCCTTTCTCCAAAGAGACAAAACCCTAATCTCATGCTGCATATATGCCATGAATATGTATATACATACATAAATAGGTATATTGACCCATTAGGTGGCCAGGACCGTTACATAGCATGGCATCTGAATGCCTTGCTTTGCTGCTGCTTGCTTGTAGCATTTATGCATTTATGCAGGGCAGGTAAGATGGCATTAGAAGGGTTCTGGTGAGGCCGAGATGGCCCGGAGGTTCGAATCCTGCAGCCCTAGTTAGGATTAATTAGAAGTAGTTTTTTGTGCCCTCTTTGCTTCTCTGCTTTGTTTTTTCTATTTGGAAGTTTTGGTACCGTGGGTTCAAATCCCACATGCCATCTTTACAGCAACAAAAGTAATCGGGAGGCAACTTTGACAGCGCAGAGATGAATAGCAGTAGATGGATAGACGAGAGTCGCTTATTGAATGGGTTTTTTTGCTCCTCTTTGCTTCAACCATATGATCGGCATGCGTATTACAGTGCACGGTTGCAGACGATGGAGCCGGGTAGTTTAAATTTTAAGGCCATGGCAGGCCAATGGTTGTTTCTGTTCGATGTGCACCATTGTAATTTTCGTGGGGGTCGTGTGACAAAAAATCACGGGCCTTTGATCCGGCACAATGGGGGGAATGTTCTTCCCATCTAAGGCTAGCAACAAAAGTGTGAAACATCCCATAAAGTGTTGAGAAATAGAATGTTGAATGTTTTTATGAATGTTTTTCGGGACTCTTCTTATTATCCATCTTTATTTATGGGTTTTTTTGTTTCTTTGATTCAGAGCCATGGATTGGCGGCATATTCCCGGTGTTGTGCCAGATCGATGGCCATTAACATCTTGACGAAAAATTAAAAGCCACTTCCTATGGTGTGGATCGAACATATGGTCGTAAAATTGCATTGCCATAATAAACATAGTATTTATATATAACCATGGTTCCAAACTCATGGATTACTACATGATGTGGCTAAGATAAAGCAAGCCCATTTATACACAGGATTTCAAAAATGAAACAAAAGGACATGACAGAGACTATTGTTGCATCAGGAGTTCAGAAAAATAACAGAGGACATGACAGAAGCTATTCTGGCATCTGCCTTCTGCTACACCCAGCCACACCTTCCCTGTTCTAAATTCATGCCAGAAAATAACAACAAAAACAGTGCATCAAGAAAATAACAAAAAAAACAGAGCATGAAGGCTGGTGTGAAGCCATGGCCGAAATCCCTGCCTCCAAGCTCGCCTCACCACAATTCAGACAGAACCAAAAAGCCTTGGTCTAAGATGGCAGCCCAGATAGCTTGACACATCTACTCCACTTAGAATATGTGATTTGGACTCACAAACAACCAAATCTTGCTTCTCCTCAATCCTTCACTATGCATCCTTGTACAAGACAAAAAGCAATGCATGTTGAAAGCCTCAGAAAGCGGCTTCACAAGCTGGTTCAGGAAGCCTAAAGCGGTTTCATTCTCCAAATGCAGAACAATTGTAGAAAGAACTCTGGTTTTCTCAAACCCTTTGGGCAAGGGACCAGGGTTTTGCGAAGGAAGCAGGCCCGATCCTTTCGACATGAAAGCACAGATGTCTGCTTTATCCACTTTCTAAAAATCGCAAGCTATATTTTTTCCACAACCATTGCAAAAAATCCATCGAAAACATTCAAAAAATAGAAACATAACCTCTAAGCCTAACTAAGCTACTCAAAGGTGGGAGAATATATGGTTTTTCATACAATACGCACCAAGAATCATAGTCCCAGCCCTCGGCAATACGAAATGAAATATTACAAGTTTATTGTGTATCGTGGCCATTGGAAGTGGTAATCGATAAAAATTATTAACAAGCAAACCCTTAAATTGGAGAAATGTTTCTCAATGTCTATGAATGCTTAGCCTAAGGGAGTGTCATATGTCCTTTGTGCGAGTTTTATTGGCGACGTGGAATTAGCCTTTTTGCAAATGGAAATACCCCTTTCATAAACGTGGAATTCTCATTTGGCGAACGTCGAATAGCAAACAAGAGGTTGAGGTTGAGGATGTGCCTCTGCATGAGCACGAAAGAACCAGGGCAAGCAAAGTCTCCTGCCTCTGCATTAGCACGAAAGGAGCAAGCAAACTCTCCTTTGCCGGCAGGGACAGAGCAAGAACTGCACAACGAAAACTTAGAAGCTGGTCAGGAAGTATCATACAATTTTTTTTAATGCAATGGCATATGCATTTCAGGATTCTTCCTTCGGCTATGGAGGCTGAGAGACCGGGCTCAGCGGGTATGTTTCCTTCCCTTTTTTTTTGCGGGTAGTGGTGCGGCAGCCCTCAATATCTTGATGGGTCTAGCGAGGCTACAATAGATAAGATAAGATAAGATGAATTTTTACGTAGAAATCTTTGAGCCTGTAGGTTTGTGGAGTGTTTAAGGTTCTAGCGAGGCCATTACAGCCTGAAGGTTTGAATCCTCCAGCGTCGTTTTCTAGCATATTGGTTGCTTGGCACATTCTCAAGTTTTTTGACCTATGGTTTTCTCAGTTGCATGTACAATAAGTTTAAACCATGGCCTACCTTCCTATACGCCGCACCATTGGTTTGTGCAGGAGTTTTTAGGAAACAAAATATGTTGGCCTTGAATATGGGAGATCCCAAGGAATGTGCCATAATCTGATGGACAGGAATTCAGATAGAAACATAAACCATAAACCAAAAAGCGCTTAAGAGCACCAATGCATTATTTTGAGAAAAAGGCTGCTATTTAGGAACTTTAAACAACCAAGTGCAATCCACCACTTTTGAATACTTTAATTTAAATGTACTAGCTTACAATGGACAAGGGAATTTTAAGGTTCTCCACCATGTGTCGCTTGGGAAATGAGCAGAGATCTTGGCGAACGAGTGCTTGGCAGAGCGCTTGGGCAGATGAGTGGAGCAGAGTCGGTAAATGATGCGGATCTTCATGAGAGCTGGGTGCAGCAGCAGATGAGATTCATGATGCAAAGTGCAGCGGATGATATTCATGATGCAAAGTTTCTCTTGGCTTGCCTTGTCTTATATGTTAGAATCTTAATATATTGGGCCTTAGTACAACGTCCAACACTTATATTGCTTTCCAGCTTTGGCTTAGCACAGGTGCAGATCGTAGCACAAATCCAGAGCATTGCCTTAAGTAGCATAGATGTATAGCAATTGTGTTTTTCCCATGCATATTCCATTGGAGTGGATATGCCATTAGAATTTGCAAGTAGATAATGGAAGGTTCTGCAATGTGATCTAGACATGTTACCTTGCGTAATTCGGCATCTTCTTATCTAGCTATCTTCTTATCCGACAACATGGAAACCAATGATAGAGTTCTATTTGCGAAATGGAATTTGGCACTGCGATTCCGCTCAAGGGGTCACCTCCAGGTAAATCCCCGGTTACCATGTTGTTGGGGTTTGAAACTCCGTCGCTAATTCCAGGACCCACTCCCTGATCCCAGGGGTCGTGAGACCCTTGGAATCAACTCCAGAGTTTCCATGCCGCCGTACATCTTCTTATCTAGGTATCTTCTTAATCCAGCATCTTCTTGCCCAGATGTTACCTTTTGAGCGTTTAATGCAAAAGTATCTCCTGTGTCTCGGGCATTTCAACATCTCATGCATGTGTGTCTTAGGCATCTTCAAGATGCAGGCATTTTGCACCATGACATCATGGTTCATCTATGCCTTTGAAATTATTTTTGATTCTTGTCCACTATTGTTTCTCCATTTCTACTAATTTCTTGTAACGGTTGTCTCCTCCATCTTCAAATTCTTTGAAAGCTTCGTGTTATGATATGGATCAGAACCTTGAAGGCTATGTTGCTAAGTCAAGCTCATCTGATTCTTTTGTATATGACTCAGATGAAACAGTGAGTGACTTTGCTTTTGTAGAGATTGCTCTAGATGCAGAGCTTGAAGACACACAAGGTGAAGGTTGTGATGATGATGTAAATATTGAGAGGATCAAGGACCTATTTCCTCCACCTCTTATTGCGTCTGCTGAAATGCTTCGCCTTCTTCATTAAGGTCTCGACAGATATAAGTAGTAACAAGGTGGGTGTCCTTCTAGCAAAAACTGCAAATAGATGCACAGGCTGGTTTTCTCACACGTGTGACCTTTGGAAAATGGCTATATGTTCCACCAGTTCATATTTAGAAAAATATCATTGTTAGAGCCCATGTTCATGACGGTTTGGGACATCTTCCAATATCGCCTACATTGGATAACATTAAGAATACATGGCAAGTTGGCACCAAGTTCCATGGCATCCCAGAGCTTTATATTAGGCAATGCATCTCAGCATGCAAATGCAACATCAAGGATGTAGTGCCCACTAGGATTGCAAATGTATTTTATTATGAGGAGGATGTGCCCATTGCCTCCTTTGATGCTCGCTTGGAGGAATTGCAACAAGTACAACATAGAGTTAGGTTGTATCGTCATCATTGTAGAGTGTGGATAAATGATATGCAATGTGTTGACTATATATATCATAGAGGAGGCAAAGTTCGCATATCTAGATTGCAAGGTCATGAGGACATTTAATGCCTTGAATATCAATCGCAGCTAAGTGGTACGATCATTTACTCTCTCTTTGCTAGTTTTCTGTTTCATATAGACTATCGAACGATGTGTTTTGTTGAATTGCCTACAAGTTTGAGTGACCTTAAGGTTATGGTTTCCTCTATATTAAAGTGGCACCATTTGGTCCTGATTGGGATGAAGTAGACAGTGGAATGGATAGTTGGGTAGGGTTACAAAGAGTAATTTACAACCAGTCCTATGCGTTTGCCCATGAGGACGCAGCAAAACATCCTTGGATTGTGGTTATCCAAGATCCATGGATGTTGGAGCAAGCAGTTAGATATAGCCAAAATGCGGCATGGACCATGGATTCAACTTTGAGGACAAATATGTATGGTTGTCCATTATATAGTGCGTATGTTCCAAACCACAATGGGATGGGTATTCCTGTTTTCTATATGCGATGTATGACAGCAGCTAGTCAACATCATGAGAGGCTTGCCCTTGGTGCTGCCTTGCATGTTGTTTCGAATGGGGACTATTAGACGAAGAGCTATCCTTATAGATCTCGACAAAGTAGAGCATTTGGCTATCAAGGATATGGTTAGGGAAGACACGCATTGTTGGCTAGAAAAACATAGGTGAGTCATCCCTTACGCTCATTGTGTTGCTTCTGATCATGATATTGATTCTACATATATAGATTGCATGTCATATTCTCGGATATTGGTCTCACGCAAAATTTTCATGGCTGAAGTACTTTCTCCCAAAGGTACGTTGGAGTTGAAATATCTTGGTATCTTGACTAGAATAATGAATACGTGGATTAGCTTCTCAGGTTTCAGGGTCGAGTCAAACAAGGATTTCTTTGCATGCCTCATCTCGATGATGACTTGCATCAATACCTGGGAATACACTAGTCAATTACATGATCTCATTGATGCCTACCAAGAGAAGTCTGCTCCTTTCCCTGAGGAAATCTCTTTGCAATCTCAAGAGGTGTCATGGTTCTCTCATTTTTTGCCCACTCTATAGCTTGTCATGACTGTGCTCTAGCCCTATACCATGCCCTCTTGCTGACTAGATAGGTACTCTCTCCTATTACATCTCTTCTGGCCACGTATCTGGGCCCTTGATCTCTGCCTCTCCAGAGATGCCTCATCCTCATCATGCATTAGGTGTCTCCTATGAGCACCTCGAGGTGGACCCCATTCCACATCTCGATGGAATGTTCGTTGGAGCACCTGAGCACTCTGTAGCGTCATCCCCTCATAGCCCTCTCCACAATCCCGTGTATGAGTGCATCCCTCATGCACACAAAACCACATGTCCTGTGAATTGGCAGGCAAGCCTGGAATAGACATAAGTAAACGGCGTATACTCCATATTCTATGCTAGTGTAAGTACATCGATCGTGTTTTTTTTAGAGAGGGGGAAGTCCAGGTAATTGAAAGGGCTAATGCACTTACTCATCATTGGCAAACATGTGATGCCTGAGGGGCACATTTTCTCCTCTACCTCCTGGTGCGTCCTCTTCAGCCATATCTATGGCAATAAGCGACTAACACTAAACACTAAATAGTTGAAGACCTAAGTATCTTGGCACACTTAATATGTAGGTGACTAGTTGATAACAAATTGCGCTATACAATTAAATAATCAGTATAACAATGTGAATTGTATTATATTCTTATTTGCAAGGTAATGGTATGAAGTATATATGTTTATATTTATATGCATTACAATATATAGCAAGCACAAGTCAAAGGACTAGGAATTTTGTTCACATGAAATTAAAAAAGCTAGGAATTGTTCGAAAGACTTAAAATTTAAAAAAGCGAGTTCTGATGGCATTGCCTCCATGCCTCATAATGCATGAATTGCATCATTATTCTTGTACCTGTAATTTTCACTATGCTTGCATTATACTTATTCAGTGGTTGATTTAGATTGTATTTGTGACACACTGGACCGAAATTGCAAGTTTTGTTTTGAAGATAACCCATTATCTATTTGCTGTATAATTTGGGTCTTAAAGAAGCCATTGAAGAATAGGTTTTGCTTATTGGAGACTAGGTTTTGCTTGATAGAGTAGACTGCTGCAAAATGCAAAAGCATTAGAACTAAGACAGATGTATAAACTTTATGTACAATTACAAGTTCATCTATACAAAAACACCCATTGTTTATTTTGGGTTTCGATTTTTTCTATAAGAGATTTTTGAGGATCTGCTTTCCGGATAGTTGGAACTGTCAATTTTCTTTTTCTGAAACAAACAAATCTCTGGATCTGCTTCTCCATTGAATCCGGATAATTTATATGGAGCTGTCGATTTGAAACAAACAAATCCCTTTAGGTAAATTTTGCACAGAAAATATAGAAGAAGAATAGATGGCGACCAATCCTAAGCCTCGTAAGCCCTACCAGTCAAAGAAAGAATCAGGTACTTAACATTGATATGGCCAATGCGATTTCCACAAAACCTCCCTCCAAAATAACTCCAAAAAATCGGAGCAGAAAGGATGGCTCTTGAGCTAAAATTCAAACAAAAATTGGAGCATAAACAATGGTCCTTCAGCTCGACTATTTTTCCTAAAACAAACAAATCCTTCTAGATAAATGAAATATACTGAATAGAACTGAAAAACTTGCTACATTAAGCATCGAAGGGCATGGAATGCCGCTAGGCGCTGATCTTGCACTGGGCGCCGGTTCTTGAGCTCCAATTCAAGGTAGAAGAATATATATGCAACTCCATCAGTTGCATACAAATCCGGTAGGATTCTAGCAGTCAGTGTTCTTAAAGCACTAATTAAAGCCTTATTTTAGCAACCAACATTCTTAAATAGTCATTTAAAGCCTTATTTGGCGTTTAAAGTAAGCTTTATTGGAAACCTAGACTAGTTTCCATTAATCACTCTTTGTTTCCACAAAAAAAAATCCCTCTAGGTTTCTGTTCTTGAGTTTCTAATCCACATTGGGCGCAGATAACGTCAGCATTTGGTGCAGGCTTATGAAGCTCTAGAGAATCGCCATGGCTATTTGTTGGAGCTCAAAAGGGCTTATTTATTTATTTATCTAATACAAGAAATTTCTCGTGGCGGCCAAGGCCGCTGCGAACATTTCTCTTTCCCGATCCCTTACTGGCTAGAATTTTGTTTGGCATCCAGTGCATGTCAATTTGAAAGCACACAAGATTTGAACTTGCACCATTGCCTTGTGTTCATGCACTCATATGTTTGAAGAGTGCTATTGAACTAGGCTTCCCATTGAACATTGATATCTAAATGAACTGCAGATACATCTTTCTACCTAGATTAGGTATTAAGAGAGTTGGAGTTACAAAATTATGGGATTGCCTTCTTATTTTGAACATACCTGCACTGGTTGGCTAGCAAGACCATCAATGATAAATCCGTCATAATTTATGAAAACAGAGAGCAAAATCTGGAAAGGAACGAGCGAGCTGAGCTAGAGCCTCGTCGAATCGAGGTTCTTCAAGCCATGGATAAGTAATAGCCATAGCTGCAATCCATGGATAGGCAAAAGCACCCCAGTTGGGCGGCACAAAGCTAAAATCAACAACCTCACTTGCCTTTGAGAGTGAAAGGCTTAACCCTTAAAAAATGACGTATCAGGATCTTTGGAGATACCGCCCTGCTTTTCTTTAATTTCTCATAGTAGCACCAGATGATCACGGAATTACTATCTAGAATAGAGTCACATGTATCTTTTTCTGTTATAAGTGAGATTAATCATGGAATTAGTATCTCTAATAGACTCATCTGTAAAGATCGGGTTGAATGTATCGTGCACGAGAAGAAGATACCTATGGCATCGGAAAAGACTATCTAGAACTCCTCTAGCTCTAGATCAACATGAGTGGAAAAGGACTGGTTACATGGGGCGAGGAGTGATATATGTGGTCAAAGAAGAAGAAACGATAGCTAGGACGAATGAAACGATGATAAGGTCACAATCGAGAATAAGGCCAAGGTAAGGTTTTAGGTCAGATTAATAGACATGGTCAAGGGATATGATCGAGAATGTCAAACATGATGTTAACTAAACATCCCAACCTACTGGAGAAATATGCTAGCCAAAGAGATGAATATAAAATAAATGGTGGCATATCAACAAAAAGCAATGACAATAATAACATCCAAAACACAATAGAACTATGGAAAAACGAGAATCACGCGAATCATGGTAATAAATTGTAGCCTAGAAACATAATATGATAAAAAGAATCTTCCAAACCAGAATAATAACAATTATGTGCACGTGATAGAAGAAAATGGGAGCATGGAGACCATCAAAATGCATAGGTTCACAATATATCGTCAGAAAATACTCCTATTACTAAACAACCACCAGAATCCCAAAGCAAAGATGAATAATATAGAAGTACGAGTCACAAGGATATGGAAATCGAACTCTAATTCGGTGTCTTCTCACATCAGCGTCTTCTCACATCAGCGTCTTCTCACATCATCTCTTTCCTTGTCCATTGCCTACCTAGGCTTTTCATTCATCTGAGCAGAATTCTACAATGGTTGGGAGTGAGTAGCTGCACATTTGCAAGCTATCCACAATGAAAAAACACAGGGATTTCCAGTTATATCATCTGGACCGCAAAAAAATTCTACAGATGTCGGTTAAGTGTACCTGCCGAGAGCTTATTGCCGGGATTAAAAAAACCGCCCTTTCGGGTTTTCGAGGGAAAACCCTAGTGATAAGCCCTTGGCAAGGGGCTTGGACACAATGTAAGGCTGCAAAAAAATGCTCCCACAAAGAAACCCATGAAGTCTGAAGAAGATGGAGTCGCGCATCCCACTGTACCTGCACATCAACAAACTAGAATACAAAGATAAGAAAACAACAACCTCGAAAAGCGAGGGATTGGTCATGTGTGCCACACGACAAAAAACAACCTCAAAAAAGCGAGAGGCTGGTCACACGTACCATGCAATAAAAAACAACATTTACAATAATATACACATTAAGGGAGGGTGGGTGGAAGTTAGGGAAACTGCTAAGAGAGGATAAAACGCCGATGAGAAGTCAATGAAGAATCTGCAAGAAATAGCGATCCCCAAATGAATTAGAGCCCCCAGAAAATGCATGCAATGCATGCATGCATGCAAGAGATGCATGCTCACCCATTCGAGAATACCGATCCGATGGCTCGGATCGATGGCATTCTCGAATAAGGGCTCGCATGAAAACAGACAAAAGCTCCCAACAAAAAGAGAGCTTCCTTATCAAAACGGGATCGAGGTCGAAGGTTGAAGTATGGCCAAAAAGAGGACAAGATCGGGGAAGAACATGTCCCAACATGGAAAAAGATGCCAAACTGTCAAATCAAGCAGGGAGAAGCTTCTCCTCTGCCTAGTATAAAAAAAAAAAAGAGTCAAGGAAACTGCTGAGAGAGGAAAAAACATCGGTTTTTGCATTCTTTGCGAGTCCCTTCCTAGAATCAACAATTCATCCAGACCACTTTCACCAATGCAACTAACACGAGTATCAAAAACGATAACAACCGTGCAACATATCGAATTAGTTTAAAAAACATATGGGAGGAAGCTAGGGAGAGCAGCACAAATGGAAATGCTAGATGGATATAAACCAAACCTGAATGGAAATGCACGATCCTAATGAAGATAGTTATGTGCGATAAATGAAATGGTTAAGATAAATTGCATGACAAATGCAGCCATAATTCATCAAATCCAAGGTGAGGAACCAAATATCACAATGCATAGCCAACTCAAACTAAATGCATAACCACTAGTGAAATGATTGATCAGAAAAACATTTTATCACAACAAAATATAAAAAGATATACCCGAAAAAAGGGGGAACAATATCCAAAGGAACTATGATAGAAAAACAAAGAAACCCACTTGCGCAATATGAGACTTTCTAAAATGCACTCTAGAGATCAGTGATAGAAACATAGGTAATAACCTACGAGAAACAAGGTGCTGCGCACGAGGGGTTGCCCTCCAGTAGCCCAAGAGTGTGTTTTCATGGGTTCTGTTTTGTCATTTTGGGTCTTATTTTGTGTTGGGCATGCCTTCTCAAAACTGCTAGCATCATGGCAAGACTAATATCTACAAAGCATGTAAAAGAAGATGCGATTTCAAGCTTGTTGTCAACAAGGAAACGTTGCTATTTGTAAATAGTTTATATGACTGAACTAGGGTTTCTACACCCTTGTTTTCATCATCATAAGCACCAAGAAATATAGGATCCAAAGCTAATTATCAAGGATCTTTTGTCTATTCGGTAAGACAGAGGATCTGGTGCCTGTTAGAAAAATCATTTTGCGAAATTTAGAATTGGTCATAGGATGTTTGTTGCTGCTCTTTGTTACAACCATAGAAGTACTTGAAGAAGAAGCAAAGATGAAGGACTCACAAATCCAAGAAGCGAATCTATTTGAGCACAGCATTTTTGACATGTCTGAGGTCCCTGCCTTTTAAGGGTTCTTCCATCTCACGGGCAGAAAAAGTGATCATTTGCTTCGGATCATTTAGTTCCTTTTCAATTTCATCATCAACAAGATCGATTCCATTCTCCCTGTTCTTCTTTTTGGTAGAAGTTGAACCAACCTAGGATAGTAACGAGGGCAGATTGGTGCAGAACTTGCCTTGATTCAAGAGTAGCCATTTTTCAGTTCACTCAAGAATGGGCATTCAATTTGTTATACTGCAGAAGATAAACTAGATAACCCTGTTTCTGCAAAAGCTCCTATCTCAATCCCTAGCCCCCATTGCGCATTGCTTACGAAACCCTCTAATCCCTGATCTTCTCTTCCCTGATCCAGAACCTTTGTTCTCTGCATCTGATTCAAAAATCTAATTCCTTTTTTCGAAAAGGCATAAAGAACTCTACCATCGCCACAACCTTTCAAGAAATTTGAAGTCTAATTTGTATCTTGCACAATATAAAATTCATGCCGGTACTGGCAATATTCCCAGCATCTAGATGCTCTCTTTTGGGATGATTCTTGATTGGGATAAAGCTTTATAAGGTCTTCTTTCTGCAGTTAAAGACAATTTAAAGGATTCCTTCATGACACAAATTGCATTATTTCTCGTTCTAAAAAAATTCCTATAAACAAACTACTGCAATTGAACTTAAGAAAAAATACATGCTTACGGGACTGGGTCACAATTGTCAATCTAACTCTGACCATCCTCCTAGGATATTACCTCTTTAAAACAATGAATATACCCTCCAGATCCTAACAGTTTGCCAGATTGAACTATAGCACAGTTACAGTCAATTTCATGTCCTTGGACCTCATGAAAACTAGGTTCCATTCTCATACAAAACCATTCTGATGCATACAATGCAGTTGAAGATAATGCAATTGTACTGAATACTCTTATATCAAAATAAATTAAGGAACCGTAAGATCGAGACAACTAAGGATGAGACCATGGTCAAAACTTGGAAAATCATAGCCCATTAAGATAAAGCGTGATCCTTTTGGCATAGGAATGCTGGATCTGAGTAGATAACGTCCAGTAGACATGTGCCACACATATACCTGCAAGAAGGAAGTGGGAATAGAGAAGCATCTCAATGACAGTGGACTCCAGGAGATGCCCGTTCATGATGAATTACTTATTTCATAGAGTTACGCAGCTTTCAATGCCACTCTTTCAAGAAACCTAGTTACAAACTTGACCCAAGGATCATGATTAAATACAAACTTCCTGGCTCTTCCACTCTTAGATATGGTCGACACAATTATGACAGTTACTTTATTTCTTTTGTGATACATGATAAAATCACCTGTTACACTCTGGATCGCCACTTCATCATTCAAATGCCATCGGTCCTAGAAACAATGACACAATGACGGCATGGGCAAGTAAGATGTTCCTTTCTAATTTATGCCTAATATTTTGTTTTGCTTCTAGTACTATCTAGCAACATGATTGAATCATAACAAAAGAAAAACCTTAAGGATTGAGCCTCACAACTGATGCAAATCAGTACATATTGCCATTGCATCCATTTTAGCTTTACAAGATATATATATATCACAGATCACCTCGCAAGCTGATGGTATTGTTACTATCCCAGCCATGTCATAATTCTACAAGCTGTGACGTCCCCTACTTCCTCTACGGTGCACACACCGTATCAGAAGGCGGAGCATTCCCCCTGACAGCCAAACTGGCAGGGGCCATCCACCTGACACCACTTCCAGTGGAATGAGCCAGCAAGGGAAGAGTGGATGTGTCATTCACCCGTCTCCCTTCGGGTCGACCTATCTGCGGAAGCGTGAATAAACATGAGCACATGACATACTATAACAATACAATCACCTCGAAGGGTGAAACATCATATCCTCGTCAATATAACAACATCAACATGAACACTAACAGTAAAAGGAAATCCTACCCAGGGCTCAGACTCGAGGGTGTATGACTGCCGGCTTGGGCCTCCACATTGCAGACAGAATTCATGGCACATGGATTTGGCTGGCATAAGAACATGGCTAAGGGTAGTCCACTCCATCCACCCCTCCTGTGCACACTTTGCAGATTGGATTGAAAAGTGTTGGGACTGGACCGTAGCCTGCCAGGTGCATAGCCAAAAGGGCTACTACTGGGTTGCATCTCCCTAGCACTGATGAGGCAGGAAGAGAGTCACCTCTCCTCCAGGGACTTCCATGCCCAACACAGGTGACTAGAGGGCCACTGCCCTTATTCGACTTGAACCCAATGGAGAGTGACGCATCACTCCACGGGTGTCGAGCTCATGCCTTGCCCACACACAGTGGCAAGCCATTAAGCCTAGTCCACAGGGAATCCCCGGTAGGCTTTACACACCAGAGGGATCATTCTGTGTTGGGATAAGTGTCCCATTGTTCTGCTGGTCTAGCCCCTCAACCCACAACCCAGTGGGCTCCTGTGCACAGGCCGCAATAATTGGGAGCTAGTAGGCTACCTATGATCATCTGCTACACAAGCTTTAGGCCTCTACCCCCCTTCCCAATACATGGAGGTCACAGAATGAAATACCAACATCATCACAGAACTGAAATGAAGAACATCATCTAATCCATCTACCTAAACGTCCAGAGTTAGGTTCCTTAGTTAGGGTTTATGATCTCGGGATCTATAAGGCTTCTATGGCTGATCTAACATACTAAACCTGCTTATTGCCTAGCCAAAAGGCGGCTTTGCACAACGGAATGACTCGATACCTGGTCCTTGATCTGCTCCAAAGTCTCGGAATGCATCCATGCCTCTGATCCTGCTGAAGACTGCTGCTACTCGATGATCTATTGTGCAAATACGGCTTTGCAGAGCCGAACAATGCGAAATGGGGTCTTGGCTTAGCCGAAATGGCTCAAGAGAACCCTAAATGCGAGAAGGGAAAGGAGCTCTATGAAAACCCTAAAATGCAAAGAGAAGAAAGGGTCTAGGTTTTAAGGGGAACCCCTTTTATAGAAACCCTTAGGGTTAGGTTAGACATTGGCCAAATGGGGTTTAGCCATTTGGCAATGGGGTCCATGGGGTTATTAATTGTGTATGTTTATTTAACATGCACAACATTCGAGGTTGCCCCCCTAGGTGCAACTCTTGGCCCCTAGGTGCAACCCTCTTCGGCTCGCAAGTACATGTCATCCGTGACATGTACATGTGACGTGGCAGTATAATATACATTTTTGGAGCGTATATTATGCTGGAACGTCACATTCTCCCTACCTTGACTTGATGCTGTCCTCAGCATCACGCGTCTCCCCACCTTGGAAACCTGCATACCCTGCAATACATTTGATGCATATAATTTTACAACACAATTACCCCAAGGTAATATTTAAGTTTTTAATTTCTATAACACATCCTTGTTTAATATCATACTATGGTAAGGGAGTCTTTCACCCTCTTACTTTATCATCTATTATTATTCACAAAGTTTTATAGCTTATACCATTATTATTATTAACATAGTTCCGAAATTTCCTACTTAAGGTTCCACATCGTTTCCTTACAACACATCATGACAAAATTATGTGTTGCAAGTCTTCGCAGTGTGACCTTCCTCCCATAGACTCTCCTATTGGCTTGCAGGTCCAACACTACGCTAGAATACGTTTAATTATTATAAGGGTTGGTTGTTAAAGAACCACCCATTAAATACAATTACATGAATGCAAGACATATCTCCCGGCGTAGGAAGATTATGTTTCTTCCATCGTGGCCGTGGAGATAGCGCCCTATCATGCCTAGGGTGCTCACTCATGCCTACACCTTTAGTTGCCTTTGGCGTGGAGGATAGAGTCCTTCCCGTATTTGGGCGTGAAGGATAGAGTCTTCCCTGTAGTAGGCATTGACCAAAGGTGCTTTCCTATCAATGCATGCCTGAATGACCTCTTATCTCTCAAGGTCGTCTACTTCCATGGGACGGAAGTAGACTTTTTAATCTACCTTCCACTCCCTATCGGGTCAGTGTCGACTACTTCGGTGACGAGTCGACCTTTGCATTGCTCCATGAGTTGTGGGTACTGCTTTTCAAAATTTATTTGTAGTGCCCACGTAGCGTCTTCCACTGGTAAGTGTCTCTTTCACTAGGTATTGGAGAATTGAGATCTTCTTGTCTTCTTATAGGATCTGACAAGAAGAACCTCTGGAACAATCTCAAGGTGATCGTCCATCATTTCCAGTAACTTTGGTGTCTCCAATACTTCCTCTGGATTAGGAGTGTGTTTCTTTAGGGGACTTACTTGGAAAACACTATGGATCTTCAAGTGTGCTGGCAGGTCCAACTTATAGGATTGGTCTAGCACACCTTGGAGCAAGCTTCTTGCAATTGGGCAAAAGTATGCTGGTGGGTAGCAAATAAACGCGAGCCCAGCACCAGCACCCAAAATACATTTTTTTCCACCCTTCATACATTATTTTCCCACCCTTCACCTATATAGTACCACCTATTTTCTGCCCGTCTCTTCATCTAGCCCGTACCCATTTATACAATCATTACCTGTTTGCCGCCCGCGGTAATGAATGCGACCCGCTGCAATCTATAACCAGTAGACAAACTAACTTTCGAATTTGTGTTTCCCAAATCTCTCTTCCCCAACTTTCTCTACTCCGGCCAAGCAACCCGCGAATTTGTGCTCTCGGATTTCCCAGGTGATTGATTCGCCCGCTCAAGCAGTAATTCCAATGGAGGCCATGCGTCGGGTAAGCAAAAAGCAACTAAACAAAATTTCTATGGGTTTAGGGTCCCCTGTTAATTCGATTTTCTTGCATTCTTCCAGGCCAGAAGAAACGTTCCCTTAAGACCAGACCTGGCTGATTGCCGAACCAAAGAAGACTTTCATGCGTATGCGGGTCTGCCAAACGAGGGCGTTCATCCCTCTCAATTTCGAACAGCCGTCATATCTGCAGCAGAGTACAATGAAGTTTGGGATACCAACGGGGTCATTCCTGGCAAAACTTCTATTGATAAGGTAAGGCCAGAGCACGAAGAAGCTCTAATTGAACTTCTGAGCAAAATATACCCGGACGGATTGAAGAACAGAGAAGTTAGAAAGACAGTATCATACCTATTTGCATTCAATAACTGCCAGAGAGCAAAGCAGGATCCAGAAAAGTTCAAGGTTAATTGGGCAGCAGTTGCATCAAAGAGTAGAGCCTACAGCAGCAAGGTTAAAAGTGAACCCACCAGCAGTGCTCCAGCAAGCAGAGCAGAGACCAGCAAATCTCAGTAAACCACAGCACCTGAAAGCATAGCAGAAAGGCAAGTTTCAGGAGGCATTGGTATTAAATTAGAAGGGAGGCCATCCATTAGGAGCGTTGCAATGTGCCCAATAGCTTACACAGCTTATGGGGAGAACATATCACGCCTGGAAGTCATGTGCAAAGCTTTGCAGGAAACCCTAAACACGCAGCAGGCTGATTTAGTCTCCAAGAAGGAGCTAGTTGTCCAGTTCCAGGCTAAGGAAACTTTCTTCTCGGCTTCACAAGAGAAATTGCAGACAATAAAAGACAACATCTCACGTCTTCAAGCCCTGACAGGTCCTGATGCTACAGAGCTACAGAGCTACAGAGAGAGAAAAAGACATGGCAGAGTACATGCTCAAAGCCCTTGTTGAAATGGGGGGTGGCCCAGTAGATGACGGGATAGTTCAACAGGTGGCCACTGTAGCTGCTGAGGTTGCAAACAATGAAGTGCAGCTTGCAAAAGCCCAGCAGCATTTACAGAATGTCAACAGGCTTAGGGAACTTACAAAGAGAGCCGGCCAGCTTGTGAGCATCTATCCTGTGCCATTCAAGTTGCCAATTGGAGATGAGGAGAGATGCTCCACATGCGGGCTCGCATTCCAGGATGATTACACCCTCAGTCTGAAGCTGAAATGTGGCCACGTATATCATGTCAGCTGCCTGAGTTTGCTTATGGAGAAGGCACACTGCCTCGAATGCTCAGAAACAGTTCCAACAGGCTTAGTGGAGGAATTGAGGAAGACAGTCAAGCAGGAACCCTTATATGCTGGGGCAGCATACAAACACATAGTTGAGACAATTGACATAGATGAGGTGGTAGCTACAACTCCAGACAGCAACAGGAAAAGGAAGCATGTTAGAACACCTCTTAGTAAAAGGACCCCCGGACACAAGTCTACAAGGACTCGAACTCCACAAGCAAGAACAGCCAGAAAAGGTACACGCTTGTTTTCTGAATTGGGAACATTAGAAGCGCCTGTAAACAGTGCACAGCAAAAGGCAAGCAGTCAGCAGCACAATGCAGCACCTGAAAGCACAGTGCTAAAGACACCAACACGGTCCAAAGCAGATTCCAGTAGTTCTGACGATGTTGACAATTACACTATAGTTCCAAATTCTGCAGCAACCTCTACAAAGACCTCCTCTAACACTGTTGATGCAGGGGCAGACAAGGATGTTGAAGATGTGAAGAAGCAGGTTGACAAGGTTGTGACTCGAATCACTAGGTTGACAAGGTCAAGGACCAAAAATGTTACAGAACCCGAGAGTGAGGGTGAGTCAGATGATTCGGTTGATGAGGACGTGCCTATAGACGTCGCAGTAGGGAAAAAACCCCCAGTCTAATGTAATTTTTCCATACTTGTTTCAGGCCCAATTTTGATTGCACAAGACTTGCCAAAACGAGCAGTTAAAAGGTTTTTGTTTAATACCAGAATATATTTATTTTCCCCCATTGTGTCCTTGTAAAATTTGTTTGGAGTTTCAACCTAGGGATCAATATGCATTTGCCTGCAGAAGGAGAAGGCAGACACAAGTGGTGCTTAGTGAATCTGAAGATGAAGATAGTGAGAGAACCCAGATAGATAATGAAGAAACCAAAGTGCCAAAACAACCTATTACATCTAAAAGGTGCAATCCAATATTTAAGTTCAAGCAGTTATTTTTCTTGTCTTATTTCACTTGGCACAATGTTCTGCAAGTTTCAGTTGGTAATTGTAGCACCACTTTTGATTTTGCAGGAGAACAAGGAAAGTAGTTTCCGTGGACAGGGTTGATAAACCACCTAGTCCCCATGCAAAGGCTGCGGATAGCCAGGAGACACAAATTTTTTGGGGGCAGGGAGATCATGGGGCAGGTGCATCTCAGCATGAACGTCAGCACTCGCCATCACCGACCAGCAAAGCCACAACACATGACAGCACTGTTCAGCACATGGAAGAAGGGGGTGAGGGATGGCAACCTCCAAAGAAGCTCATGGTTCTAGATATAAATGGAGTGCTGGTACATACACAGCAGTGATACGCACCATGTAGTGAAAGAGACTGCAAACAAGTACCTGATTTGCAGACCAGGTTACCATGAGTTTGTGGAGTGGGCTTTGCAAAAATTTGAAGTTGTAATATGGAGTGCCTCTCTTCTTCGCAACACAAGGGATATGGTAGCTGCCTTGTTCCCGGATTTGAAGACAAAGTTTCTAAAGATTTATGGCCAGGAGCAGTGCTACACATGTAATCACCCAAGCAACTCAGAGAAGCAGCTTCATTTCAAGGAGTTGAAGGTTGTACTTGAGAACTTTTCTAGATACCATGGTCAAATTTTCTTGGTAGATGACAGCCTACACAAAGGGTTTCTAAACCATGCACACACAACCCTTCCTGTTATGCCTTTCAAGGGGCAGGAAGAGGAAAATTTCCTACAGAGATTTCTGGTTCCATCATTGGAATACTTGTCAAATCATACGGTTGAGGATACCATTTCACAGTTAGACATCTCTGATGCATGGTTGGAACCAGAGACAGTCCTTGTGCTGGATTACTGTCTCTCGAACTATCTCGTCTCAGCCTATTATGTCCTCAATGCTCCACCCCAGGTACAAAAGCAGTTGTTGGGCATACCTCTTGACTCTATGTTATGAATTTCAGTGTACAATTTTCTGTAATATATATCAAGCATTGTCTCCAATACTACAAGCATTGTCTCCAATACTAAAATACTCCAATATAGTAGTCCAATACTACAAACATTGTCTCACAAGCATTGTCTCCAATACAATCATCAAAATTTGAGACAAGTAAACAAGTAACTACAGACCTGTTAAAATGATAAAACAACTAGGTCAAAGCATATTCAACCTTCATATGGTAGACTGTCAAGGATCATCTGGTGAGTAGCCTGTTCAAGGGAAAATCTGTTGGTGCCAGGAATCTGATTCATCTCAAACTTGATTGCTGATACGTGATGACTGTACTGGAAGGTCAGGCCTTTGTCTTCAAGTAGCTCCCAACTACCATCGGGCAGGGGTGAGAGAATCGCATCTCAACCTCCTTTGGAAGCAAGACCACGGACCATTTCCAAGGACGACTTCCGATTTTCTTAATGCAGCAGTTGCAATTGTTGACCTCATGCAACCTATCATAAGAAATATTGCACATTAATCAATGAACATATTCCAGCTAACATCACTCAGCAGATACAAGCACTTAAAAGCATAAAGAAGCACAGGCATGAAAGCAAGAATTAGATGTACCTAACAGCCCTGCCATAGTGGAATTGCATCTCGATTTTGTGGAAGAGCCATCACCAGTGTCGAGGTTCTGGCTCTCCAAATCATGGTTCCTTTGCCTCTTTGTGGCTGCCATTGTCTGTTTCAAGTTGTTGAGCAGCACCCCCGCTGCCTTGCACTCCTTTGGATTTGGCAAAATTCCAGGTTCTGAGATTTCCATTTCGTGGTGATGAACCACCCTCTTCATCACATCGGCCTTGAGTTCGAGTGAATGCTTTTTGGTGAGCTTGTTGTAGTAGTCAACTACAAGCTTGGCTATTTCTTGCCTGCGTCTCATGCTCAGATCTTCCCGTTCAACTGCTGCTTTTCTCATCTTATTCCGTAATCTGTATTCTCTCTTTCTCTCTGCATCCAATTTCTTGTAAATTGCAGAGGAAACTGGATCTTCACGCGATATTTCCTGTGTTGCATTGACATCCAACAAATCTGGAACACTGTATTGGAATTCATCAGGCCGAAAATCCAATGCTAAACGTGTGATTGCCTCTAGGCCGGTATCAGGGAGCGCCATGAAATTCCTGAGAGATACCACTCGCGCGAAAATCTAGCCAAAATCCCACAATCATTTTCCTAACGGTTTGTTGGTGAGGTGGATGTGTGAGTACATGAAGGGCGTGAAAAAAATGACGGGCAGTTACACCCACCAGCACCCAAATTAAGCAAAAGCAGGGGTGCTTTAAGCGGGCTAAAACCCTTGCTATAAGCATGCGTCCGGACGCATGCTTTTGATACCCACCAGCATACTTTTACCCAATTATCGATGCAGAGCTTCAGCAATTGTCCCCTAATCGCCGATGTTGAGCTTCAGCCTAACTCCCCCACTTCCTTCATAAGAAAATGGTCCTACACCTCAATGTATCCTATCCCCTCGATTGATGTTGTCATAACATCTCAGCTATTCTATCTACCTTAAGAGGCTATATGCTTCTTACCTAACACATTAATTTACTAGCCTTAGCTAACATATTTAATCATCTATGATGGATGCAGCCATCATGTTTAACATATCTATCCCTAAGCGATGAGTTTTTGAATTATTTATAACAATTCTAAATTGCAAGGTTTTATTATCATGACAATTCCCTTTGTCTCAAAAGATTATGTGATTAACATACTTCTTATTTTTAGATATACCTTTCATGTATTATTCAATTTTATATTCTAGAGATCCCCCTTCCTTAGTTATTTACTCTCTTGGAATATTCCTATCAATTGAATTGATGTCATCATAACAAGTTGGCCGGACTTGTTAGATTACTTCTTTTCATTTGATTGAATTATTCCTTGGAGTTACTAGCTTTATACATGGTCAACAATTATCCTAGTAATGATTCCTTCTTAGCGAGGTGATCAATCTCACCAAGTGGTTTCAATATGTTGGATATCTGTTAACAATCGTGTATAATTTTAGTTACTCCTATGCATTTCCTTCCCACTCGTTGACGCTTAGCTCAACTTGGGGCAATCCCTTCCTGAGAAAATCTGGAAATGCCTTCCAATCTCATTATGGATGTCATCATCCATAAGCCTATCCTACTCGACTATATGATCGTAGCTCCTCAATCTTGCTCGCATCATAACGTTATTTCGAGTTGCTTGAGACTCTGAGCTCCTCCTCAGTGTAGAGGTTAACTTTCTTCATTAAAGACTTCCCATTGCTGGTGGTTTGATGGCGTGGTTGACCACTTGAAATCTTCTATGTTACTTCCCAAAAGGCTGAAGGTGGTTTCGTTGACAAACATACGTTGAATTTTTCATCTTGGCGGCTAAAGGATGCCTCTAGATCCGATGTTGTTGTGCCAACTCCATCCTTCGAGTCTTGTATCATATTGACAGGCAAGTGTTGAGGATGCTACTCGCTTCACGCCTTCCAATTGTCCGGCATCTCTTTTCTTTGATCTGCTACACTGTATGAGAGAGAGGGGGAATAACAAGGGAAACTATGCATGCGAGGCATATAGCTTATACTATTATGATTACAAATACTATTAAAGCTATTAGGCCCCCTTGATGTCTCCCCTCAAGGTGCACACATACTCCATGGCATTGTTATGTTCCTCCTAGTGTGCTGGTGTTGAAGGTCTATATCCTCTTATTTGTGCGTCAGCTCGTGCTCGATTGGTAGACTCTTTGATATGTTTTAGCTCTCCAATATTGGTCGGCTGCGGCACAACTTGCTTCTGCTTCACATGCTAACTAAGGATGTGACGGTCGTTGATGCTTCGGCGTTCCGGTCTACTTCTTAATCTTGTTCTTGTGCAATAATTGCTTCCTCTTCACAATGTCTGAAGATCTTTGGAGGCGCCTCTTGAAGTTGTGCGCAATTCCCCTGGCTAGACTCGTAAGGAGTTGTTCTCTTCATCAGTTGCCTTTCGAATCGTCGATCCTTAGGTTCACGAAGTTGCATGCGAGTTGTCGTAGCTTGATGACCCTCATGTTACATTTAAGGAGCTCGTGGAAGTACTAGCATTCCTTCATCTTCTAGTTTATGGCCATTGTCCCTCAATACATGTGCATCTTCCTGGCGAGTAAAGCCTCATGACTCTTCTCCGTGATTGGTTTGCTGTCGGGGATGATGTACTCTTATATTTGCGTAGCTTGACCCTTGAGTTGAAGTACTTTCTGCCCTAGACCTGCTCGTGTCCTTGAATAGCCCGGCTATTGTCTTGAACTCTCTTTTTGCCGAAGGTACTTTGGTTGATGTCCTTGTCGTTAAGGTGTCGAATGCTTCTATCTTGGGCGTTGAGGTCCCTCGTGTCGAAGATAAGTTGGGCTTCTTCTCTTCTAATTGTTGGTAGGAGTACTTGACGAAGCCATCACCTAGTTGTTGAATGAGCATAGGCATAACCCATCATTGTGGCACCTTTCTTAAGTGTATCTCCATCTAGTACGCATGATACAAACATCAGCATACAAGGCAGAATTATGGTCGTCGAGAGGTTGCCTCCTCAGTTGGCTCGTTGATGTCGAGTTGTCCCAAGGAATTCCTCGACGTCTATCGGCTTGAGGTCGTCGCCATAGTTTCTGAGGATGTCTGGTTGTTCCTCCTTCTTGTTGTTGAGGACACTTGTGTGATAATGCCGTCAAGTGTTTCTGCTCCTAGAGGAGGTAGAGTTGCATCCCGAAGATGTCGTCGTGCAAAACCTAGATGGTGTAGTGCTATGGATCTTGAGATGACTGCCGTTATCTCTCATCTTGGCATTGTGCTAGACGAGCGGTCTTCTATTTAAGGCCGCTTTTCGAAATGTTTGGAGCCAAAGCTTGGCTTGGGCTCTGGTCGTCTCTCTCTCTCTACTTGCTCTTCCATTCGAACACTTGATCTTGGCTATACCTGTGGTTCTTTACTTCATCCTTTGTCAGTCGAGTGATGAAGTTTGGATGCAAACACTAAAGCCTAAAACATGATCCTAAACTCATGTTTTGTACTATGTGTGAACACCCGATACTTATGATAGACACATATATATAATTATATTGGGATTTTTAATTCATCCACTTTTCTAATTTATAGAAGAGTTTATACTCCTTTAGGATTTTCCTCCTCCAATCACGTTTGATTCTTCGGTTTTGCTGCATTTTTCTCGTTCTGCTTGACTCCGGGGTTCCTTAAGGTGTTGCAACTGTAGTTGACCTTCCTATGTGATCTGAGGTCGTTATCCCAAGTCGCAGAGAGCGTTCCTCGATGTAAACTCTTGAGTTGAAAATGCCCCTCCTTAATGTGTTTACCTGTCATGTGTAGTGTTGTGACTGCTCAGTGTCCATACATGGAGTGTGTCGTTACAACGTTGAAGATGTGTAGTGTCATTGATCGCTTGGGTACGATCACCTGGTTGTTGCAGTCGGGTGTTCTTGCATGTCTTCGAAGCTTTGAGATAGCGATCGTCGGTTAGACAGTGTCATTTCTCGGCCGTTTGAATTTCTGAGTGCGATTCTTGTTGCTTAGATTTTGCTTCGTTGTGAGATGCCTCCCCTATGCCTGGAAATTGTGACGCTCCCAGAACATATACGACGCTCAGGCGTATACATACGGGGACTTCCCCCTCCCATGGCAACCATCTCGCCATGAGCAGGGCCCTCCGTCTAACTCGGGCCATCTATGGAAAGATGCTCGAGTGAAGGACACAGAGGGGTCATTCGGCCCACGCCTTCGATGGGGCTCCTATGTCGCGGAAGCATGAATACAAGGTCAGCATACAGCATGATCATATCATAAATACCACCACGAAGGGTGGCACATCCATCCAACTGATAATAACAGAGAAGATACATTTAATACTAGAGAAAACACCCCAAACCCATGGTTCTACCCCGGCTCAGACTCCAGTGAGGATCGACTGACGGCTAGGTCTCAAGAGATCAGCAGACCGAATCTTGGCATGGCGTTGGCTGGCATAGAACATCGGCTAGGGTTGTCCACTCCATCCGCTCCTCCTGTGCACACTTTGCAGATGAGTCGAATCATGCTATGGCATCACTATAGCCTTCCGGAGACGCAGACTCAATGTATCACCCTTCGAGCCTACTCCAGGTTTCATGAAGACCTGGTCCGATGAGGCAGGTCATGGAAGTGTCCCCTTCCAGGATCACAGCGGTTCCATGGGTGAGCTAGAGAATACGTGCCGCATCAGCGACCCCCGTATCCGTACCCGACCTACTCCCCTAACTTTATCTTCAAAGTATAGGATGCCCCATACGGGTCACACCTCTGCACCCAGGGAGTGTCAGACCCATACCCGGCCCTCTACGTGACCGGCTATCAGGCCTACCCCACTGTAGGAGTCCTAGGAGCCTTTTATGTTCGTGCAAGACTCCACCCCCACTTCACCACTGCGTCCCTTCTCTGGTGCTAAGCAATTCCATAGCATCCACGACTCGGTGGTCTCTTGTGCACAGGCCGCAATTAATGGGATTAATACAGGGCTCTATCTAGGAGCATACTACAATACATGGGCTCAGAGGTCTCTACCCCCCCCCCCTAATCCCTGCTTTATGGAAGCTAACAGAGATACTTTCATAGATTCATCCATCCATACGTAACAAAGCATAATCCATAATTGAAATATAATCTCAACTATCAAAGAAGGGTTAATCCTAACAAAGATAACCAAGAAGACTAACTGAGGCGCTATCCTACAAATCTCAAGCTTGACTAACCACTAACCCGAGTTTCTGTTAGAACCGTTATCATGGGGCACCTCCATCTTTCAGCAACTTGGGTGTTCAGCAACCACTTCAGCAACTTGGGTGTTCAGCAACAACTTCAGCAACTTGGGTGTTCAGCAACAGCTTGGGCGCTCACAGCTCCTCCTCCTGGCTCGATTTTGGGGTCAAATGGGGTAGGGACCCAATTTGATGCCCCAAGTTAGCATTTCCCTGCTGGCCAATCGAATTTGGCCAAGTGGCACCTTCCTAATTAATCAATTAACTTAATTGAGTTAATTTGACAATGCTTGTAATTAACCTTTAATAATTAATTTAGCATAGCTAAATTAATCCCTTTTAGGTCAACCCCCTAGGTTAAAATACCCCATGGTGGCGTATCTTTACTGGATGACGTGTCAATATATTTATACGTACACCGTATAAATACTTGGAACGTCACAGAAATGTTGTCGTCTCCATTGCACATGCCATCGCTTGTTCGAGTTGCCTTTGAGTAGTCTGTGGTTGTTGGCTAGGTCGGCTCCTCTGTCCTTTGGGTCGGGTCCACTCGAGTCTTGAACTACTTGACTGAGGCACTGGAATCATCCTACCTTGGGTTTGCAGGCATTTCTGGGTCTGGAACTCTTATTCGTACCGACTATCCTCCTCCTTGATCTTGCCCTTGGTGTTGATATATGCCTTCAAGTCGGAGATGTGCCTTCCCTATTTTACGTCTCCTCTTTTTCCTTGATCATGATCCCCTATTTTTTAAATCGATGAAGTCATTATTGTCTTCTTACTAGGGCAAGGGGCCTGGGAGCTCGTCATAGCTGGACTTGGGTGTTCTGCAGTTGTCTAGCGTTGTTGTGCCTTTTGTTGATGTTGCCCCTATCCTGTTTGGCTGGTGCTGCTGTCGAGGTGCTGGGTAGGAGCGCGCTCGTTGTTTTCCCTCTGATTCCCATCCGCTCCTAGATCACTAAGAACTCCTCCTCTGTGGGTAGCTCTTGCTGAGCCGTCATTTGCCTGATGCCGGTGTAGACTTATATATCTGTTGATGATTGGCCAGTGTACATCCGGGCCTTTCTTATACTGATGGGGAAGTCATGTGTCTCCGGTCGAATCAAGATCCGGTTGTTGACATAAGAGATGTAGGAGCTCATCTATCCTGTAGCCCCTGTCCCTGCACTCTGGGAGGTTCTTGATGTCGTGCAGGCTCAAGTACGCCTCTCCTTGGATGATTACTGGGGTTAAGCTTGTGATGCCTAGCCCCGTGGTTCTCAGCCCCTCTTCAAAGCTTTGAAGTTCCTTCTTTGCTTGTTGCCTCTCCTGTGCTGGGTCAATGTCTATGATGTCCTCTACGTCCGACCCACGTCCTTTATCTTCCTCCTGTTCTGCCTCCTCGTACTTGAGAAGCATCTGCCCTTTTTCACCTGCTGCCATGGCCATAGGCTCGAGCTCTAGGGGTTGGACAGATGGTTCTCCTATCTGGGTTTGGGCTCTATGGGATAAGAAAATGGCTACAGTGGTGTATGAGAAGTATCTCCTCCTATTTATAGCTATGGACATATAATTGGGTCAACGGCTGACCTTATTTTCTAGGTATTTGTCTATGTTTTGGATGTCCTGCAGGGTTGACTTAAGGGCCATGCTGGGGGCAAGGTATCCTATGCAAGGTGGGAGCTCTACCAGAGATGGTCCTATCTTGGCATGGAACTCAGACATAATGTCTTGGTAAAAAGGGGTGGCATTGATGGTGGCTTCCACATCAAGCTCCTTCTGGAAGACGGCAAAGACAGAGTTGATGTCGGCCTCAGCCACATGGGCTGTGGCGTTGTACCATCGCCTGAATGCAGTGGTTGCCATGGTCTATGAGCAGCTGGGGATATCAAACAAATAGGCAAGCACCTTAGGGGTCTGGAAAATCGGCTTGGAGTGAGGAGCAAAGGTGTAGGATGCAAATGAGGGTTGTGGTCTACTTATAGGCAAAAACCCTAATTTTGGGAAATTTTTTGATAAGGGAAAATCTAGGATTCTAAGTTATTGCTAAGCAAAAGACAAGCTAATCATGCTAAAGAGTACATTCTAAGGATCCTATTGCAACAAATTCCATCTAATTTGGAGAAAGTATGGACAAGTTAGGGCAATTTTAGTGTGACCACTCACACAGTGCGCCAGGGTCGAATCGGTTTGCAAACCGATTTGGTCTAGGCGCACTCTGTGAGGGGTGGGGTCTTGTTTGGGTCAAAGATGATGCCAAACATGGAAACTAAGGATAGAATCCTGCATATCTCGTCGAGATAGGTCGGATTGACCCTTACTTGCCTCATTTGGATAAGTTTTGGCCTAGTTTTGGGGTCGACCACTCACACAGTGCGCCAGAGTCGAATCGGTTTGCAAACCGAATTGGTCTGGGCGCACTCTGTGAGGGGTGGGGCTCCATTTGAGTTAGGGTTGGCCAATTTCTACAAACTAGGGGTCAAATCCTACTAATTAAGATGAGCTGAGTCGAATGGTGCCCTTACTTTCTGCATTTGGCCAAGTATTGACAAAGATCAGTGGTCGACCACTCACACAGTGCGCGAGAGGCTAATCCGAGAATGACAGATTTGGTCCTAGCGCACTCTGTGAGGGGTGCCAGAAACACTGAGTTTTGCTCCAATTTTGGTAATTCCACATGCAGATATCATTAATACAACCTAATTACTTATAGCTTTACACGTTAACATGATCAAAACATAAATTTGTATTTACAAAAAGTTGTGTATTTACGATAACTAGCAATCTTCTTTCTGCTGTGAGCTCGTGGATGTTGCAACCGAGTGTTTGATAGCTGAGAAGGTTCTTCATGCAGATGATTAACGTATGTCTTCCATTCGATGAAGATTGTTGATAAACCAGTTGTGCCATGTACTACTTGCTTCGTTGGTAGAGGTGTTTGCCATAGTGCTTCCTCTCTTGGGTCTGCCTTTCACAGTCCTCCCTTATGTTGTCAGTACGTCGTCTGGGTCTTCAATGTCTTCAAAAAGTCATGCCCTTTGCTCTTCTGTGGCTCTAGCCTTGTATCCTAAAAGCTACTGCCTCTATTTCTAAACAAACCCTAGTTTGGAAGACATAATTTAGGGTTTGAGCAATTTTTGGTCATTTTGAGGTGGATTATAATATTTTTAGCCTAATTTAGGGTTATAATTGGATTCTAGACTCTTTAATGGTCCTAACGCAACAAATTTCAGGCGATTTGGAGCTGTATAATGAAGGTTCAAAGTTTTGACCACTCACACAGTGCGCCAGGGTCGAATCGGTTTGCAAACCGAATTGGTCTGGGCGCACTCTATGAGGGGTCACCTCTTTTTGGGTCAATTCTCAATTTACAAAGGGTTTCTTAGTGTTGTAACATGCAAAACTAGCTAGAATCATAAGCTGAACTACACCATTAGTTTAGCTAAATTATGCATTTAACTAGGTCAACATAGGTCCACCACTCACACAGTGCGCCAAGATCAAATCGGATCCCAAACGGCTTTGGCAAACTTTTTAAACTTGCATCTGCTTCTGTCCAGATGCTTGGCTCTAGCATAGCCCTTCCACCAAATACGAGCGGCCCCTGTAAGGTTTGTAGTGGCAACTTTTCCTGTATCTTTCTCCGTCATCCCATAGGATTTCCCAAACTCCTTCATCTCGTTTAACCAAGACTCTGCATTCAGCCCGCCTCTTGATTTCCCATCAAACTGAGCCAATTTTTTGTTTTTCCATATACTGGTAATGGCCGTATCAACCGTCTTACGGTACTCCTTGTTTCGGGCCTTTGCATGGTCACCGGACGATATAGACGACTCCGAAGACATAGAAGTGGCTGATTGTGAGGATGTGGCACTATCTGTAGACGAACTTCGACGACGTTTGGAACGGTTCCTCCTTTGTGCGGGTACAGGGCCTCGTTTAGGTGCAGGTGGCTGCTGTGGTGATGGACTTGGTGGTAACGGAGGTAACTCCGGTCCGTCCTCCTGCATATGCTGTGGTGGTTTGGCATTTAAGACATAAGCCTGTAGCTCTACTAACTGCTATTTCATCAACATGAGTTCCTGCTCAGGTGTTAATCTGCTAGCATTCGAGGGTGTCTGCCATGAGGCGTTACGTGCACCATCTATATTGACCATAAGAAGGTATAAATAGAATTATTGTGATATCGAGTGTCACAATGAAGATCATTTTTGAGCAGTACTAAGAAACAATAATAAAGACAATACAAGAGAATTAAAGAAAAGAGCTTTATTTATAAGTCAAAGTGGCAGTTACATTGGAAGTGTATTTTAACTGGAACTTAAGGCTGTACAGTACAAAAGTAGTAATTATACATTGGACAATTTTTTTTTTTTTTTTTTAGTCAACACATACTTAGCCATAAAAGAAAAACTGAAGAGATCAGGCCCAGGGTTGTGCGAAGGGGTACATGATAGAGTAACGGATGCTCTCCCGTACTGCCCTGACTACCTTGTAGCGAGCCCATGCCTGGATGATGACGTACCGGTAGTCTAACGTAGGACTAATGATGAGCAAATTAAAAAGGTCTCTTAACGCGTAGAAGATCTGCCATAAATGGTCATTGGCGTCGGCAAAATCTTCGTGCTTCGTCATATCCCAGTAATCCCAGGTACAACGAAGAGTCTGTTGTAGATGCTCAAAAGCGCGCTCACGGAGGATGTTGACTATTTCCAATCCTTTAGTTGAATCATAGGGCTCTCCCTCGTCCACGGGTTCCCCTGCTTCGTAATCATCATCCCGATCCGGATACTCCCCATACCGTTGACCAAAGTCCTGCTCGGGAGGTGCCTGATCGTCCCTTCGTAATTCATTGGTTATTCTGTCCTCGATTTCCTCGAGCTCATCGTCTGTAAGACGACAAGGATGAATATACAATATCGAACGATTTTTTATACTCCAAACTCTAAAAGAGACAAACAAGTATCATAGGGACACAATTTAATGGTACTCAACGATACAGTAATCATAGAGCATAAGAAAAGAGTACATATGATGGCTTAAAAAAATGCCAATCAAAGTTTACATCTATACGCAATACAAAGATATACAATTGTAAAAAGAGTTATCTAAGAACTAGGTTCCTCATCGTCGTCCATAGGCTGAGGAGGTGGCCGGTAGCGCATCAGGGTGGTACTGGGGCTAGCCGAGAGGGCGGCTCGAGCTGCTGCCTCCGGTGGTAAGCAAGTGGCCAAGGATGCCGCCACAAGGAGTCGCATACTAGCGCAGCCCGCCACGTCCCCCAATGCCACTATAGCCAGATCTCGTCAGACCAAAGTGATAGTGGTGGCATGGTAATCAATCTTCTTATGGCCCACCAAGGTGGATAACGCACGGAGCGCCCACCAGGATGCTTCAGAAGAAGGCCCCAAGTTCTTGGAGAAGAACAAGACCTCACCTTGCCGGAAGGCTGAAAGAATCGGGTCAACTGGTTGCCCATTGCCCTAATTTGGGGATCCCTGGAGGTCTCTGCTTCCTTTTCCAAGTTAACAGGGATCTTCTCCTGCTCTGCTTCTTCTTTGTCATCCCTAAGGCTCATCTTGGTGTCCCAAAGGTCTTCCTCCTCTTGATCCACCCCTCCCATCGTGATCTGCAATGGCTGAACTGCAAGAGGAGGGCGCATGTGAGCTGCAAACTGCTCCTCCAGAGGCTGGGGTGTATCAGTCAATAGGAACTGCCGAAGAGACAAAAGGGTCTCAACAGGCTCTAGCTCTTCTGGCCGGTATACCAGCAAGTTTTCTACTTGTGGTGGGTGCACGACGGGTGTTGTAAAGTCGAGGAAGTCATCCTGACAGTACTCGGCAAGGTCGTAGAGGACCTCTATCTTTCGACGGCCCCGCATATCAGCAATGACGCGGTAAGCCCACATAATGTCCTCGAGAATCAGGTACTCTTGGTTGTTCAAGAGTACGGTAGGGAGGAGGTTTAGCCCTTCGAGCTTGAGGGCTTTATCTCGACCTGCCAGTGCTTCGGTGGCTAACTCCTTCCACCGTACAAAGTCCTGCTCGTCGACGACTTCATCGTCTTCCGGGTCAGGAGGTACTGGCGTAGAAGAACGCTCGGCAGCTATCTGCTCCTCTTCAATATACTGGTCCATGATGATGGCCAGTGCAAATCGGGCCTCAAAACAGACTTCCCGATCTATAGTAACAATAGGGAGGTCGGTCCCTCGCCTCCTTATGCCCTTGATAACATTCCGGGCATGATCATCACCTCCTAACATCTCGAGCAAGGTGTGGAAGTCGAGGTAGAGCTGTGAGTCGTCTTCATTGAAGATGCAAGCAGGCACAATCTCCTCACAGAAGAATTGAAGGAAGGCGGCGTAGTCGGGGTGCGCCTGCATGTTGTGGATGAGATCCACGTGCTGGAGCAGATAAGGATGAAGAACGTCAAAGGGAACCGCAGGGTCCCAATGCTCTCCATCCAAGTACCACTGCTGTAGAGTCGGGCGAGCCATGAGGAAGAAGGCGCAAGGGAGGAGGAGACAAACTCTAAAAGCGAAAACGAAAATGAAACCCTAATGGCCCAAAAGTGGCTTTATACTTTTCGGCACGCTTTCCTAGGTTAGAAAGAAATTTATTATTTACTTAATAATTTAGACTTAGGTACACATCAAGTGGCGGAAAGAGACATTTTTATATTTATAGCTTTTTTTACATAGATAGATCCACAAAATTTTTACAACAAAACAAAGAAGGTCCCATAGTCACCGAAACTCCCCTCGGATCCTCCTTGCGAGCTGGATATCCTTGGGCATTATGGTAACCCTCTTTGCATGGATGGCACAGAGGTTGGCGTCACTCAAAATCTCAATGAGGTAAGCCTCGGTAGCCTCCTGGAGTGCGAGGATAGCAAAAGCCTGAAACCTCAGGTCGGTCTTGAATTCTTGGGCAATTTCCCGGACAAGCCGCTGAAAGGGTAGCCGACGAATCAATGGCTCAGTAGTCTTCTGATACTTACGTATCTCATGAAGAGCTACTGTGCCCGGTCGAAATCTATGGGGCTTCCGCGGCTTGACGGTTGCCTTCAGCAATGGGATGGATTTCCCGCCGGTCGTCGGATGTTTCGCCCGCTGAACGATCTGCTCCCGTCACTGAGCCGATGTTTTCTTGCCAATGGCGGCATCCTTCTGCAATCGGGTCCTATAATCCACACCTCCCCTTATAGGTTTTGTATTCTTCCTCTTTCGGTTACCCCAACGCTGCTCCTTCTTATCCGGGACGACAGTCTGATCTCCTTCCTGATTCACTGGTTGATCTCCTTGCTGGACAACAGTTTGATCTACACTTTGATCAACATTTTGATCCCTGCCCTGCTGGTTTTGGGCATCCCCCTCTGCCTTACGGAGCCTCTCTCTCTCAGCATCCCGGGCCTCCTTGTCCTGGCACAACTTGTATACGCCTAGCAATCTCCGTGTGGTACCGGGCCGGGTGAGCTCGCATGTCAGCTTGCACGAGGTCCATGCGGTCTTGTGTGAAGGTAGGGGGAACATTCTCGAAGATAAAACTATATAGTTCTTCGTTCCAAAAGAAAGGGGGAAGGTTGTAATGCAGTCCCTGTACATGAGCACATGGCCCTTACCTAGGTAATAGAAACGGCTAGCCCGCTCTTCTGGTAGGCCACTAGCTATTTGCTGGAGGTCCTCTACCCTAGCAAGGTGCAAAATCCGTTGGGCCTCTGTTCTGATAAGCTCTGCGGGATCCTCCTCTGGGCCGGCTAGCGGATAGAACTTAACAATGGCCCAAGCTTGATCAGGCTGCTCTACAAGGGTGTAAGGTTGGTCTGCAGCATTTAGCTTCATGAGGAAGCAGTCATTGAAATGGAAGATGGGGTAGGGGATTCTACGGCCCTCAGTGAAATGAGTCACAAGTAGGTTTAGGACAGTGTCGGCCATATCACTATCATCAGAGAGATGGTCGACTAGGATGCTAAACAGCTGGAAGACAGTCGCCTTGTTTAGGTCCATGGTGAGCTTGAAGCGCGGCATCATGGCACTAACGATGGATGACAAGAGAAGAAGTAGGGCGCTCAGGCTTAGACAGGTGGCGCTAGAGACTAGGCAAAGGCGCTAGGTGGTTAGGGCAGTTGCAAGGTAGCACTGGAGGTCGGTTATGGCGAAAGAAGATCTGAAGTTCGGCGGCTATGGCGGCAAGAAGGTGTCCAAAGTAACACACTTTTCAAAAAGTAACACAAATTTGAATTCAACTTTTAACTTTTTGTAAAAAGTTTTCAAAATTTAAAAAAAAAACGCCATATTTTTATACGCGGGACCAGAGGGCGTCAGGCGCTGCTAGCGTTATACGCCCTTATTTTTCCGAGAAAAACACTCGATCCAACAGCAGTGCCCCTTTGACTTTTTCGCCTTGCTATCGCCAGTTTGACCTCGGGTAACGTGCCCCCTAGGGTATTTAGAAGATGCCCGATCCATTGGAACCATTTTCGCCACCTACAAAAAGTTATGGCCCTTCCAAACTTGGGTCCTCCAGTCGCCCTAAACTTCTTAAAACTTACAATTTATTACATTAACCTAGCACCAAACCAAACATCGAAGAGTTAAACAGTCCAACTACCTTAAACTCCCACCTAACTACCGAACTAACGAGTTAGGGGTTTGGTCAGTGCTATGATTTCGGGCGACCGAAATCACGGCTCTGATACCACTGTGACACTCCCAGAACATATACGACGCTCGGGCGTATACATACGGGGACTTCCCCCTCCCATGGCAACCATCTCGCCATGAGCAGGGCCCTCCGTCTAACTCGGGCCATCTATGGAAAGATGCTCGAGTGAAGGACACAGAGGGGTCATTCGGCCCATGCCTTCGATGGGGCTCCTATGTCGCGGAAGCGTGAATACAAGGTCAGCATACAGCATAATCATATCATAAATACCACCACGAAGGGTGGCACATCCATCCAACTGATAATAACAGAGAAGATACATTTAATACTAGAGAAAACACCCCAAACCCATGGTTCTACCCCGGCTTAGACTCCAGTGAGGATCGACTGACGGCTAGGTCTCAAGAGATCAGCAAACCGAATCTTGGCATGGCGTTGGCTGGCATAGAACATCGGCTAGGGTTGTCCACTCCATCCGCCCCTCCTGTGCACACTTTGCAGATGAGTCGAATCATGCTATGGCATCACTATAGCCTTCCGGAGACGCAGACTCAAGGTATCACCCTTCGAGCCTACTCCAGGTTTCATGAAGACCTGGTCCGATGAGGCAGGTCAGGGAAGTGTCCCCTTCCAGGATCACAGCGGTTCCATGGGTGAGCTAGAGAATATGTGCCGCATCAGCGACCCCCGTATCCGTACCCGACCTACTCCCCTAACGTTATCTTCAAAGTACAGGATGCCCCATACGGGTCATACCTCTCCACCCAGGGAGTGTCAGACCCATACCCGGCCCTCTACGTGACCGGCTATCAGGCCTAGCCCACTGTAGGAGTCCCAGGAGCCTTTTATGTTCGTGCAAGACCCCACCCCCACTTCACCACTGCGTCCCTTCTCTGGTGATAAGCAATTCCATAGCATCCATGACTCGGTGGTCTCTTGTGCACAGGCCGCAATTAATGGGATTAATACAGGGCTCTATCTAGGAGCATGCTACAATACATGGGCTCAGAGGTCTCTTCCCTCCCCAATCCCTGCTTTACGGAAGCTAACAGAGATACTTTCATAGATTCATCCATCCATACGTAACAAAGCATAATCCATAATTGAAATATAATCTCAACTATCAAAGAAGGGTTAATCCTAACAAAGATAACCAGAGAAGACTAACTGAGGCGCTATCCTACAAATCTCAAGCTTGACTACCCACTAACCCGAGTTTCTGCTAGAACGTTATCATGGGGCACCTCCATCTTTCAGCAACTTGGGTGTTTAGCAACCACTTCAGCAACTTGGGTGTTCAGCAACAACTTCAGCAACTTGGGTGTTCAGCAACAGTTTGGGCGCTCACAGCTCCTCCTCCAATTTGATGCCCCAAGTTAGCATTTCCCTGCTGGCCAATCGAATTTGGCCAAGTGGCACCTTTCTAATTAATCAATTAACTTAATTGAGTTAATTTGACAATGCTTGTAATTAACCTTTAATAATTAATTTAGCATAGCTAAATTAATCCCTTTTAGGTCAACCCCCTAGGTTAAAATAGCCCATGGTGGCGTATCTTTACTGGGTGACGTGTCAATATATTTATACGTATACCGTATAAATACTTGGAACGTCACCGAAATGTTGTCGTCTACATTGCACATGCCATCGCTCCTTCGAGTTGCCTTTGAGTAGTCTGTGGTTGTTGGCTAGATCGGCTCCTCCGTCCTTTGGGTCGGGTCCACTCGAGTCTTGAACTACTTGACTGAGGCACTGGAATCATCCTACCTTGGGTTTGCAGGTGTTTCTGGGTCTGGAACTCTTATTCGTACCGACTATCCTCCTCCTTGATCTTGCCCTTGGTGTTGATATATGCCTTCAAGTCGGAGATGTGCCTTCCCTATTTTACGTCTCCTCTTTTTCCTTGATCATGATCCATTATTTTTTAAATCGATGAAGTCATTATTGTCTTCTTACTAGGGCAAGGGGTCTGGGAGCTCGTCATGGCTGGACTTGGGTGTTCTGCAGTTGTCTAGCGTTGTTGCGCCTTTTGTTGATGTTGCCCCTATCCTGTTCAGCTGGTGCTGCTGTCGAGGTGCTAGGTAGGAGCGCACTCGTTGTTTTCCCTCTGATTCCCATCCGCTCCTAGATCGCTAAGAACTCCTCCTCTATGGGTAGCTCTTGCTGAGCCGTCATCTGCCTGATGCCGGTAGACTTATATATCTGTTGATGATTGGCCAGTGTACATCCGGGCCTTTCTTATACTGATGGGGAAGTCATGTGTCTCCCGGTCGAATCAAGACCCGGTTGTTGACGTAAGAGATGTAGGAGCTCGTCTATCCTGTAGCCCCTGTCCCTGCACTCTGGGAGGTTCTTGATGTCGTGCAGGCTCAGGTACGCCTCTCCTTGGATGATTACCGGGGTTAAGCTTGTGATGCCTAGCGCCGTAGTTCTCAGCCCCTCTTCAAAGCTTTGAAGTTCCTTCTCAGCTTGCTGCCTCTCCTGTGCTGGGTTGATGTCTATGATGTCCTCTACGTCCGACCCACGTCCTTTATCTTCCTCCTGTTCTGCCTCCTCGTACTTGAGAAGCATCTGCCCTTCTTCACCTGTTGCCATGCCCATAGGCTCGAGCTCTAGGGGTTGGACATATGGTTCTCCTATCTGGGTTTGAGCTCTATGGGATAAGAAAATGGCTACAGCGGTGTATGAGAAGTATCTCCTCCTATTTATAGCTACGGACATATAATTGGGTGAGCAGCTGACCTTATTTTCTAGGTATTTGTCTATGTTTTGGATGTCCTGCAGGGCTGACTTAAGGGCCATGCTGGGGGCAAGGTATCCTATGCAAGGTGGGAGCTCTACCAGAGATGGTCCTATCTTGGCATGGAACTCAGACATAATGTCTTGGTAAAAAGGGGTGGCATTGATGGTGGCTTCCACATCAAGCTCCTTCTGGAAGACGACAAAGACAAAGTTGATGTCGGCCTCAGCCACATGTGCTGTGGCGCTGTACCATCGCCTGAATGCAGTGGTTGCCATGGTCTATGAGCAGCTGGGGATATCAAACAAATAGGCAAGCACCTTAGGGGTCTGGAAAATCGGCTTGGAGTGAGGAGCAAAGGTGTAGGATGCAAATGAGGGTTGTGGTCTACTTATAGGCAAAAACCCTAATTTTGGGAAATTTTTTGATAAGGGAAAATCTAGGATTCTAAGGTATTGCTAAGCAAAAGACAAGCTAATCATGCTAAAGAGTACATTCTAAGGATCATATTGCAACAAATTCCATCTAATTTGGAGAAAGTATGGACAAGTTAGGGCAATTTTAGTGTGACCACTCACACAGTGCGCCAGGGTCGAATCGGTTTGCAAACCGATTTGGTCTGGGCGCACTCTGTGAGGGGTGGGGTCTTGTTTGGGTCAAAGATGATGCCAAACATGGAAATTAAGGATAGAATCCTGCATATCTCGTCGAGATAGGTCGGATTGAGCCCTTACTTGCCTCATTTGGATAAGTTTTGGCCTAGTTTTGGGGTCGACCACTCACACAGTGCGCCAGAGTCGAATCGGTTTGCAAACCGAATTGGTCTGGGTGCACTCTGTGAAAGGTGGGGCTCCATTTGAGTTAGGGTTGGCCAATTTCTACAAACTAGGGGTCAAATCCTACTAATTAAGATGAGATGAGTCGAATGGTGTCCTTACTTTCTGCATTTGGCCAAGTATTGGCAAAGATCAGTGTCCGACCACTCACACAGTGCGCGAGAGGCTAATCCGAGAATGACGGATTTGGTCCTGGCGCACTCTATGAGAGATGCCAGAAACACTGAGTTTTGCTCCAATTTTGGTAATTCCACATGCAGATATCATTAATACAACCTAATTACTTATAGCTTTACACGTTAACATGATCAAAACATAAATTTGTATTTACAAAACGTTGTACTAGCAATCTTCTTTCTGCTGTGAGCTCGTGGATGTTGCAACCGAGTGCTTGATAGCCGAGAAGGTTCTTCATGCAGATGATTAACGTATGTCTTCCATTCGATGAAGATTGTTGATAGGCCAGTTGTGCCCTGTACTACTTGCTTCGTTGGTAGAGGTGTTTGCCATAGTGCTTCCTCTCTTGGGTCTGCCTTTTCACAGTCCTCCCTTATGTTGTCAGTACGTCGTCTGGGTCTTCAATGTCTTCAAAAAGTCATGCCCTTTGCTCTTCTGTGGCTCTAGCCTTGTATCCTAAAAGCTATTGCCTCTATTTCTAAACAAACCCTAGTTTGGAAGACATAATTTAGGGTTTGAGCAATTTTTGGTCATTTTGAGGTGGATTATAATATTTTTAGCCTAATTTAGGGTTATAATTGGATTCGAGACTCTTTAATGGTCCTAACGCAACAAATTTCAGGCGATTTGGAGTTGTATAGCTCAAGTTATGAAGGTTCAAAGTTTTGACCACTCACACAGTGCGGCAGGGTCGAATCGGTTTGCAAACCGAATTGGTCTGGGCGCACTCTATGAGGGGTCACCTCTTTTTGGGTCAATTCTCAATTTACAAAGGGTTTCTTAGTGTTGTAACATGCAAAACTAGCTAGAATCAAAGCAATAAGCTGAACTACACCATTAGTTTAGCTAAATTATGCATTTAACTAGGTCAACATAGGTCCACCACTCACACAGTGCGCCAGGATCAAATCGGATCCCAAACGGATTTGGTCTGGGCGCACTCTGTGAGGGGTCATTTATTACTAAACTTAGCATTAACCTATTTACTACACTAGAAATTGGAAAATTTTTCCAATTTTTCGAGGTTCCTGCTTGGGTGGCTATTTCCCAAGACTTGAGTCTACTGTTAGTCCTATGGGAAAAATGGTCAGTGCTCGATCTTGCTCTGGCAAGATCATGCTCTGATACCACTATGACGTCCTCTACTTCCTCTACGGTGCACACACCGCATCAGAAGGCGGAGCATTCCCCCTGACAGCCAAACTGGCAGGGGCCATCCACCTAACACCACTCCCAGTGGAATGAGCCAGCAAGGGAAGAGTGGATGTGTCATTCACCCGTCTCCCTTCGGGTCGACCTATCTGCGGAAGCATGAATAAACATGAGCACATGACATAATATAACAATACAATCACCTCGAAGGGTGAAACATCATATCCTCATCAATATAACAACATCAACATGAACACTAACAGTAAAGGGAAATCCTACCCAGGGCTCAGACTCGAGGGGGTATGACTGACGGCTTGGGCCTCCAGAAGTCATTGCAGACAGAATTCATGGCACATGGATTTGGCTGGCATAAGAACATGGCTAAGGGTAGTCCACTCCATCCGCCCCTCATGTGCACACTTTGCAGATTGGATTGAAAAGTGTTGGGACCGGACCGTAGCCTGCCAGGTGCATAGCCAAAAGGGCTACTACTGGGTTGCATCTCCCCAGCCCTGATGAGGCAGGAAGAGAGTCACCTCTCCTCCAGGGACTTCCATGCCCAACACATGTGACTAGAGGGCCACTGCCCTTATTTGACTTGAACCCAATGGAGAGTGACGCATCACTCCACGGGTGTCGAGCTCATGCCTTGCCCACACGCAGTGGCAAGCCATTAAGCCTAGTCCACAGGGATCCCCGGTAGGCTTTACACACCAGAGGGGTCGTTCTGTGTTGGGACAAGTATCCCATTGTTCTGCCGGTCTAGCCCCTCACAAGGGGACTTCACCTTTAACAACACATACAAACCACCTTCGTGACTGGTAGGGGTATTTTTTATTGGGTTAGGGGTCCGTTAACGGCCTGGTTGCCATACGAATTTTCCCACCTACCACCGTTTCCTATACGGTAGAGGTGGTCGAGCGGGAGATGGCGCTCCCGTATGGATCCTTCTAGGGCTTTAGGGTGAAGACACAAGCTTAATCTTGGATGGGTCTTCTGTTCTTGGCAATTTGGTGGACGAAATTCTTAACCGTGGACGAATTTGTAGACATTGGATGAAATTTTCGTGGAAGTTTTTACATATCTTCAAAGTTTATAGACCCTACGTTCATAAATTTTGCAACATTTTGGTTTATAGAATGCAGCCAATCATCTATTCTTCCATCCATTTCCGAATTCCTCTGACTCTCTTGTGACAATCTTGTGAGTTTCATTTTGCAGGTTAAAGCAAGTTTCTTCCTTATCAAGGCAAACAAGAGAGCATAAAGAGCAACCCTGGTCGTTTGAGGTACCCTGATGGTTTGTTATTTCTATGTACGTCTCAAATTTATTGTTTCTTAAACAAAATTCTTAACCGTAGGTGCTTTGTAAAGCCATGTCAATGGAACGTGAAGTGGTGGTTTGTGTTGATTCTGGGAATGGCGAGTTTACTCAGATTGGTTTTGTCGTAGTGAAAAACAACACATCATTTGCTGATTTGAGATGTGAGTTGGAGCTGGACGGTTTGGAGCAGTTAGAAGGGAAGACTTTTGCTTTTCTTGGTGAAAAGAAGTTGCTACTTTCCAAGAAGCAAGAAGGGAGGCATAAATTTACAGCAGACCAGGTTCTCATAAAGATAACAGGTTGTGAAGATCCAAATGTGCATTTTGAAATTGAAGATCATTCCAAGAAAAGACAAAGACTAGTCATTCAGGAGGTTGAGGAAGACATCAATGTAGATGCTTATACAAGTGATTTTGCAGGGGCAGCTGGCACAGACAAAGGCAGTGACGGTTCTAGTGCAACTTGTGAGGAGCCTGAATTTGCAAGGTTGCTATCTAAGAAGGCCTCTACAGCTGCAACAAACAGGTGGAAACATGCATATAGAAAGTATAAAATGAAGATGAAGAATCGAGGTAAAACAGATCGATTTGAGCTTATGTCCATGGATGTTAATGGAGTGGCAGTTTTCAGCTTATGGTGTGTAGAATGTGACTTGAAGTATGGTAAAGGGGGAGAAGATATGATGTATAATTTTACAGCCCGACACTTGGAAACCAAAGAGCACAAAGATAACTTCCTTAAGCATAGACAAGGTCCTCAACCTTTTCCAGATGTTGAATCAAATACTCAAACCAATGAACTTGTTGTGGCTGAAAATAGGGCAGCAGTGGAGCTTTGCATGTCAACAACGGTTGCCCCTTTTATTGAGCAATATCAAGTGAGGTTTGAGCTGTTTCAGGATAGCATAGGAGGCTATGCAAAGAGGGAAGACATTTGTATTACTTGTATGACATGCAACAGGGCTCTTCTTCTATTTCCAGAGAGAGGGGATGTAATTGACAATATGAAGGAGCACATTAAAAGTAATAGACATGTTGCTGCCCAACAAAAGAAGGAGAACAAGTCCAATGAACCAAAAAGGATTGGCAGGCCAGCAAAGGAAGTTAATGGACCTGGGCAAAAAAGCATGCTTTCCTATTTCATCAAAGGTAAGAAAGTATTGTATAATTTAGTGATGCACATAAATCTGCCCCGTTAACATTTTGCTTGACATTTTGTTGTCTGCTCCAGCTCCTACAAGCATTTGTGACGCCGAGACAAGTGCGAGTTCTTCAAGTAAGTTTATTGTAGCAACTTTAGTATTTCATACTCTCATTTATCTTTGCATGCGAGATGTATGATTTTTTTCTTCCTGTTTGTTTCATTGTTGTCATAAAACAATTAAATAAAGCAGGAAATGAGTGTTTGGGTTTACTATGTTGGGGTTTCTGGCAATTAGAATATAGGTATGGCACAAAAAAGAGGGACTTGAGGCCTTTTCTAGATGATTCCAAGGCAGGTCAATCTTGGTACTCTAAACCAAAGATAGCAGCAAAGTTCCAGATAGGTGATGAGGTGGTTGAGGTCAATGGAACATTACGGCATGTGAGGTGCTGCAGAGTCAGTTTAGATAGTAAAAGCTTTCCAAACTTCCAATGTTCTTATTGTGCAGCAATTCCCAAAGAGAGGGACTTCCGTATGAGAGTATACAGACAAGATGAGAAAAAAATAGAGAGAGGTCAACGTGATACAAAGACTTGTACAAGGGTAGATTTCCTCACATACACCGAACTGCAAAAAAATGGCCAAAGACAGCAGGCTTGAAAATAGATTATTGAAGAAAGAATTGACTTTCTCAAAGATAAAGAATGTAGCTTTGTCTGTGAAGGTTAGATCTCTACGAGGAAGTTTGAGTGAGTCCATGAATCGAAAAGATGTGCGCAAGTTTTGCAATGATATAAGAAGACCAGGACATAAGAGACGTTACAACCAGACAACCAAAGAGTTGTTTGAGACCATTAGAATATGGGGTGGAAGGAGGATGCATAATTTTTTGACCCTAAATTTCTCTGGTCCTAGTCTATCAACCACAATGCAGTCCACTAGGAAAAATTTTACTTATAGGGTTGGCATAGTGGAGGAAACATTTATTCATTTGGCAAACATATATGCCAGGCACATGGCAGCCCTTGACTTGAAAGATGGATGTGTTCCCACTCTTGTTGCAGAGGATGAGACAGTCATAAAGAGGTCTGTATACTGGAATGCAAAGGAAGACTATTTAGTAGGGTTTTGTGGCGTCTTGGAGAACCATGCATGTGAACCAAGCTTTACTGTACAGGTTGGAAGTGGTGATACAGGCTACAAGAAGATAGTTGATGCTTTTGAGAAGAATATGATAGCACACTATGCTCGTATTTTCATTGTAAATCCATTGCATGCACGTCTTCCGAAGCTTGTCCTAGCCATACAACTAACATGCAACAAGTTTGATAGTAAAGCCGTGAGAGCTCAATAGGAAGAAATAGAAGTTCTGTGGGACAAGAATTTGAGGACAGTTTTGGGGCCATTAATTGGCCATAGCTCGGATGGAGATGCACGTAGACGGTGTTGCATGATGGAAGATTACACAAAATTGAAGGATGCAGGAACAAAATTTGCAATCCAGTGGGAAGGTTGGGTTTTTTCTGCAGCAAAGAGGAATGATGGCAGCATTCAAGGCTTGCATGATCAAGATTTTATACACAACGGAAAGAAACTAATCAATCCACTAGATAATGCAGCTAGGAGGCTGTTTTTAGGAGAAGATCTTGTCACACTGAATGACATTTGGCACGTATTCCATGCTTTCCAAGGACAGCATGGCCTTCAACTTGGAGATGTAGAAAGGAAGGACAGACAAAATTGGAGGGCAGCACAATGGATTGCTTCACGGAAGGTTCAATCTTGTCTACGTACACTACGAGATCCATCTAATTGATGCCAATATGCCATAGATTATGACGTCAATATGCCAATAGATTATGATGTTAAAGGTTATGATTTTATTTGCCATAGATATATAGGTTATGATGTGAACGTCCCTTTTGAGGTGACATAGGTTATGATGTTAACCTTTTGAGGTGACATAGGTTATGATGTTTGGCCATAAGTGTTTCCATAAGGGTTAGGACCATAACTACCATAAGAGTTAGGACAACATTTCAACATCCCATATGCCAACATTATAAACCATTGGCCAACATTTCAAATTGGCCAACATTGGCTAATAATTGTGAAGCTATTTGATCTATCCTTCCGTGCCTTATAAACTTTGTAGGGCAATTGATAATTCAACTCCCTAATCAACTTAGATGCCCCTTTTAACCTTGCATTATGATGTTAATCCCCCTTTTAACCTTGCATTTAATATGGGCTTCTATTTGAATAATCAAACTCCAAACCCCTACAACAAACTAGCTTAGCTAGCTCTTGTAATGACTAAAAAAATATTCAAAAAATGATGTGTTACCATATGTGCTACAAGGGCTAGGACTTTTCTTATGGTGTCCAGTATATGTATGGGAAAGGGTATATGGATTTCTAGTTGGGATTGGAGTACATGTATGGATAAGGGGCCAAAAATTGAAATTCATATGTACGTATGGTTGGGGGGTTTCACCCGCAAAAAGCCGTATACAGGGGGGTTTCAGTCGACCCCTTGCACGCACATGCCATATGCTCTATATAAAGGGGTGAAGCCCCCGGGGCCCCACAACCCACAACCCGGTGGGCTCCTGTGCACAGGCCGCAATAATTGGGATCATCTGCTACATAAGCTTTAGGCCTCTACCCCCCCTTCCCAATACATGGAGGTCACAGAATGAAATACCAACATCATCACAGAACTGAAATGAAGAACATCGTCTAATCCATCTACCTAAACATTCAGAGTTAGGTTCCTTAGTTAGGGCTTATGATCTCGGGATCTATAAGGCTTCTATGGCTGATCTAACATACTAAACCTGCTTATTGCCTAGCCAAAAGGCGGCTTTGCACAACAGAATGACTCAATACCTGGTCCTTGACCTGCTCCAAAGTCTCGGAATGCATCCATGCCTCTGATCCTGCTGAAGACTGCTGCTACTCGATGATCTGTTGTGCAAAGACGGCTTTGCAGAGCCGAGCAATGCGAAATGGGGTCTTGGCTTGGCCGAAATGGCTCAAGAGAACCCTAAATGCGAGAAGGGAAAGGAGCTCTATGAAAACCCTAAAATGCAAAGAGAAGAAAGGGTTTAGGGTTTAAGGGGAAGCCCTTTTATAGAAACCCTTAGGGTTAGTTTAGACATTGGCCAAATGGGGTTTAGTCATTTGGCAATGGGGTCCATGGGGTTATTAATTGTGTATGTTTATTTAACATGCACAACATTCAAGGTTGCCCCCCTAGGTGCAACTCTTGGCCCCTAGGTGCAACCCTCTTTGGCTCCCAAAGTACATGTCATCCGTGACATGTACGTGTGACGTGGCAGTATAATATACGTATTCGGAGCGTATATTATGCTGGAACATCACACAAGCTAATAACCTAACTTGGGCATAAATTTGTACAAGATGTTTGTAATGCCCATTAAGATTGGACATGCATTTTCAATATCCCAACCCCAGGAATATATCAAAAGACTAGATCATTTAATAGAAAATCAAGAAGGTATATCAATTTGTAACACAAACTGGACCAAATTTACAATGCTTTACCCACTATGATATTCCAGATGTATTTAAGATTGGGATAGCAAAGTCTTTAAGCTGGAAGCTCAAGAACTTGTTCCATATAATGCTCATTTAGTTTATGTAGATGGAGACCATCATGCACCTGCTAGGGATCCGTACCAGAAATGTGCTTAAGGTTATAAACCAACTCTTATTGAATGACCCTGACATAATGGCAGAATCATGGCATAATCAAATAAGGGAATCCAGAAGCAATGCATGCTGACAACTCGATTTCAAATGCGTATGCTGACAACTTCACAATTTCTTTGATAACCTCTTGTTTGATAGCAGGGTTTTCAATTTCTAAATCTTCATATGCCGCCTCAAATGCTTCATACCAGAAACTATTAAGCTTTGCTCGAGAGTTGTATCGATACCGATCCCATGTATGTCTAACCAGTTTCTCTCGAAGTTCCATTTCCTATCAATATTATGTATCTATTAGTAATAGAAGTTCCAAAAAAAACCTTGTATTCTTCAGTCTGTTCATTCAAACAAGTTACAACGTTTCATTATACTTACAAGAGCATCAAGATCTGGAGACTTGTCAGAATTTCAGCTCCAAAAGTGTGCCATTTGGTTGCAAGTCATACAATTCCCGGGAGCATAGACTAGAATGCAAGAAAAAGAATAATAGCCAGAGCCCATGCTTTATATCAATTTTTCCCTAAACATGAACTTGAAAATGTTGCCTCTTTAATCGTGTCTGTGTCTTTCATTTCTCTAACTCAAATCTGAAGACATGCAAGATTTTGTTAATCCGCTTCAAGCAATCCTCCATAACTCTTCACACAACTGGATTGCACACTCCTCACATAATTGGATCGCAGCTATATCTTCCTTCCAAAGCTTTGCTTTTTAATCTCTTTGCTGGAACACTTCCTGTCATCTGAGCTCCAAGACTCCACAACATTTGCAAAAATGGCATTAAGCATCATTCGTGCCCTCGGGCTGTAGGTAATACATCGATATGTTGCGGCCTCATATAAGTGGTCGTATATCTTGTCCTTCCATAGCTAAGACTTTTGTAGAAAACATCTTTGGCTGGAGCGAAACTCGTCTTATGAGCTCCAAGCTCCACCATTCTTGCAATTTCGCTCGAGCAAGGAGCACCGATTAGCCAGTTTTCAGAGTAGCTTCCCAGCAACAGGGGTAACTGATAGTTTACAGCCGATAATGGGTTTGGAGCGGTTATTGGCATATTCCGGGCGTTGAACCGGAATGGTTCGACAAGAAGGAGATGCCTCCTTATATATCTAGGCCGATGGTCAGGATCGTGCCACTCCAATGGATGAGATCACGCCAAGTGTCGTGCATGCACGTAGGTTTTAGAATGTTCTAGAACCTCCTGCGAACAACCCTGCATATGAGGAAGACATGAGAAAATGTCTTCAATAAATATTGGTAGCGAACTTGATAAAGATGTTCAACTTTCAATTAAAAGGTTGTGAGTTCAACCTTGCTCCGTGCAACTACCCTTTTGCATTCGTGTGACGACCACATACGAGTATAATGCTCGTATATTATGAATACCCATATGGTCGTCACAATATACTGACATATACTTAGAATATGCCACAGACCCACATGAACGAGGGCTTTCTCCCTTAGGGGCAACCCAAAACAACTACAAAAGGTTGCACTACAAAAGGTTGCTAAAAAACTTACGAGAAAACATTATGTTTATGGTTAACCTAATAGATTATGTTGAACTAGGTTCATATAAAAGATTCTTAAGGTCTAAAAAACGTGTTAGTAGGTTAACATAAGCTAAGCTTTCTAACCGAGGGAGCCAAGTGCTAAAAAATAATTAATCAGAGACCAAAGTCAAGATCACAAAGGGGGGAGGGGAGGAAAAGCCTATGGCATGGTGTGCGGGCACCAAGACAAAGTGAATGCCCTTTTCCTTTGCTGGTAATATAATTTCCAATCCACATGGTTGCCATGACCATCCAATATGATAAGATGAGATTTATCTAAAGAGACACCCCCTGGGACTCTCGCTTGAAAGTGTGATAGTCAGGATTTAAAAAGTTCAATTGTCATCCATGTTGAGGATTGAACAGCCTGTATTGCACCCTTTTCATATCTTGCAATGTTTTCTTCCCTCATTAAAGTGCTCTTGAAGGTGTACAAGTTGGGGATCCTGAAGCCTTCAGCATTTACACACACTAGGACTGTGACCCATTCCCTTGCATTCATGACCACCTCATCGATCATGTTTTCGTTTTTCCTACCAATGATCTAAGGCCTTTGGCCTGAATACCAGCTTCATCGGTATTCCATATCAAATTGATGCTGGAAAATTGAACTCATCATAAATTTGCCTGAGCCCAGCATAGAAACTGTCCAAGTTATCTTTAATCATGGAACGGGTTCGGTCAACCTCAAGAGTTTTGACACTTCTTAGGACAACTTTCAGATGCCTTTGCTTAAGAAGCTTCCAACCATTTGCTACACTGGACAACTTCCAAATGCCTTTGCTTAAGAAGCTTCCAATCATTTGCTACACTGCATGCCCAAGAAATTCCCTCTTCTCTGACCATTTCTACTTTGCCCTATCAAGTGCCCAACTAACAAGCTCTTTCTCTTGCAGGGTTGTCAAGATCTGTGGATGCCTCAATTGTTTATGGGTGATTCTGCCATACAACCAATCTCTGATGGTGGACTTTTGAATCCCAGATCTCCTTAATGTTCCCTAACAAAAATGTCAAACTCGCTAACAACTTCAAGAATGTCCAGCATTTGTATCTCTGTCCATTGTCCTTTCTTGGTAGGCTTCCTCGACATTGGAATGGTTACTGCACTAGTCTGAGATTCCTTCCTGGACGTGCACATCCGCTTGGTAGCTGTTGGAACAGTGGTGCTTGTTTCACCATCATATTCACTGGAACATGACCACATATAATCGTTCAATCCTATAATCGCTCAGTCCTGACCATTGATTATGTGAATATTCCATGTCATATTCCCAATGCACAAAATGTGGCCGTCCCTTGCAAGTGAAGATGGGGTCAAACCCCAATTTCCACGTCATCCTAAGGTGCACTACAACGTATTCCATCCAAGTCAACCAAGTTCATACACACCGATTTCAATAACACATCTTAATATCAAGCATGAAGAGGGGCGTCAGTGTCACTACTCCAAAAACATGAAGAGGAAGCATGGGGATTTGAACTCCCTGCCCAAAAGGCAGTTCCAGAAAACCTCAAGATGAAGACCTTAAGACATAACCTGTTAAAGCCAAATAGAAGCACAATCTGCAACAGGGGCTCTTCCTGAGGCTGGCATGCCTCCAAGAGCATCTAGGCGGCTGAAGGAATACGGCTTAAGGAAAAAGGATATCGGAAGCTCCCACTGCCACACAAAATCCATACTCCAGACCTTCTTGCACTCCAGACCTTCTTGTTTGTGAAGAAAGAAACACCCTGTCGGATTTTGCTTCTTGTTTGTTTCTTGCTGTGCCCTGTCGGATTTTGCATGACTGCTTCTGCCAGATTAACTCTGTTCACGGCTGCCAGATTAACTCTATTCAATATGCCGCTGCCAGATTAACTCTGCCAGTGGGTTATGGCCAAGCAGCCAAGCATCGCCAAGCAGTCGTCCATCGCAAGGAGCTCTGGCCGGAACTCCCTCTGCTCTGATCCATCCGCTCCACGCGGATGCGCAGCCATCGCCACCACTGCCCTTCTAAAAACTACAACTTCCAAACAAAAACCTATCGACCACTGGAACAAGAGAACCCATTTACTGACGTCAGATTTGTAACAAATTAGGCTACGAATACATGCAAAAACCTTAGCAAATCTTAGGTAATACCACACCCAAACAACATTTTGGGAACTTAATCTCCCCTTGCCCTTGTGAAAACTATAGCCATCGTGTTCTTCACAGCCAATCGCCGATATTTGAAACACTGTAAATATGCAACTTCTATTTATCCCGATTCAAAGCATAACGGGAGAGGGCATATTGAACCAAGCTCCAATAATAGAGCAAGGAATTGTCAATTGAGTGCCAATTCAAGTCACCAGCATCAAATGTGGCTCTAATTGGGGCTGCTCAGAGACCTTCACAGGCACAGTTAGGGGCTTTCATAGGTATATTGATGTCATGGTTAGGCTTCCGCCATCACGGTTAGCCTCTGCGGACGGTCCGAGTGCACAATTAGCCTCTATGGACGGTCCGAGGATGCATGGCACGCAATGGCAATTGGAACAACCTCGGAGGCATGCGAGGGGGGAACAATCTCGGAGACACGCGAGAAGATCCCGCAGCCAAAGATACAGTCGTGACGAGGGACCCATCCCTAAGACAATTGGGAAACTCTATATGTAAAAATTGTTTTAAAATCGCTATCTGTTTAAGTTCATAGTTGTCTCACCTCACATCAATTTGTACTCTTTGCAAACTTTTGACTCTACAGTATTCTAAACACTACTACAGCAGAAAGTGCTCCTTCAAACAATAACTTCACTTCAGCAAATAATTTCATTGACTGCCCCATGAGGTCTTGACCTACCATAACAGATATGTAAGATGTGTTGCTCTTTCAACAACATACATGCAAATTAGTAAATGCAGATGCTCCAACAGCTAACATGCGGAATGCTAACATTAAGGCAAACATGTTGGTAAGGAGGTGAAAGCGTCATGTTATGGGGCCTCGACAAGTATGTAATGATTGGTACACTTACATTTTGTCACTTCATGGATCTAACAGTTATACACGTCAAGCATCCTCTCCTATGGAGCCACATGGAACAAATTTCTCATTTGGGGTTAGGCCAGAGCCCTGGACCCACCATATTCTTCTTCCTGTACATCACAATCCTACCTAACATGATATTTCTCATTTGGCCCACGTTTACCAGCACATCAATCCACACCATTCACATAATTTCAACGCTAACATAATGAACATCACATGGAAACAGTTGTACAAGGCAATAAAACTGATCAAGCCAGAATTCTTTATTCAAGATAAGGTCACATATAAAAATAATGCCTGGGAGATAGCATTGGAGTATAATTGAAGAGAACACAGACTAAAAGCTAACCAGCTCATAGAAAGCCTTCAAAAAGGGCTTGAAGATGGATGACCAAAGAGCTCCGTTGATGGCTGAAACAAGGCAAATAAATACCACCTTGAAAAAAAAAGCCAGGAGACTGAGGTCATCTGAAAAACCCCAAGACAAAGGTATAAAGCAGAGCTGGGAAAAAAGCATGAACCATCCTACGGGTATGCAAAGAGGTCTTCCCTAGTGTTAAAAGTCAGGGAGGGCCCTCTGAAAAAACACCCTGTGATGGGAAATACTGTGTCTCCACAAATGGACTGCCAAGTCTCTCCTACTACAGCCACACAAGAAGAAGTGGAACAGGATAAGGCTACGTGCAGAAAAAATCTGATATCCTCATCCCTGCACTGCACATGATAGCTACCACCACCAGGCTTAGATCATGTGAAGTTGTGGAAGTAACATGGTACATAATAAATGCAAAAAGTAAACAGAAGCTCCCTTCTCTGTACACTAGCTGATATTTCATCAATCCATGGCCCTCATAAAGACACGCATATCTCTGACCAGTTCCTCCACTGTCAGCATACAATCTTCTTCCATCTGCAATCATTCATTCCCATTGGAGGTCATGTGTCAAAACTTATGTGCTGAACATTAGATGACATCTAAAGCGATTGTGCAGTTATTGACTAACTCAGAATCAGATCTGCCAAGCCAATGCCCTAAATTACAGTAATGCAAATTCACTAAGCTCCATTAATATCAAGCAATGTCTTATGTACAAACCATTCCTGATTAGCAGATACAAGGCTCAAATACTCTAAGGCAGATCTAACATATTGTAAGGTAGATCTAACAAGCAAATCAGATCTAATAAAAATTCTGCCCATGGCTGTTTCGAAAACAACTTCATCCTCAAAAGCAAAAAGCACATACCTGAGCACTAAAAGTAAGATCTAGAGCAGTATCCGAGAATGATATAGCACTGGCATTCACAACCTGCAGCTTGATCCTTTCTAGCTCAGTCGTAAGTTTGACAAGCAGTCCTTTTCTTTTCTCACAGTGAACCCTGATCAGAACATTCCTTCCAAGCATCCTGGCCTCAATTTCTGGAGGATGAAGCATTAGTTCCCTCTTGCCAGAACTTTTCCCATTTGGCGAGTCTGAAGAGTAGGCAACAGATTGTTTAGAATGTTCTTCCATTGCTTTTAGCTTCTCTTGAAGCTGCTTAACGTACTTAATTGCATCTCCAAGAACAGATGCTTTATCAGTCTGGAAAAGTGCAAAAACTAAAATAAGCCAACTTTAAACACAGAAAAGGGTACACGAATGGGGTGCGTGCACATGCCACAGTATGTAACATAATAATAAGCCAGACTATTACCTTCTTAAGACCAGGAACAATGGCTGAAAGGGCAATAAATCTCTGGCTAAGCTTCTCCCTACGCTTGCGCTCGGCCATGATATGATCCTGTGTATGACCTGGGGGTTTTGCTGCAGATTGTTGCAAGTAAGAGGGATTTCTCGTCGAATTAACATCCATGGAAAAATAGTTAGAGTTCTTGCTGGTCTTATATTCAACTTGATTAGGAGAACTTTTGTCAGACAAGACTGAAACAGGAGAGCCTCCCATCTCTTGTTGGAGTGTTGGTGTTGTTGGGGCCTCTGGAAGAATAGCCTTACCATAAGAAGCCTGGTGATTATGGTGGCCATATGCTTGGCTACAGAATCCCTGAAGTTCATTCTGTGGGCTCCTTTTTATCATTTTCAATGGAGGTTCGTAATAGGAAAGAACCTCATTAGTTGCAAATGAACCGAACTCTGGGATTCCACAGTTATATCCACAATCAGTGGAGTTCAACAGTTCTGCAAGTTGTTCTGCTGTAGGATTATGCAAGCTCTCGAGCTGCCGAACTAAAACTGGATCTTCCATTCCCTGTTTAACCAATTATCTTGTATAAGAAACTAATTTCATAAACCATGTTACACTTACACATCATAACATCTCAAAAAACTAGAAACTGGAAAGAAAAAAATTTAGATGTGGTAGATCAAGTCCGTTCTCACACACCAATTCTGATAACCAATGCGATGTTCCTGCGCTGGCTGGAGGCATGAATCCCATCTTCAAATTATCTCGACTCTCCAATGCCTTATTATACCTGCAACATCTAGGATTACAAAAAGATTCTGAGATGGGGATTAATCCGTTACTCAAACGCAGTTAAATATCTACTAGAAAACGGAAGGTACAGCGCCTCTGGAATCTGTTTGATCCGTGGAGTAAAAAACTAATGTATAACCTTGGAAATTATGACGCTGTCAGAAATTTAAGCGAAAAGACAGAAGGTAAAACGGGGATGCCTTGAAGAATGAAAGAAAGCTACTTCAATGGTATTATGCAGATAGGAAACAATCAGAAGGGTAAAAAGGCCTTTACAGTACTAGCTGAAGAGGAAGGAAGGTACCATGATTTTGGGGAAACAAAGAGAAGATCTGATCTGAAACTGAAATGGCCATCTCGGCATTTGACACGATATCCCAAGCAAAAAGCGCCTAATCTGGAAGCTAGCGTAAGGGGTGGACCATCAACTATGAAAAATACAAATGTTACAAACCATTCAATTTGCAGCCTCTGGTGTTTTCGAGAAGGCGTCCAACCGAGTACTTCAGAACCTACGAAAAATAAATCCGGTAAGAATTTGTGCTGCAAAAACATCTGCAAGGAACCTAACTCTGAGAAACATGCCCCTTTTCAGATGCCTCAAAACTTAGGAAAAAAACTTTTGAGCCCAAAAGCTGCTGTCAGATCGGCAAGGCCAAACCTACCAAGGATTAAATCTGATTCCCCCTTTGGTCCCCTATCTATCAATCATGCGCCCACAGAATATATAGTCCTCCAGATGCAGGAAACTTTTGATACAGTGAAAGAATCTGGGCCGTCGCCCACGGGTGCTTGATCGCTGGCCGTTGATTGCACGAGCTTTTCCAAATAGTTCGGAAAACTTTCCGTGTCCAAGTGGTCTCGTGTTTGGAGTTACGCGTTTAATGAAGTTTACCAAAAAGGGTAGTAGTTTTCCCAAATTCGAAGACGTTTAATGAAGTTTATCAAAAGGGGAAATTCTTCTGAATAGGAGCGTATTTTAATCGTCATAGCAAGGGTGCTTTCCCATGGACGGACGGACCTGGATGAGGTTAGACCCAGGTCTAAAAGTAATCGTTGGGATTACTTTCCAAATGAGGTTCTTAACCTCAACCACTCAGGTTCTTAGCTCATGGGAACATCGAAGTAGCAAACTAGACCTTCAGGAAACCTGGAGGTTTTCTGCCCATGGGAAAGCACCCTAAGTTAAGACCTTTTAATCCTAACATTAAAAAAAAAAAAAGGGAACTAAAGAGTCAAATTGCAACCTAGGGAAAATTTTGCCAACCAACTTCTTTTTTTGGGATTCATCCCAAATGCTCTAGAATAATAGGCCCTGGGAAAAACATTTCAATCTGTAGCATTGCATCATCCCCCACATCGAGACAAACTTCGAACTACATAAACTATTGTTGGGATCTAAATCTACACTACTTTAAAGTAAAGTGTACTGGTCATTTTGTGGTTGGTGTCAGTAACTTATTCGAAGGTCAATTACCGAACAATATTTGAGGAATATAGATGTCGACATCCTTTTAGTTTAATGCCCAAACCTCATCAACTGCATATATTATTAAGTCGGAGTATATGTTGTGTAACTTAAAGAGCTACAAATTCAAAGTCAATTACAAATACAAATATATGTTGGGCTTTTTTGCTATTATTTGTTGAGTCTATGTTGCGTGACTTACAAAGCTATACATTCACCCACTGGATTACAAATCCAAAGATATGTTACAGTTCTTTTTTGCTATTCACCGACTTTGGTCATGGCATATACTAACTTATAATAATAATAATATGCTTTTCATACTTTTAATTCCTTTTTGTAGTATTTGTAAATTATATTGGCGACGTGAAGTTTGTGTAGTGCATCCATGAATATGTAAAGACGAACAAAAGGGGCCAGTCTGATCTTATCAACATTGATAGTGCCCCAATGAGTTGGACAACATGGACATCATGTTCTGAGGCCTAAATCCAAGAAAGGGATTGGTAAATAATACTAATCTTGATTTCTCAATCTATGTGCATGTTCTATTCTTTGTTTAGTCTTCATTACAAGTTCCCAACATGTTCTAAAAACTAAAACAAACCAGTGGTAGCAATTCATATTTCCATAGGAAGCAACCTATGAAACTATGGGGGTGATTAATAAAAGTTTTCTATCAAAGACTAGAGACTATTTTTTTTTTTTTGAAGGACGAGACTAGAGGTTTTATTGATGTACTTAATATAAAGTATATAAGTATGATCCTTCCATGTATTTTATTAATCTTAGTTGATGATTTATTTAAACTACACACTATAGTAATCTTGAGTTAGACATGTATTAATAACACTGCCTAGTTGGTCTAATGCGCTGTTTTAAATGCAATAAAGTTTTAGAAGGAAGGAAGGAAGGAAGTATATTTTAACGTCCGCGGAGGCCAAACTTGACCTATGAGACGGTACATGCAGTACAACAAAGCAGATAAAACCACACCAAAAAGACAAATGCTACTATACAATGTGTCCCTACTACTGGGCTGAAAAAACCCCCACATGGGAGGAAAAACCCTGGTAGTAGGCTCTCAGATCCCTTGTCCTGTAAGGGATTCTCTGATGGTAGAGACTTGCAAAATGTAGGATGCGAGATGTGCAACCATTGGCGATGCCAGCAATTGATGCAGCGGTGCCGCAGAGCATCTAAGATCAGCATGTGTTGCTCGGATATGCGTATATGCCGGACACTCTTGCAGAGCATGGTGCTCATCCTCTACTGTCAGCATGTGGCAACACTGGCATATTCTCTCATGCCGGAGGATTCTCTGCCCTCCATCTGTAGTCCAACGACCTGTTTCAAATGATGGGACCCCGTCCTCACGGAGGCAATAGTTCTCTGTTTCTTCATAGATATATGCGCTTTCAAGTACTGGTGTGGGCCATGTTCCAGTGTTGGATTAACTTGCGTGTGGTAGTGCTCTGTTTTAGGCTTTGCACGAGTGGCTGCATCCCACAGTTTGGTGGCAAAGCGCTCATTCAGGTGTGCAGCATGTCCCTGGGCATCAGGCATAGCCACAATCAGCTGGTAGTCTATAGACCACGTTGCGAACCACCCCTGACAGTGCTCCTGCCATACCCTCTTCAGTCGTTGTGGTTCTTGTGCCAATAACAAAGCCCTCGAGGGAAGACGTTGTGCATCCATGTTGGTGACCTTGTGGAAATATGCAAGATGTCTGCGCATAGCAGAATGTTCCAAGGGCCAGAACCCAGTCTCATATAGCAAAATCTGATAAGGCACCGTGTCCTTGATACCTAGGCTGTATGTTAAGAAGGCCTTTTTCTCTAGCTTATCCCAGGTGTTCTTGCTAATTGCTGGACCCCAGACCTCTACCCCATACAACAATACTAGTTCAACGAGTGCTCTGAACAGGTGTGCTCTACGTGCCCAGTCACATAGGTCTATTCTGTAGCAGTTATTAAGGTATGTATATGTCCAATGATCGAGCCTCTTATATGGAACATGTGAAGCCTAGATGACTCATAGTGTAATGTTGATGTGCTGGTTGTGCATTATATGTGCACATAGACCAACTAATCTTTAATAGAATAGAATAGAATAGAATTGTTTTTATCGTCCACGGAGACCAATCGGCCTATGGGACCCAATACAAAAACAAGCCATCACATTCTTGCCGGGATTAAAAACCCCACCAAGGGTTTTCGAGGGAAAACCGCGGGCGACAATAAGGCTATTGACATCAATTAAATGGTTGGTTGGGGGCATATCGAGCCCTCAAGTCCGATTACTTCTGAATGTATGATCCGAGGCGCAACCGTTGTGCCCGATTATCATGTGTAGCGGCTCATCGGGTCTAATCAACTGAGCATAGCGTGTCCGAATCTGATCATATGCTGCGCAGCTCTGGAAAGTGTGACACTCATCCTCAACAGCTCCCGTCCCGGTAGCACCCGACAAACCCTATCCCGCGTGGCTCCCCAATCCATAGACTGTCTCAATCCGGAGATGGTGGGCACCTCGCGAATGGAGGCGATATGCTGCGCTTTTCATGGGCGATGTGAGCGTAGGTAGCACTTTGTGGGCCTCGTTCTAATGTGGGATTTATGTGCTTGCTTGTAATGTCTTTGTTTTGACTTGCTCCAGAGCCACGGAATCCCAAAGCTTGCTTGGAGAAACAAGCATCAAGGTAACATCTCGGTACATCACGATCGCCTCTGTTTCTACCGGATGCACATGTGCTCTGGACATTCCATCTAGTTAGCCACTTGCACTCTTTTATCCTTCTAACAATTCTTGAGTCGTTGTGGTCCCATTGCCCTTTGCATAAGCCAAGTCGCGGTGACGATCATCATCCATATTTACCACCTTCCGGAAATAGACGATGTGTCTATCAAGGGCCGCTTTTGAAGTGGCGAGGAAACCCATCTCCCAACAAAATTTGATAAGGGACCGTGGATTTCACTCCGAAAGTGCCCGTGCTAAGAAGGCCTTCACGCACTGTTCTAAGTCGCCCAAGTAGCAAGGGACACCACTTTGGGCCCCGGACTTCAACTCCGCATAAAAAGAACGGGCTCTACCAATACCACGAGCAGGATGTGCCTGATGCCCCAATCATATAGTTACTCTCTCTGGGTTATTGTTCTCGCATTGCATAGAGTGCTTTCCACCTGGCCGCTACACGCAATCTTATGGAAGTGTCCCAACATAGTGTAGAAGGAAACTCCACTCCCGGATACTTGTAGGTGGGTGTCACCTCCACTTGTTGACCTCGATAAGTGAATGAAGGGGGCCTTGGATGGCGCTGAGGATGAGATTAGGACCACCTTGGTCTTGGCGGTTTGACGTTCATGTCTGTGGCACCGCGGGTAATGTATCGAGCATCTAAGTGAGGCCGCATATCCTCACGGAGTGTGAGCTAAGAGGTCAACATCGTGCATAGATGAGTTGTCCGATGACTGATGCAAAAGTTGGGTCCCGCCACCCCCATTGTCCATGAGCCGGTGTTCCAACCGGTCAATGTACGTGCATCAAAACAATGTTGGGGAAAGGGACATCCTGGGCGACCCCAATCTTCGCTAGTGAATGGTTGTCCCGTCATCCGCATCGGCCCGTACAACTCTCGCACAACCTCAGATCTTGCATTTTGCATATCCACGGGAACCTCTAGTTGTCGCAATCTTTCCCATAACTTTTCGAGAGGCACGGTGTCAAAAGCCTTCGCAAAGTCAACATAGCAACAATACAGTCCCGCCGACGGTTTTACGCTATCCTCAACCAAAGTCCTCAATGTGAAGATATGATCAATGGTTGAATGCCGGGTCTGAACCACGCTTGTGTGAGAGTTCGCACACACTGTTATACGCCCACCTAGTCAATCTGTTGCTCAATAATGCCCGCCTAGCGGTTTGGCAAACACCGAACCCGACCATGATTGTTCGTGTGAATTGGTTGGACTATGTGGATCTCACGCCTTGTAAATGGGGACAACTCGCTTGTGGTCCCCTTCTTTGGGGAATCCTTCCCCCGCTCTGTTGAACATAGTGGTTAGGACTGGTACCATAGGCTCCCCTGCCCACTTGAGCAACTCTGCCTGCATACCATCCAGGTCCGTTGCTTTCCCATTGGCCAAACGCTGCAGACCCTGGGTAACATCATCCTCTGTGATTTCTAATGTCGGACCATTCTGTGGGGGTATGAGTGCTCGTGTCCCTTGAGGATCATAGAGTTGCTGCAGGTATTGTTCCCACTGCTCATTAGTGATGTTCCCCGTAGGCTGGGCTGGCTTTCGAAGAACCTTGTGCCAAAAGATTCTAGGATGGCTTTTCAACATGGAAAACATTTCCCTTTGATGACGTGCAATGTACTGAGATTTCTTTGCCTTCAAGAAAGCACGATACTGTGTGGTGGCATGTGGGCGCATTGCAATATCTGTGATCTGGCGGAGCCGGCATTTGTATTCCTTACACTTAGCATCAAACCACCGATTACGGGGGAATGTTGCAGTCCCTGTGATACCTCTCGGGCATGCTATCCCAAAACATCTTTCTGCAACAATACCAAGGAGCTCAATCAGCTGACCCGTTTGCTGCTCTAGCGTGGGGGTCTGTAAAATTCCTGAAAGGTCATCTATGAGCATATCAGCATAATCCTTTGCCTGCTCATATCCAATCGCAAGCGAGGTATACAAGGAGCTGCCGTAGAAGGGGTTCTAGCAGCCTGCCAAGCCAACTGCAGGTAGAGTGGAAGGTGATCTGAGTCTGTCTCCTCATCTCTACTGTCTGTGCCTACCCGAAAGTGGTTGATCAAATGTACATCCTGCTCAGCGACTAATAGATAGTCCACACACTAGATCCTCCACCCTGATTCTCTTGTCTGCAGGTGCACTTATAGGCGGAAGGCCACTGTGCCAGGCCATTACAAATTACCAAGTCAAAGACACCACATAGTAGAAGCAACTGCCTGCCAAAGCGCGTGACCTGACTATCATCTGATGTTCGTGGCCAAGCAGCCTCCGCGGGGCGCAGCTGTAACACATCCTGAGCCAAAGGATCAAGTCTGATGGGCTGCTCTACTCCTGTCCGTGCATTGAAGTCCCCAAGGAGTACCACACTACCCAACTGTCTATGTTGCTGTATGTCATCATATAGATCGACATATGGAGCTAGCCTGTCCACATCTGAGTGGGCATGGTAAAAGTTGCTTTCTGCATGTGGAAAGTAGCAAGCAGCCAAGAAGAGAGGGTTGCCACTACAATTCTGCACCCGCACCCACAGGCAATGATACTAATGCATGGACTATTACCCTTTAAATGACATGATTTTCCCTGGTCCGCCAGATACTTACAGTTTGGTAAGTTGATGTGGTTGATGGGGCTCAGCCTTATTGCCATATACTTAATAATGACATGACTTTGAATGGCTTGCCATTTAATTCAATTCAATTCATACAGTTAGTGTGGTTTAATTGTTGTTGGATAGACGTGGCACTCTGCCATGCCTATCCAACAGGCATGTAAGAAACCAAGGACTATGGTCTAGAATATTGTATATGTATACAAGTATTGTGTTGTATTTGTACATGTCCATTCACATATATTTTTTCATTTGGAACAAAAGGGCCCATTTTTGTATTGTACTTTGATATATGTTATGAAAAGAGAGATATAATTATTAGTATTTTGTGTGTACAATAGATATGTGCATGTGTTTATTTCACCTTGTATGTCGCCACATATTTAACTAATAGGGTGATTTTACTTGATGGTGGTTTCCATATACTTTTAGCGTGGATCGTTAATGTAGTTGATAGTGCTCAGCCTTTTTGCTTTATACTTGATACTGACATGCTTTGGTGGTTTGTCATATACTTAGTGTGGTTTAGATAATGCTGGATGGTTGTTGGGGCTCAATCTTGTTGCCACATAGTGTGGTTTAAATGATACTGAATGGTTGTGGTCTGCAGTCCTTTGCCACATAGTGTGGTTTAGTTGATTTGGACTATGATGATTCAAATTCTAGTAGCTTCTGTGATGCCTCGTATATAGAGAATAGAATAAAATAGGATCTTTTACGTCTATAAAGGCCAATAGGTCATGAGACCCATACAATGGATTAGTACAAGCATTATTACTTAGGATTAAAAAACCCATGCCTCGAAAAAATTTGAAGGGAAAAACATTTGTAAAAATGATAGTGGGAAGTCAATAATAAACCACAAATCGCGTTTTCATGCCTCCTGGAATATAAGATTATCATTTAGTTATGTGGGATGTTCGTACGGTCACCCACAAGTTGGCTTAGACCATTGGATGGAGATTTAAGGGGATCTGGTATGTCAAAGGGTTCAATCTTTGATTTTAGATGATAGATAGATATGAATAGACTTCTCATTCATCTCAGCAGATTTTTACAATGATGGATAGTGGGTCTCAAAAAAATGAAAAATATAGGGAATAGGGAATATATAGCACAATAACAGGGGGTTTCCTTTGCGTTTCTTGTACGCTTTTCAATATAGTTTTGCTATGATTTGGTTGATGTATTCATTTGACTATACTAAATAGTATTTCTAGAGTGCATATTTTCTTGGCCATTGATTTTCAAAAAAAAAAAAGAAAAAAAAATTGTGTGGTTGTATGTGAATATTAGATAAAGACTTGGTTGATTTGGTGATGGCGTAGCTCACTGGGGCTAGGGTTTTGGCGCTGCTTCAATCTCAGATATCTCCCTCCTCGGTCGTCGTCCATTTCATTTTTGGTGTGTTGGAAAGCCCTTGCAGTAAGCTTTCCAAGGATGTATGGCATCAGGTAACTTTCTCTCTACTTCAGTCCCAGAATTGGATTCATCTATTTCGGCCTCCATGGTTACCGTCAATTTTGGCGTTGCTTCAATCTCAGATATCTCCCACCTCGGGTGTCTGTTTTGAGCAATTTTTGGTGCGTTCGGAAGCCCTTGCAGTAAGCCTTCCGATGTTATATGGCATCAGATGGTTTTCTTTGTAATTCAATCCCGTAATTAGGATATTACATTTCGGCCTCCATGGTTACCATCGCCGACAAGCAACCTTGCTCTCAGTTTCTTGCTTCTATGTCCTCTTCAGCACTGCCTCCTAATTATCATCTCAATTTTCTTGCTCATGCCTTTGCTTCCATGGGTTTGTAGCGAATCGTATTATTACAATATTTATTTTATTAGATGCTTTGTGTACATCTCAGTGCTTTGTAGTTTCTAACCAAGAGTGAAGGATTATAAAATATATGCAGGTCCACGACATGATATCTGAAACAACCTTCAATTCTCATCCCTTTATTATAATCTCTACTGATTCTTTAAGTCCATCTAAGATGCTTGTCGCATTCAAATGTATCAGAGTGATCAGGTTTGGCATGTGCAGTGCTTAAGTGATCAGGTTTGGCATGTGCAGTGTTGCTTGTTGGTTTAAAACTGTTTGTTTGCTTTTTGTTAAACTTTACATGACACATGGTACTCTTTCCCATCCTTGCAGTTTGCAAGGGCTTGGTATACAAAGGAGATTTTTGCAATGGGAAGCTTAATTGGTCGATGATGCCTCTTGTATCAAGCTTGTAAACTATGGTGGTTTTTAATGCCAATAGTTCTCTTAAATGTTATATTTTGACATTGATATTCAAATGTTATATTTCTGAATTTGGAAACCACATGTGGACCTATTATGATTTAACCCATAAATATGGGCCATCTAAAACTTCAATGTCAAAAGTGCAAAACTATTTGTTATTGCTCGGGTATCTTTCTGATTGTTTCTTTCATGTATTTCATTGTTTTTTTGGGTTGCCCCTAAGGGGGCAAGCCCTTGTTGAGGTGGGTTTGTGGCATATGCTAGGTATATGCCAATATATACCCAGAATATGCCAATGACTGCTAAAAACCCATCATAGGCTGTAAATGCTCGGTCATTTCTGTTGTTGCTGGGCAGCTATGGAAACCGGCTAACCGGTGTTCTGGCGATGGTGGCCGTTGTAGCTCCATAATCCGAGGCCTTCAGAGATTTGAAAGAATGTCCAAAAGGAGCTTTTCTTTCAGAACGACAATTTCGATGCTATTCACCAACTATTGCATACCTCCAACGATTGAGAAGGTGCTGCATCCTACCGTTCGGAAATATGTCCAAGATTCTACCGCCCTAGCTAGAACTCCAGAAGATGTCAAGGAAAATGCTACTTCATATGTCTTTTTAGCTGATATGCCCGGCCTTACAAGTTCTGATATCCAGGTATGGCAGCATTTCCGCTTTATTTTCCCCTTTTTTCCTTCGTTTTCTATTCCTCTGTGAAGAAGATCTTGGGTAACCCTCTGGCTCTTTTTGACTACGTTCCAAAAAGCTTACTCAACTCTTCGAATTTGGGCGAATTCAGTGCAAGGACTATCAATTTGGCAGGCATATCAATCCCCTTTTGTTCAATGGAGTGGAAGGATCGATCCTTAATCTTCAATCTCCTCCATCAATTTCCATTTACAATCTCTGCCATGAAGGTGAGAAAAAGATCCTCCGGTGCTTACATTCAGACTGCATCCATCATTTGCCACCATGTTTGTGAAGTGCTCAAGTAAGACCTAAAACTCTTCAAATCCTTTGTATGCAAAGATATATTTCCAGATCTAAACTCCAGCTCATGAATGCTTGTGTTTCGAGGTCCCTGCATCAGCCGCAGCACATATCCCCTTCCAAACTCTGTTCCGCCATAGCTAACAGCTAATCTGAAGTGTGTAAAAGAAACGTATTTTTTTGTTTCTACTTTAAATTTGACACAGCAGGTAAGGAAAGCGGCATTGGTTGCTTTTGATATCAAGCGACATATCTGTTATGTTGATGTCTGAAATGAGTAGGTCTTGCAGAATATGGTGGCCATCTCTGGCATTAAAGGGGGCATATGATACGATTACGAGGATTACTATGGTAATAGGACTGCAAATCCGCGAAATAGTTTTCAGGGCTGGAATAAGTTGCAAGTGTGGCTCTGTAAGAGGCATTACAGAGTCCGTGCTGGAGTGTTCTTGCGCCATTGCATGTAATTCCACTGCTCCTTATTCACACCGAAAATTCTCTTTAGCTGGAGCTGATTAATGAGTTCTCAATTCTGAGAGTTGCAACTCCAATATGCTAAAGAAATTCACAGCATTTGTTGCTGCCATCTGGCCCAATAGGGAGGTAGAAAGAACACAGGATATTGCATTAATATGTAATCATATGAATTTTATTTTTGGGCCAGTTTATTGGATATAGGTATGCATGTAGCAATCTAATCTGTACTTCTTTTCAGGAGGATAGCTGTAAGATTGGAAAAGTCACCTCTGCAGGGATGTATTTTCTTCATTTTCAAGTGTATCGGTTGAATCCTGCAGTGAATGCAGTAAGCTGTTAATCTTTGGTATTTTTAATTTTGTGTTTAGTTGCATGTGTGAGATGGATATCAATTGCTTTATTTCAGTTTGCCATGGCTAAAGATCCAGATGCGGCATTCTTCAAAAAACTGGATGGCCTGCAACCATGTGAAATGACAGAATTGAATGCTGGAACACATATATTTGCAGTATAATGGTAAGATACAATGTTCCTCACCTGGAATAGCCGCAGATCTTAGTGGTTCAATTACTTTTATGCATGTGATAATGTTTTCAAGGGTGCAACATACACCATCGAGGCAGTGTGTGCAGAATCCTTCGAAGAGAACGTTGAAAAGCTTAAGGAGATTGAAGCACATATTTTAACAAAACGAAATGTGACGTTCCAGTACGATATACGGTCTCAAGACGTATACCGTACTGCACCGTCACGCGTACACGCCGTCCAATCGACGTGTACGCCGACGTGTACCCAAGCAAGGTCGCCCTAGGGGGCAACTTGCAATGGTGCGCACACTTAGCAATGCGCGCACTTTTAGACCTTTAACCCATTAAAGGTAGACCAAGGGTCATGGAAACCCTAAACCTAACTGATAGCCTACATAAGGCACCAAACCCTAACTTTCCCTTTTTCGCCCACAGACCTTCTGAGCTCCGATTCGCACGCCTGAGGAGTCAATTCCAACTCCCACGATCTGCCCGTGCGCCCCAGCTGGTCAAATCATCCTTCCGACCGCATCCCGAAGCAGAACAGAGACATGGACGCCTTCGGATCGAGAGGAGTGAACCAGGGATCAGGTATTTGGTCGATTGAATAGCCTAAACCTTATTCCAGCCTTCAAACCAGTAGGTTTAGCCTATTAAATCACCCGTAGCAGCCAAGCAGATCCTGAGATTGACTCTAACTAAAGAACCTAACTCTATGAATTAGATTAGTTCTTATTACTTATGTTGATATGATGGACGGATGTATTCTGTGGACTCATTGTATTGGGAAGGGGGGTAGAGACTTAAAGCTTAGTAGATGATGCTCCTAGCTAGTCCCTCTTAGTGCATTACTAGATTTCGGCCTGTGCACAAGAACCCCACCTGGTTGTGGGTGAAGGGGCCAGACTGGCTTAGAATGAGGTTCGTGTTCTAACCCTTGACCGATCCCTCCTCCGGTGTGTAAGGCCTCACCGGGGGATCGAGAGTGACTAGGTCTAATGGCTTGCCACTGAGTGTGGGTAAGGCATGGGCTCGACACCCGTGGGGTGGAGTTCACCTTCCAGTGGGTTAAGTCGAATAAGGGCAGTGGCCCTCTAGTCACCTTGGGTCAGCATGTAGATCTCTGGAGGGAGTGATCCCTACCTGCCCCATCGGGACTGGGGAGATGTAACCCAGGAATAGCCCCTTTGGCTATGCACCCGGCGGGCTACAATCAGGTCCCAACACTTTTCAACCTACTCTGCAAAGTGTGCACAGGAGGGGCGGATGGAGTGGACAACCCAATGCCATGTTCTTATGCCAGCCCAATCCATTGTCATGATTACATGCGCAATGAACTCGAGGCCCAAGCTTGTCGGTCCTATCCCCGTGTCTGAGCCTTGGGTAGGAACTTCCTTTGTATTGTGCTGATCTTTGTCTATGCAGATATGTGGTGAGCCATCCTTTGAGATGGTCATGATGTGCTTTGATGTATATGTACTTACATATGTTTACGCCTCCGCAGCTAGGTAGGCCCTGAGGGAGACAGGGTAAATGACACCTTCATTCTTCCCAATTTGGATTGCAAAGATGATGTGGAGGGCCTTGTATCGGGCGATGGAGCTGGTATAGGGGATGAACTCCTGTTTGTATCGATGAGTGCATCGTTATATCACAGTAGGGGACGTCACAATGGTATCAGAGCGATGTTCTTGGAGACCAAGAGCAAAGCACTGACCATGCTCCCAGTAGTACTAACTTGATAGGATCCTCAAGCCTCGAAAAGTGGGAAAATTTTTTCTCATTTTTGGTAGTTTATGCTAAGCTAGTAACAGTTAAGTAAATTGGAACTTAATAAGACTAAAAAGAATGAGCCAAAACCTCCTCAGGCAAGGTGGTCTCACAGCTCGCGCCTGGTCAAAGAACTAAACTTTAGTTTTTGAGCGAGGTGCAAGCTGTGAGACATCGAGCCAAGATCACTCAAACTTGATGAATTTGAGAAAAGTAATATAGTAAGGCTAGTTCCAAGGTAGGAATTAGTTAGAATAGCATGTTTAAATTACTTAAATTACTTAAACATGTGCAAGATCTCACAGCTTCAGCTTTGGTCAAAGAACTAAACTTTAGTTTTTGAGCGAGGCGCAAGCTGTGAGACATCGAGCCAAGATCACTCAAACTTGATGAATTTGAGAAAAGTAATATGGTAAGGCTAGTTCCAAGGTAGGAATTAGTTAGAATAGCATGTTTAAATTACTTAAATTACTTAAAAATGTGCAAGATCTCACAGCTCGCGCCTGGTCAAAGAACTAAACTTTAGTTTTTGAGCAGGGCGCTACCTGTGAGACCTCCAAACTTTGAACTTCCATAACTTGAGCTACAGAGCTCCAAATCGCCTGAAAATTGTTGCAATAGGACCGTTAGACAGCCTAGAATCCATTTATGACCTCAAAGTAGGCTAGAAATGTCAAACCCCAGCTCAAAATGACCAAAATTCCTCAAACCCTTGAATTGTTTTTCCAAACTGTGGTTTGTTTGTAAATAGAAGCATACCCCATTAGTACCTCGCAAGTATTGCTCTCGGCTCAAAGCTGATGCCTTACTCCTAGATAGAAGTGCCCAAGAACACCCCTTTGTTATAGTCATCTAGACCTCAGCATACCAACCCAAGTCATGCCAAAAGCATAAACCTTGACCTAATTCAGTGTCCTCCTAATAGAGTTTGCCTTATATAGCCGCCACATTGACACTCCCTATTGCCGGGATACCTAGAAAGGAGCTAGAGTCTAGAGCTGCCCAAGTCCCTTAGAGTATGCCTCAAACATCATGGAGGTTTTTCAAAACAACCCTCATGTCATGCCATACCACACGTCCTAATATCCATAGACTTGGAGATTATAGATATGTCTCCAGTAATGCTGCTCGAGCCATCTTGCTTGCTTATAGAGCCCAAAATGTTGTAGGAGAGCCCTTCAAGTAGACCCTTAGACTCTAGAATATACGAGCGTTGTTTTCGAAGGACGGGGCTAGAGCCACAGAAGAGGGAGAGGCGCAACCCCTTGAAGACATCAAGGTCCCAACTGACGTACAGACAGATAAGGAGAGAGGAGACCAAAAAGGCAGACCCAAGAGAGGGAAGCACAACGATAAATACCTAAACTGACAAACGAGTAGAACAGGACACCATCGGCCTAGCATCAATCTTCATCAAATGGGAAGGATATTTGGTAACCAGCGGCATCAAGAATTTTCTAGATGTCAACCTCTCGGCTACCACGCCCATGAGCTCACATCGAAGAGGGATCTCGACGCCTTCACCAACTCGGCGACGCATGAGTTTCAAATGGAAGAATGCAAGGCAAAGAAAAAATAAAAGTGCGGGAAGACGTTAGAATCGATACCGCATTAGCATCACGAGCTAGGGCCAGAAGGCATAATCTTCTGTCGAGGAGAGAAGTCATGGCGACACAGGAGCGTATAGAAACCGGAGGAAAGACCACCACGACCTTGCAGCCCAGCAGCTCAAGCGAATGTCAGGCAACGCCAACAAAAGGAGCGACCAAGCTAGGCAACCACAAGCACCTAAGGCTGACCAGGACGAGCTTCCAGCTCCCTTGCACGAGCAGGAGAACTTTCATCGGTTCCAAAAAGTAGGAGACCATGAGGGGAAGGAGACGCATACCACGGAAGGAACATCTCCGACTTGAAGGCCTATATCAGCATTAGGGGCAAGATCAAGGAGGAGAATATTCCGCTCGAACAAGAATTCCGGACCCATAAACACCTAGAAACCAAAGGAAGGACAGATTTACTACGTCAGCCAAGGAGTGCGAGACTCGAATGGATAGGACCCAAAGGACGGAGGAGACGACCTAGCCAGCAGGTACAAATCACGCAAAGGCGACCAAAAGGAGCTATGATAGGTGCAATGAAGATGATCACACTTCCGTGCACAAGAGAGGCACCTCGAATGGAGCAAAGCCCAAGCAAAGAGTTGCACTCGGAAATTCAACCCGCTGAAGGAATGACAATGCCTGCCTACCGACCACGATCTCAGAGCTTCGAAGATATTCAAGAATGGTTGACTGCAACAGCCAGGTGATCCTACTCAAACGATCAACGGCACCGCACAACGACAACCTTGCAACGACACACCGCATGTAGGGATGTTGAGCGTCACACGCATTCCTCACGCGGCGAATATACACATTAAGGAGGAGCATCTTTCTCAAGGGATCACATCGACAAACACTCTTCGCAACTAGCGTGATCGAACTCGGATCGGACATGAAGCTCAACAATAGTAGCAAATTGCTCTCAAGGAATCCCGAGTCAACCGTAACGAAGAAGATGCAAGAAAAACCAAGAATCAAACGCGCGATAGGAGGAGGGGAAACCCTAAAGGAGTATAAACATTTAAGTATATCTTCGTAGTTGTTTTGGAAAAGTGGATGAATTAAAATCCCAATGTAAATGCGTATATGTGTATTGTATACCTCGGATGTTCACAGATATAGTGGAGAAACATGAGTACAGTCATGTTTTATGGATTTAGCACTTAGATCAGGAAGCTCCTTCACTTCGACTACCAAAAGAGGAAGCAAGGAAGCACAACAATAGCCCAAGGTCAAAATGGAAGAGCAAGTACGAGGGAGAAACAATCGAAGGCCAAGCAAACCTTTGACTCCAAACACTTCCGGAAGTGCCCTCAAGTAGAAGACCGCTCTTCCATCCAATGTCAGAACAAAAGACAACACCGGTCATGTCAAGATCATCGGCCGCGCACGGACATCGCCGATGCAACACTACCTCTTGTGACAAAGAACAACACTTGACGAACTTATGACACGAGTGGCCTCAACAATAGGAGGAACGCCCAACAACAACGAGCCAACTAAGAAGGCAACATCTCGACAACCATAATTCCACCTTGTGGTAATATAGGGTGATGCGCTATGACACGCGGTATTAGATGGAGATGCACTTACGAAAGCCCATCGCGACGAGGAGATATGCCTTCAACAACTAGGTGATGGCTTCGTCCGGTACTCCTACCAAGAATTAGAAGAGAAGAAGCCGATCATACCTCCGACATGTGGCACGCCAAACGCCCAAGGTAGAAGCATTCGACACCTTAACGACAAAGATAGCAACCAAGCACCTTCGGCAAAAAGAGAGTTCAAGATAATAGCCGCTATTCAACGGCGGTGAGTATATTTAAGGCGGGTACTCCTTCAACTCAAGGATCAAGCTCATGAGATATAAGGATCCATCATCCCGACAATATAGCCAGGGGAGGAGAGCCATGATGCTTTACTTGCCGAGAGACCGACATGCATAGAGGGACAAAGGTCGAACCGAAAAGCGGAGAAGTGCTAGGAAAACCGACTTCTTCCACGAGCTCCCTAGAGGCAACAGGAGGATCAAAACCGACGAAAGCACAATCAAAGCCACCTAAGGTACCTCAAGACAAGAAGACGGCATAGTGGAACGTGACAACGTCCAAGCCATGTGATCGAGGGGATCAAACAAGGAAGTTTGGAAGCTCGATGGAGAAGCAACTAGGTGAGGCGAGCCGATGACTTGCACGTGGACTTGCATGCAACTTGGTGAACCCAAGGATGGACGATTCAAAGAACAACTGCAGAAGAGAACAACTCCAGAGGAGTATAGCCAAAGGAATCGTGCACAGCCTCAAGAGACGCCTTCAAATAGCTTCGAGTATCATGAAGGGGGGGATAATTACCACCGAGAACAGATCGAGAAGCGGAATCAAAATGTTGAAGCATCAACGACCGGCACACCTTTAGTTAGAATGTGATGCAAAGCGTGTTGTGCCATAACCGACAAACATCGCAGGGCCCAAGTATATCAACAAGTTACCCCGGAGCACGAGCTGACGTACAAATAGGAGGATATAGATCGTCAACACCATTGCACCGGGAGGAACACTGATGACATTGCCAAGGAGTAGGTGTGCAACTCGAAGGAAGGCACAAGGGGGACCTAATAGCTCTAGTACTAATTGTAATCATGTAAGTTATATGCTTTGCATATATAGTTCCCTTGTTATTCCTTTCCCCCCCATAGCGTAACAGATCAAAGGAAGAGATGTCAGGCAATTTGCAGGGGTGAAGCAATCAACATCCTCAACACTCTTCGGGCAACAAGAGGACTCGATGTATGAGACGTCGATGGAGTCGAAGAAACAATATCGGATACAGGGTCGTCCTTTAGCTGCCAAGACAAAGAGTTCAAGATGAAAGATCTTTTTCAACGGCGCCACCTTCAGGCTTTTGAAAAGAGGCATGGAAGATTTCAAGTGATCAACTACACCAGCAAGCCACCAGCAATGAGAGGCTTCTAACGAACAAAGTCAACCTCTACATCAAAGAGGATCCACCGTCAAGGAGACTGAAGTATCGAGCGACTCGGAAGAACGTTACCTTGCTATTTCAAGCAGGCAACGAGTGGATGAGCTTCTAGCAAGCTCAAGCATCTAAGGCCATGGGGCCTAGTAGGTTAAATGTAGGGATGGTAACATCCATATTGGGATTAGAAGGCATTGTTAGACATTCTTGCCGAAAGGATTGCCCCAATATTGAGCTAAGCGTCAAATATTGGGAAGGAAATGCATAGGAGTAACTAAAATTATACACGATTGTTAACAGACATCCAACATATTGAAACCACTTAGTGAGATTGATCACCTCGCTAAGAAGGAATCATTACTAGGATAATTGTTGACCATGTATAAATCTAGTACCTCCAAAAGAATAATCCAACCGAAAGAAAAGAAGTAATCTAACAAGTCCGGCCAACTTGTTACGACGACATCAATTCGATTGGTAGGAATATTCCAAGAATTTAAATAACTAAGAAAGGGGGAATCTCTAGAATATAAAAGAAATAGTACATGTAAGATACATCTAAAATAACAATTATAGTAATCAAATAGTCTTTTGAGACAAAAGGAATTGTCACGATGACAAAACCTTGTGGTTTAGAATCGTTCTAACTAAGTAGGTAACCCATAACTATATTGAAATAAATGATAACATAATATGTGCATCCATCTTAGATGGTTCTAACTGAGTAGGTAACCCATAACTATATTGAAATAAATGATAACATAATATGTGCATCCATCTTAGATGATTATATATGTCAGCTAAGGCTAGTAAATTAATGCGCTAAGTAAGAAGCGTATAACCTCTTAAGGGGAGAGAATAGATATGACGTTGTGTACAACGTCATTAAAGGAGTGCAGGACCATTTTCTTTTCGAAGAAAGTGGGAGGGCTCAATCTTATGATTGAATGTACTTGCATCAAATTGACCGACCCGTAGAATAGAGTTCACTCTGGCAATGGCCGAAGAGAATAGAGCGTAAGCTAGATAGATACCTTAGTGCTCAGGTGGCCTTCAACGCGGCGAGACCGAATTTAGTAGCTAACTACACCAAGGAATGGAGCAAAACTATGGGAGCAACGCAACGACCAAGTCATCTCCAAATTACTCGACCGCTCAATGGGTGGATGCATTCTAGCCTTAGGTAAATGCGTGTGCATGCATTATAAGCTTTAATGTATCTTATAAATAAGTTACATATAGATCCTAATAATTGCATAGAAATTACTGTACGTATATGTATCATATCGAAATAAGTTAAATAACAACGATAATGGAGGTAGCATGTTAATTAATCCTTCGCAAGGATGAAATTCCTTTCAAGGATAGCTATATGACCTCGGGGTCCTTATAAATATAAATAGAAAATAGAATTCGGATATACTTAAGTGCATCTTAGGGATATACTTCCAAGGGTAATGCAAGACCCAAGGAAGAGAATAAGAAGCACATCTAATTCTTGTGTATGATAATTAAAACCTTCTCTATGTAACAATAGGTCTAAAATCAGGGTTATTGTTTAAATAATCGCGATCTAAAAGTAATTAAATATTGTAAAGCTTAGAGTAAATATAATTGTACTATCGGAAGTAATGCATCCGATACTATAATAATGTTAATTCATAAATATTACCTTAAGGTAATTATGTAAATCACATGCATTAAAGGAGCCAGCAAAAATCGGCTCAGGCATGTCGATTTGTGTAGATCTATAGCTTGCCTAGTTAAGTATAATCTACGCATGCAACCTATGAGGTAAGGGTTGCATGCGTTGTTACCGATGATGAGATTACTACGGTGATCTCTAGGGGGGGTGTAATGTCAATGTAGGCATGACCGCTGTTCCGTTTGGAAAGTCTACTTCTGTCCCACGGAAGTAGACGACCTCGAGAGAAAGGAGGTCATTGAGGAATGCATTGATAGGAAAAGCACCTCTAGCCCCATATATGCTTTGATAGGAGGAATCTGGCCTTCACGCCCCATATACGGGAAGGACCTATCCTCCACGTTGGGCAACTAAAGGTGTAGGCATGAGCGGCATACAGGCATTATAGGGCGCTGTCTCCTCGGCCACGATGGAAGAATCATCCTCTTCCTATGCCGGGAGATTAGCCATGCATTCATGTAGATAGGTGGGGTGGTCACCATATAACCAAAATTTTAATTAATATAAATGGTAATAACGTAGTGTTGACCACAGCCAATAAGAGCGCTCGAGGGCCAATGAGGTCGAACCATTTAAGACTTGCAACACAAATTTTGTTATAACGTGTTGCAAGGGATGAAGAGTACCTTAGAAGTGTAAATTTTGTATGAAATTGATAAACTTTGATAAACTTAAATGTTGTATTAAGTAAGGTTAATAATTGTTATGAAATCATAAGTTAATTGGATAATGAAATAGTACAGTAATGTCTTAAACATTACCTTAGAGTAATTCTAATAATTAAGATAGTAAGTATGTAATTATAGATATTGTAAAATTAATACAGGATTTTAAGGTGCGAAGACTTGCAACACAAATTTTGTTGGAATGTGTTGCAAGGAATGAAGAGCACCTTAAATAATAATTGTATATGAAAGTGTTAAATTGTGATAAACTAAATGTTGTGATAACGGAGACTAATAAGTACCTTGTTTTAATAGAAGTTACGATTTGACAAGTTATTTGATAATGTAATGGCGTAATAATGATTTAAAAAATATTACCTTAAGGTAATCTTAATAAATGTGTAAGTATTATAGTAGTATATCGTATGCATCGGGTTGATTGCGTGTTAGGAAGATTCCAAGGTGGGGAGACCCACGATGCTTTGTGACAAAGATCATTTCAAGGTGGGGAGAATGTGGCGTTCCAAAGACGATATACGGTCTCAAGACGATATACCGTCTCGCCCAGATCGCCACGCCGCATTATCGCCGGCCCAATCGACGCGGTAATGCCCGACGTGTACCAGCAAGGTCGCCCTAGGGGCAACTTGCAATGGTGCGCACACTTAGCAATGCGCGCGACTTTTAGACCTTTAACCCATTAAAGGTAGACCAAGGGTCATGGAAACCCTAAACCTAACTAATAGCCTACATAAGGCACCAAACCCTAACTTTCCCTTTTTCGCCCACGCACCTTCCGCGAGCTCCGGTTCGCACGCCCGAGGAGTCAATTCCAACTCCCACGATGCCTGCCCGCGCCCCCCACCGGTCGATCATCCTTCCGACCGCATCCCGGCGTAATGCGAGACATGGACGCCTTCGGATCGAGAGGAGTGAACCAGGGATCAGGTATTTGGTCGATTGAATAGCCTAAACCTTATTCCAGCCTTCAAACCAGTAGGTTTAGTTTATTAAATCACCCGTAGCAGCCAAGCAGATCCTGAGATTGACTCTAACTAAAGAACCTAACTCTATGAATTAGATTAGTTCTTATTACTTATGTTGATATGATGGACGGATGTATTCTGTGGACTCATTGTATTGGGAAGGGGGGTAGAGGCTTAAAGCTTAGTAGATGATGCTCCTAGCTAGTCCCTCTTAGTGCATTACTAGATTTCGGCCTGTGCACAAGAACCCCACCTGGTTGTGGGTGAAGGGGCCAGACTGGCTTAGAATGAGGTTCGTGTTCTGACCCTTGACCGATCCCTCTGGTGTGTAAGGCCTACCGGGGATCAGAGTGACTAGGTTTAATGGCTTGCCACTGAGTGTGGGTAAGGCATGGGCTCGACACCCGTGGGGTGGAGTTCACCTTCCAGTGGGTTAAGTCGAATAAGGGCAGTGGCCCTCTAGTCACCTTGGGTCAAGACATGTAGATCTCGGAGGGAGTGATCCCTACCGCCCCATCGGGGATTTGGGGAGATGTAACCCAGGAATAGCCCCTTTGGCTATGCACCCGGCGGGCTACTGATCGAGTCCCAACACTTTTCAACCTACTCGCAAAGTGTGCAATGTGAGGGGCGGATGGAGTGGACAACCCAATGCCATGTTCTTATGCCAGCCCAATCCATTGTCATGATTCTGTCTGCAATGAACTCTGGAGGCCCAAGCTTGTCAGTCTATCCCTGTGTCTGAGCCTTGGGTAGGAACTTCCTTTGTATTGTGCTGATCTTTGTCTATGCAGATATGTAGTGAGCCATCCTTCGAGATGGTCATGATGTGCTTTGATGTATATGTACTTACATATGTTTACGCCTCCGCAGCTAGGTAGGCCCTGAGGGAGACAGGGTAAATGACACCTTCATTCTTCCCACTGGATTGCAGTGATGTGTGGAGGGCCTTGTATCAGCGTGGAGCTGGTATAGGGGATGAACTCCTGTTTGTATACGATGAGTGCATCGTATACGAGTAGGGGACGTCACACGAAATGAGCTTAAGCAGTTTGAGACAGAGTATCGTAAGGTATAATTATCATGATAGTTGTGTGCTTATTGATTGTTTTATGAACGGCATGCAATTTTTCAGTTTTCCTAGCTAGCATTATGAATCCCACGTTAACTGATCCTATGCAAATAAGAAAGACTAGATCCTGTATATGCAACTGCATAATTGACTGAAGTTTTTGCCCTATATAACTCACTGAAGCCATCCTCCACAGTCTTTATCCTTTGCAAGCATATGGTATTACTTATAGCAACATGGATTAGGGTTGCTTGTGGTAGACTCTAGAACTGAGACCTATATAATAAGGATGATGATTGCTATGGCTAGTGTACTTTGTGTTATCTGAAGACCATTGTCATTCAATGGTAGCAAAATAATCTAAAACTCGTCACCTTGCTAGTTATAAGAAAGATGTGCAAGCTTCAATTTTGGTGGGAACCTGTTTGTATTGGAAACCTGTCTTCGTGTGTTGTTGCATGCTCATATGTGCTCACATCTGCTAATGGGTCTAATTTGCTTTTGGTCAATCTTAATGTGCCTTCTGATAGAACCTTATGCCTTAGAAATACCTTAGTCTGTTGCAAAAAACTGCTATTGTCATTGTTTTTTATGGGAACTTTTCTTCATTGAAATTCGAAATGTTGATAAAATGATACGTAATAAATATGGCATTTGTGGTCTGTTCTTCTATGTTTGGCCTTCTATCTGGAACCATTAGATCTGCTCAAAATGAGCAATGCTGTATGTTGTTTGAATTTCCTAAAGTTGGTACCATTTGGCAACTCGTGGTATTGTCCAGTGCATACATTGATCTGAATAATATATTTTATGTTGTGAGACCTTCTAGGGTCCTAAATTTGAGGGCACAGTTTGTGTGCATCTCTAACTACGTTCATGTTTGGTGTGCATCCCCAACTAGGTTCATGTTTGGTGTCTACCATGAAGCATTTCAAGACTTGGTTTCTAAGAATTTAGCCATGCATTAAAGGCATTCCAAACTCTCATCCAAAGTCTATTCACAACTGAGCTCTTGTTGTGTCTTATTGCATCTCTGTATTTTAGAGAGTTCACTTGATGTGTCATGCTAAATAGAGCAATATATCTTGGTAAAGGAGGACAGGACAAGAGAGAGATGCTGCATATTTAAATAATGATTCGTGATGTATTTGTGGTCTTGTGTATTGATATTGTAATCCTATCTAGTGTACAATTTGAGAATTTAAGTATGAGGGCAATCAAGTTGATGGTTTGTTTTGTGCCATGGATTCTATTGGTTACGACTCTGTCCATGGACATTTGTAGAGCTTCTAATGTCCTGATATTCTATCTATTTAACTCATGAACAAGATCACATGTTGAAGTTTTTAAATATGTTAGCCAAAAAAAATATATATATATATATATATATTATACAATATGTTAACCTTCATGGCTATGATGTTGCGAGAGTCCTATAAATGAAGGTCTTTAGACCATTCGCATTTTTAATGGTTTACAAAATAAAGCACCAAAATTTGAACCTAGTTTTTTGCTTTACAATAATGCATCTTGATACCAACAATGTTGTATGATGTTGAATGTTGCCTTTGGCATATGTTACACATCGATTTGGCGTTCTGCAACCTTTTTGGGACATAAAAGATAGGGATATACATCTATTCATGGACATTCGCATCATCCCAGAATTGAAACATGCAGGTGGGCTTGTGAGCCACATGAAAATAGGTTATGTCAATCTTGTGAAATGATGACAATGAAAGATTGACATCATACTCTTCAAATGTGTCTAGCCTTCGCAATTATTAGAGAAAAAATCTCAGCCTAATTACACCTGGCCAGCCGCATATGCATCCATTAGTGAAAGTATTAATATCTTATATCATGGAGGTTCTGGACCAATCATCCCATCTTTGTCTAGTTTTGATATATCGATTTTCATATGTATTCATAGGTGTTGTTTTCAAGGTTTCTTCTTAGAAAACCTTCGGGGTAGGGTTTTTTGAATGCATAGTTATGGGCTTACAATCGGTACATTTTGTATTGGGTCACAATACGAAGTACACAGTAAGTTAAGTATTTAAGTTAGCCGTTAAATTAGGGGCCTATTGTTTACTTTTTGTCTTGGATCCTCAAATGATAAAATTGAATTCGATCTTGCAAAACTATAAAAACATCATCAAAATTACAATCAATGGCTCTCACTCCAAGTTGCAGTTTACATGAAAACAAAAGCTGAAACAGAAACCATAAAAACACACTTTCGCGTCACCGAAGGGCAACCCCTCGTGTGCAGCACCTTGTTTTATAAGTTATATTGTTTCTTTGCTTATATAGGAAGGGCAATAGTGCAATATGATAGACCATCGAAGTTGTAAGTTTGATAATCAACAGATGCACATGCAATCACCATAAACCAAGTAAATCAAATGAAAGAAAAGGAGGAAGAAATGTTAGAAGAATACTCCATGCAACCAACTCCATCTCGATGGCAAAACAAAAATAACTTATATTAGGCGTAGGCTCCAAAAAGGCAATGTGACACTCCCCAGACCTATACGATGCTCCCATCATATAAATACGAGAAATTCCCCTCCCATGGTGACTCCATCACCACGGAAAGGCCCTCCGTCTGGTTCGGACCACTTGTGATGGGCAAGTGTCCAGGTGAAGGACATGGAGGTGTCATTCGTACCACGCCTTCTATGAGAATCCTATATAGCAGAAACGTACATAAAATCCATAGGTCGGCTCATCGCACCTATCAAGCCCAGACTGTCCTTTCGGAACCGGCTCTGCGACCTAAGAGGTGTCGGACCCATACTCAACCCACACTCAGTGATTGACTATAAGCTTCACGCACTGTAGGAGGCTCGGTAACCACGCTCAGCAAAGCCCCCCCCCCAAAAAAAAAAAAAAAAAAATGGGGGTGCGGATTATCTGGTGCTCAATCACGACATAACCTCCACAGTCAGGTGGGCTCTTGTGCACATGCCACATTTAATGGGATTTAAGGGATTCTAGCTAGGACATCTCTACTTCTATATAACCTTTAGGTCTCTAACCCCCATAATCCCACAAGCACAAGAGGTGCATCAGAAGAACTACCACAACCCATAAGTCCATTCATAACTTCAAATAGAACATCAATAAAAGATTAATCATCCATCTAAACAACCAAGGATTAATCTCTATCTAGAATCTCGAGCTAACTAAGCCTACTAACCGTTATCTAAGCTAGATCTCCCATCTCTCAGGTCCCCCATGCTCTGCTGGTTGAATAAGCTCCTCCTCCCTCTCCAACTGGCCCCAATTCGAATTGGAGCAAATTGGGTAACCCCAATTTGGATGACCCAAAGTTAGCATCTCTACCTTGCCCAATCGAATTGGCCCAGGTGGCATCCTTTAAACTAAATTATTAACAATTAATTAACATAGTTAATAACTAATCTCTTTTTTAAATTTGGTTTTTCCGATGTGTGAAAAACGTTCCTGATTTTTTTTTCTAAGGTATTTTCCTAAGGTTTTAGGGGTATTATCACCCGGAAAAAATTTTCGAGGATCTAAAAATCGGGAAAGATTTCTTTTTTGCATGGTTTGGGTTTTTTGGGATAGAAAGTACTAATACGGGTAGAGAGGCGGTGCCAAAAGATTTTGTGCTTGGTCGGCATGCATGCCACGATTCAAGGTACATAAAAAAGGCCTGCTGATTTTCAAATTGATCCCTCAGAGTTTTTAATCGATTTGTAACCCCAATCCATGCTTTCTGATGCAATTTTGATTTTTTCCAGATCTACTGTCACAGTTGTTGGATTCTTGCTAATGTGTTGGAGCGTAGGTCTAGAACTGTAATTTGTGATTTGGTTCTATATGTTCGATTTGGCAACAAATGTCAAAATTCAGCGGTAGATATGGAGCCATGATGCACGCACTTTGATCGGGACAGTTCTGCTGAGAGGGGCAGGAAGAAAACCATGCGGAGGAACGGGCTTGCATCTACAGGTCCTTCTTTTTTGCTTAAATCTTATAATATTTATCACGTTTGTTGCTCCTAAATCATGCATGAATTTGCTTTTTATGCCGGAATCCAGGCATTTTATATCAGCTTTCATCTGGGTGGAATGCCACTCCCAATCTCATAAAAAGTAAGTAAGAATCTGCTTCTTGCTTATCGAGTTTTGTAAAAATCTATGCATGTTGTGATTCCAGCAAAATATAGTTTTGATCTGCTTAAATCTATTGTTGTATCAAAAAAATGCGTGGCCCAGCTGTCCTTGGCCAAAATTCTGGACGCCATAGCTTTGCTTCTATAAATTCAGGATGGCATGGCCAACTCATGCTTTTTAGACAATATCTTTTTGTTCACATTAGAACATCAGTTGTACCATTTATATAATAGGAAATTCTCATTTTGCTTTGCTTCTAGCTCAATCAGGCTCAATCAGGTAACAAAATTTTCCTCCTATTTCTTTTCAGGTTCGGCATTAACTTACGGTGATTGAAGCAGGTATTAGATAAGATCAAGCTCTCTGCTCATGACAAGTGATGGCTGCATTCATGTCAGGTAAGTCTGAGTTAAAATAGAATATGACCATAAACTTTGTCATCTTCGTTAGAACAGGATCAAACCCTTACAATTTTGGCATTTCATTGAGGAACATAACAGGCCAGAGAGCTAAATCTGCAGTGACATATCCTGTCATTGAGCTCCAATCACATCTTATGGGTACTAAAAAGTAGAAAGAATTCAAATTTCGAGAAGCTTGAAATTGAAGCTCTACAACCTCAAAAGAAACATGTAATGCATTCTACTGGTTTTTTCTCTCTCTCTTTCTTCAGTTCTTCAGGTGGTATATTTAGATGCAGCAATAGGAGGCAGAAAAAAACTATTTATTTGATTTCTTGGTCCAAACTTACTAAGAAGTCTTTTTGATGAATTTATAGAAACACAACAAACTAGGAAAGGTTTGGAAAGGCTTGCTTATTACTTCGGCTCCTCAGCTCCAAGTTGTCATTGTAAGCTTTAATGTGTGAGACTTTATATTTGATTTGATTCTTTACTCATTTAAGTCAGACACTTTTTAAATGTAGAGATGCTCAACAAACAATGTAAAAGAGGTGGGGACTGTAATCATCTTGCAAACATGTCAGGCAAGGTATGCTCTCTAATTCCAGGTTTTCCAGAATATACATCAATTCAACTCACCTGCTGAGTGTACAAACCCATGTTGAAGCTTCTAGATCAACAGCCCCAAAAATATGTAACCATGGAGCAGTATGATGGGTTTGTGCGCCTAATCTTGGTTACTTTCAGAGTCCCCAAATTTCCACACAGAGTAGATAGAATTAAGCCCGCTTCTCCCTTTGTTACAAATTACCCTTTATATCTAACAAGAACAACATATCATAGATTGTGTAATTGGGCTTTAGAATACTCATGTCACCTTTCCCAATTTCATTTTTTATATTTGAAACTTTCTTTCTTTCTGGACAATTTGGTAGGATGGAGTTCAGCATGTGTCTACTAGATCCTTGGGCTTGATTATGAGTATGAACATGTTGGGCTCCTTCAGTTTCACTTAATGTGTTGTATTTTATGGGCCTGTTTTAATACTTAGCATGAAGAAATCACAACATAGATTGGGGAGCTGAAAGATTATATCATCCCAAATTGCGATGTATTTTGAGTAAGTAAGCATGAAATCACAACATAGATGGCAGAATCAGCACAATTTAGGATTCTGTGTCCATATTTATTTGTTTTTCTAGTGATATACATATATTATAGGCATGTCTGCATAATTTAAGATTGTGTCCCAATGTTTTCTTTTGTTTGTGCAGTATTTATATTCAACAGATGGTATTGTTATTGAGATGAACAGCAGCATTGCGTACATTAACTATGCAGACCTTAGTTGACATGGATCCTTGCAGGTTCTGAAGCAAATAGGTAATTCTTAGCAAAGGATTTGGTCTGCAATGGTTTTGTAGAGATGTTAATGTTCTAGGTCCATTTGATATAGCGTTCCATCGTTTTAGGGTTTTGTAAAAGTCCAGATGAGCACTTTCATGATCATGCTAGGAGCTAGAGTTAGTTGTAATGTTAATAGAGCATCCTGTGATATGAATTATTCTTGCTATCTAATTTGGCACGAGGTCTTGATTTTGCTCTATGGTACATTTACTTGCACATATTTTTTATTTATTTATGCATTAGCGGTTTTTTTTTTTTTTTTTTTTTTTTTTTTTTTTTTGGAAGGCATGGTTGGTGGGCACGTCTCCCACCCAATGGTAGCCAGTGGGTTTTGAACCCTGGTGGGGATCACCCCAATCTACATAGCGTACATCATTGAATATCCTTAGATTCTTCATGGAACTAAATTACTAGCTGGCAAGCCTTCCTAGGCAGGACATAAGAACAGGGTTTGCTATTTGATCTTTCTCAAGGTTTGCTATTAAATGTCCTTTTAAATGGCATTTCTCAATTCTAGGAGATCTTCAATTCTAGGATGAAATTCTGCTCTGCAACATGGTGGATCTTCATATGCTACAGAGACTATAAATTGGCAAGATTTAAGCTTTTGTGGACCCCTCCATGGCAGTTCTCTGCTGCTCTTGCATCCAGAATACTTATCATAGAATCATTGCAACAATTTGGTTAGTGTCATCCAAATATATAGAGCAAGAAAAGGTGTTGTAGTGCAACATGTTAAATGTTTTAGTATCAGGTACATGTCTGTGCGTATCTAATCTGGATTGCCTCCATGTTGCACAGATCTGCTTACATATATGCACGAACTAGCTTGCCATTGCTTAATTTGGAGCAATACAATGCTAGGATCTCTGCCTATGGCCATTTCAACTGTTGTACTGATCGAGAAATCATCTTCTCTACTGGAACTCTAATCTACTTTTTCATATGTTGTTTTGCTTTTATGGTATGTGAATTATCGTGCCAATTTATCGTTAAGTTAAAGGTGTTTTGATATAGGATCAGATGAAACTTTCAAAATAAAAGCCAACTATATTACTCTTCAGTTTGTTTAATTGGCTGGCCTAGATCCTCTTTGGAACAGGCGAGGAATAGGCTTGCCTCGACCAAATGTATTTGGGTCTTCTCAGGGTGCTCGAAACTTTTAACTAGGGCAGAGCAGGGTGCAGCGCAAAGAAAGTGCACGTCTAGAATGGGACTCGCATGACTTAGACTTGCTTCTCATTCATCTCAGCAGAATTTGTACAATGGTGGATAGTGGGTAGCCGCACACATGCGAACTACCCATAAAAAATAAAGGGAAAATCCAATTATATCATTTGGACCCCAACAAAATACAATGCTAATAGAGACTGGGCTAGTGTACCTGCCGAAAGCTTATCACCGGGATTAAAAAACCCCGCCCTTTCGGGTTTTCGAGGAAAAACCCTAGTGATAAGCCTTCGGCAAGGGGCTTGGACAAACGTAAGGCATAAAAATCGCTCCCAAAACCCACGAATGGAAAAGTCGAAACAGATGTCGCTCGCTAACCTGTACCTGCACATCACCAACAAAACAACAAGACAAACCAAACCTCCCGAGTGGAGGGGGCTGATTCTGCCGTAGCGTGCCACGCGATAAAAATACAATAACAAAGAAGGGGGAGGGTGGGTTCAAAGAGAATAAGGTACTGCTGAGAGAGAAGAGGAAGCGCCGATGAGAAGTCGGGCGTAAACACGCCTAAAATAGCGAAGTCCCAACCAGAACGGGCATGCGCCGCCCGCATGCATGCAAAACATGCATGCTCGTCCCATTCTAGAATGGCGATCCGATGTCTCGAATCGATGGGATTCTAGAATGGGACTCGTGATGAAACCAACAAACCGCCTTAATACCAAAGGACTTCCTTAACAAACTAGGATCGAGGACGAAGGTCACAGGATGAAGGCTAAAGGCCGAGAACGGACAGCATGAAAGAAATGCCAAATTGGCCAAACCAAGCAGGAAGAAGCCCCTCCCCTGCCTGGAAACAATTCAAAGAGAATAAGATACTGCTGAGAGAGAAGAGGAAGCGCCGATGAGAAGTCGAAGCAGAAACACGCCTAAAATAGCGAAGTCCCAACCAGAACGGGCATGCGCCGCCCGCATGCATGCAAAACATGCATGCTCGTCCCATTCTAGAATGGCGATCCGATGTCTCAGATCGATGGGATCTAATACTAAGCCTTTTTAAAACAAATATATTAGTGTGAATAAGCTTACACAAAAAGTGCTGACACCTTGGAGATTCTGATGCTTCATCAATGCATCAGCTCACTTTTGATGTCTTGCTTTTTTAATTATCAATGCATCAGCTCACTTTTGATGTCTTGCTTTTTTAATTTATCTTGCTAGAATCTTGAAAATATGGCTTCGCTACTATTTTTATCTCAGCCCTATGTTGTAGCTTATTTTTTTGTTCTTTAAGTAGACCGACTCAACTAGCAAATATTTGTCATGATCTTTTGCTTAGACATAGATGTTGGGCAGATGCCATAGTCATAGTTTAGACTGGACAAATATATACTATCGCAAAAGATGGACACAATTTTATTGAGTATTTTTTGAGGCCCCATATATAATCCCATAATTTATGTCTGCATATAGGTCAAGTGAGTTCATAATTTATGTCTGCATATAGGCATACATGAGTTCAAGTGCTTGACATTTCCTTGAGGTCGGATTCTGGAATTTGCCTATTGACATTTCCTTGGGTTATTAAATCTTCCTACTACATTTATGTAACTCAAAGTCGAAAACCATAGGAATTCATAGGAGATCTATAAGAAGAAATATCCATAGGAGACCTTGAAGAAATAATTTCAAATTCAAATAATTATTGAAATGCAACATCATTTACAAATAAAATCGTTTGAATATTGTTTAAATTCAAATGTATGGTTGGTAAGTGTGAATCAACCAATTTCGTTATGCTACCAAGCCCCAGGCTTCCAAGACACTGCAACATTTCTTATCGATGATTCACATTTTGCCCATACTACCTTTCTAAAAAAAAAAAAATTAGATCAATGGTTGGGGTTGTCCTAAGGAAGATGTCACAAAGGGAGATACAAACTTTTTCATGAGTGCTATAAGATGCACCCATGGGGACATGGGTTGAAGTTTTTGGAGGAGAGACTGTAACGGACCTAGCAACCTAGCACCAACATTAAGATGCAAGTAACATTGCCATTATATAAGAGTGCATTTTCAATGGTAAAATAAATGATTATGTGCTAGGAATACATGCATGCAAAGTGTCCATGCATGCAGTGTGTGCATGCATGCATGCAAGGGCATTGCTAGGTTATATAAGCGCAACAATATTATTCTTGATTTCTTGGGGGAGGAGTTTTCTATGGGAAAGAAGTCTTTTTTGTAATGGTGGAACATTTTGGAAGGCGATAGATTGCAGCCGGATTGCTGAAGGAGCAGGGTGTGAGCAATACTCTGGGAGCGTGTTGGAGTGCAGAGGAAGCAAGCGGGATTCCAGGTGGGGATCAAGCCTTACACCTGGGGTTTTCTAGTGTTTGTATAGCTATGTTGATTTAATAATGATTGCTTTGAGCATAGCATAAACTTGGAGTTAAATCATATGAGCCAGGTCATGAATAGGCATGCATGGTTAATGGATAGCGAGCATATTAACCGATTTAATATTCTCTACTATGTTAATAATTTCAATCTGAGATAGAAGAAGCTGAGATGGCTTAGATTAGCTAGAATTCTTAAAGAATAGATTAAGATTAGATCGTTAAGCAAAAACCAGCAAAGTAGCAATAGCTCCTATTGCATGCTGCTGTTGAACGACATGATCTTGATGAAGTATAGTGATGAGAAATCATGAAAAGCCACTTGAAATGGATCGATTTGGGTATCTAAGGGGCCGAAATATGCAAAGAAGGCAGAATCAAGAGGTATACTAGCCAAGACGGCAGTATTTTCCTTTGCATGATGCTGGCAGAACGGCATAATCTTGCCAATTTGGATGCTTGGAAAGCATGGAAATTGCTCTGAAACTGGCCGATTTGTACTATAGTGAGGTCGAATTGGCATAAGGAAGCAGGAATTGAGGGATTCGAGGCAGGATCTGGCAGTAAGAATTGGGTTTTGGTGGCCAAGAAATGACCCAAACTGTCGGATTAGGGCCACAAACTGACCGAAAGGGCTTGGAATCCTCCTTGCCAGCAAAATTGGGAGAAGCCACAGTGTTTTAGCGTTGATCCGATGGCCTGGAGGCCAGATCCGGCAGTTGCAGGCCGAGGTCGCGCCTCTGTAATGCACGCCAGGGTTAGGAAATAAAGAAAAAAAGGTTAATATTTAGTTAGTAAGGTAATAATAAAGTATAAAGTTAAAAGCTAAAGTTATAGGTTTTAAAATAAAATATTAAACCTTTTCTAAAGGGGATATGCAACCTTGAGAATTTAGAACTTCTGGCGTCTTTCTTTAGAACTGTTGTGGTTCAAACGGGTGCTGCAATATATTCTGGTCAATGGAAATAATATGGAAAACCTAAAGATAGACATTGAAGATATGGATAAAATGACTCTTAACAACAAGTAGATATCCTTTTATGTCACTTAGAACCAATATGTAATCAAAGAAGGTGAGCCTTCTTGGTTCTAAATTCTGCATTACATAGACTAACTATCGTAATTGACTGCAAGAAGGACCTCTCTTTATATGATGCAAGTTATTTGTTTTGACAAAGACAAATTTTCAAGTGCAGAAGACAGATTATATTTGAAACATAATTTTGTAGGCACGGGTCGAAAAAAGACCAAAGTGCCCATGAAAAAAGACCCTATATAAATTTACACTCAAAATCAATAATGAATTGTAGATTTATTGAGGTGGAGGATGACACATTTTAGTAAGAAGTGGAGAAGAAAATGCAGTTACAAGATCAAAATAGGGGGTTCAAGAACCAAGAGTAGTGCCGATAGTGGAGAATACGATGAGCTCCTTGATAAAGGCTTTGACGGGATCAGCCTTAAAGGTGTCATCACCAAAGACGGTGCAATTCAATGTGCTACCCACAGAACAATTTCAATCTATAGAAGAAAATAAGCCCATAGTGATGCCTCATATGGTGCATGAGGATATTCAGAATGGAGATGATGTGAACAACCAAGTTTTGACCACTAAAGTCACACTTACTCTTGAACAATTGATGCATTATTCTCTCAATTTATTGCAAGAGGTAGGAATTTCAGTCCAACAAATCCTATCAAATGACACCAACAAGACTAAAATGGAGCCATCAGCCCGAGAAGCCAAGGATCCAGGGCCATTTCTTTGTGATGTGAGTATCAATGAAGATTTCGTCAAAGGAGCAAACATAGATACGGGCATCAAAGTGAATGTAATGCCTTACCATATAAGGGAAAAAGAAAAATCTGTAAGAGAAACTTTTAGGAGCTGTTTACGCTGCTCATTCCCCTGATTAGCACTTAAACTTACCCCATTGTTGAAATACATTAGTTCAAACTTTTCAATTATAAAATCGGCATTATCATTTGGTAGGAAGCAAAACATACATGCCTTTTGAGCTTACCATTTGCACAACATTATAACTATCTCTGTTGCAGTAGCTACTACTTGACCACTGGTTCAAGTTAGCTCCATCTTCAAAGGTGATGGGTTTGAGCTGAGGGGTTGGGCAGACTTCTTTGCATTTAATGCGCGGTTTTGATATTCAAAGGAGACTGCACATACACATAAACTTTTTTTTTTTGAAGGACGAAAGCCAAAAAGTTTATTAATCAGAGAAAAAGTACAAAATTTACATGTCTCATCTAACTGTGTAAGCACACAGAGATGCCACAGGAGCACGAGCCTGGAGCACAATGTACTTACTCCAGAATAGGAGACTAATGATAAGAATCAATTCGAAGATACTGAATCCAGATGCGTTCCACCAGTTCTTAGTCAAGGGAAGAACACTCGTAGGCTGTCAATATCTTTTTCTGGGCCACTGTAATAACACTGTGTGCAGATGAATAAATGCCCTGAAAGATGTGGTGTCTGCGACGCTCCCATATCGACCATAGGAGCCAACCGGAACCAAGGTGAAATGCCCTTTGTTTAGCTGGAGGCCATGCGTTGGGATAGGACGCCAAAAGGATGCATCGGCAGTCCAATGTACTGTTAAACAAACCTTGTAGCCAGGACCACGCTGGTTGAACCTCAGGACAATCAAAGAGACAATGCTCAAGAGTCTCAACGTCCGAGAGGCAGAGCGGGCATACTGCAGATATGCGAGGATCATAGCGATGTCGAAAGGCAATAACCCGCAGGCACCTGTGGATAACCTGCCACCACAGTACAGAGACTTTGGGGTGGAGCAACCTATCCCAAAGCCATCGCCATGTACGACACAAAGTGGGCTATGGAACATGTAGGTGCCACCCATCTGGCAACTGGAGGGGTTGTGGTGCTAGAAGAAGGCGATATACTGATCTGACAAATTGCTTGCCTTTGTGAATATTTTCATGACAGTCCCATGGCATCCTTTCAGCAACACCAACTTGCACTATGAGAGGCAAATTTTCTGCAACCTTCTCCCATAGGGATACATCCCAACGAGAGAGCAGGAACTTTGCCTGAAATTCAGGCCAAGACAGTAGGCGACCCTCCTCATACCATGCTTGAATAGAGACAACACCTGCAAGAACCCATCGTCTCTGTGTAAGGGGATGAACTGAGGCTGCCAATGGAAGTGCTGAGGGGTCTGGAGGCAGTGGTGCCCACCACCATGGAGTCTCCAATAAGGTGTGGATAGAGGGGCATGGCCAGAAAAGATGTCTGACTGCCTCCCATGCTGCCAACAAGCCACGCAAAAATGGAGAAGCGCTTGGAAAAGGCTGTAGAGTCTGAAATAAAGCCCAAGGTAGGACTGGTTTGACAGCCTTCTTGCCTAGAGGGATACAATGACCAAGAGCTTGTCTAAGAAGGCGTGAACCAGGAGAGTCATCCTCACCATTCAGGAGTCTCCAAATGAACTTTGAAATAAGCACTTTGCTCTGCAGTAAGAAGTCCATCATACCCAGACCACCTGCCCATTTTGGAAGGATGCACTTCAACCAAGTCACCTTAACCACAGCACCTTCCTTAGTACCTGCCCAAATAAAGTTCCGAACTATTGCAATGAGCTCATGCACTTTGATCTGTGGTGCTAGCAGCAGGGATGCCATATAAACATGGGTAACTAAGGACTGACTTGGCCACTGTAATGCGACCTGCAAGAGACAACTTAGCAGTGGACCACCAGAACAAGTGCTTCTCCAAACCCCTAATGATCTCCTCCCATGCAGCTCCCATAGTAACATGGATGCCAACTGGAATCCCCAACAACTTGATGGCCTGTCCATGCGCAAGTAATTTCCATGGATAATCGTGAACACATGCCGGAGCCGGACTATCCAATGTCCACAAAGCTGTACACTTCTGCCACCCCACAAGAACACCGGAAGCCAGTGAAAAAGTGTCTAAAAGCATTTTGGCAGCAGCAAGATTCTCATCATTAGCGACTAGGAAGAGGAACGTGTTGTCTGCATATTGATTCCAAACCTCTTGTGTGCCGTCCTCCATTGCAAGACCATGGAGAAGTCCCTCTGTCGTTGCAATGGTGAATAACTGTGACAAAGCCTCTGCAACAATTGTGAAAAGCAATGGTGCTAAAGGGCATCCCTGGCGAATACCACGACCGAGTGAAAAGGCATGTGACGGCTCACCATGGAACAGGACAGCCGCCCGAGCAGAGATATGCAGCTTCATAATATCTGATGTGAATTGTTCCCCAAATACCAGTCTTAGCATACAACGACGCATAAATTCCCAGCTGACACTGTCATAAGCTTTTGCAAAATCAAGCTTAAGGTTACAACTGGAAGGTTTTTCCTACGTGCCCAATAAATTCCCTCGTAAGCAGCAACAACATTATTCAAAATGCACCGTTTTGCAAGGAACCCTGACTGGGTTGTTGAGACGGACTCTGCCAAGATGTCCTTTACCCGCTCTGCAAAAGCCTTGGCGAAGATCTTATATACGGATGACAATAAGGTGATGGGCCGCCAATCTGAAATAGTCTGAGGATCCTTGACCTTGGGGATGAGTGAGATGGCACCTGTGTTTAGGATTCTATCCAAAGCAGTGGACCGCCGAAAGTCACATAAACTTTTGGAACGCCTAGGGCTCGTATTTTCTTTCAGGCTAGCAATATACAAGGCATTACCGTAAACTTCAACCTCTGGAAGGTTTCGAGGCCAATTGGGAAGACTATCAGCTAGAATAACAGGGATGAAGATGTTGTTTCTTCCTACAGATCAAGTATTCCACCAAATGTTTAACTACAACACAAAATACAAAACCCATTTACCTAAAATATTATTAAGCAAGCCACGCACCTAAACAAACCCACCTTTAGTTGCAAGACTTGAAACCAACTTACAACACATTTTTATAACAGAGCTACCTATTTCATAACATATTCTATCTAACTCTAAAGCCTGGACTCCGTATCATAAGTTCATAGAGCATCAACTACATAGGAGTCAAGGATCTATAAAGAGCAGCAAGAATACCAGTACCTATAATGCCTACAAAACCTTGACCAAAAAACCTAGCACCGAAACAAAGTCTAAAGCATGACTAAACTTATGGAGCAACATCACAATAAATCCGTGTAATGAGCTTTTGCATCTTTCTAAAAGAATCTGCATATTAGTATGTAGTTCTACACTATTCTACATTGATCATCAAGATAAGAATCAATGAAAATGATGATGCCATGAATAGAAAAGACTTTCACCTTTAGTTTTTCTATTTGTCTCTATCCTGGATATTGAGAAAGCATTGGAAAATAAATAAGATGCTAAAATTTTGTGCACCTTAGGCATACAGGGAAGCAATGTTGCTCCGGCTAATTGAGCCTGCATTCTGAGCATGACAAATGCATTTTGAGTATAGGAATACAGGCTTAATGAGCTCGATCTCAAATTTCATTTCTTCCATGACATATACAATTGCCTCTATGGGGCACCTATAGAAAAGGTCTGCTGCATCTCTGGATGTGCAAAGAATACTTCTCGTTTAATGATCATGTCTCCAGTTCCATTATGAATCTTGCTTTCACTTGCAAATCCAAGGCTCATATGCAGCAAAGGACTTCTTCTACTCTTTGGACGTGTTCAAATCAGGAAAGGGTGAACTTGATGGTCCAAACATGCCTTTCTTACCCTCTCCACTATATTATCTGGAAGTAAGCCTCCGCATGGAGATCCCTATCCGAGAAGGTTAATATTTCTCTTCTTCCAGTAATGTACCATGTATCTAAGGGGCCTCCTGTCCAGCAACGAGAATTGAACCTGGTTGCATACAGTAAGCACCCCTGCATCTACTATCTTATCTAATGCTTCTATGTTCATATTTATAGTACCAATGCTAGAAATCATGCCTTTCTCCCTCAAATCAGTGAGAATTTTGGCAGTGTCCACTATGTTGGGAATGCTATAATTCCACCAAGGTAACTGCTCAAGGCATAATTTGGCCACTTTCAATGCATCCATTAAACAGGGAATACCCTCCTCTATAGTGGCTAGAGTCAATTTCAACCTGGAATTAAATGTATTTCTTTATTAGACAGCATATTCAATGTTTCTATAAATTGCAAGTATTTGATGAGGCATAATGCTATAATATTTATTAAATTACAACAATAATATATAAGTCGCATTTAATTAAAGTGGGTCAGATCTCGACGTTTGGGACTCAGACTGAAAATGGGACTCATACTAAAAAAAAAAGAGTCTTGCATTGAACCAGTGTTAGTTAACAAGAACACTCATCATATTTTCTCACAAAGTTTATAAAAAACCAGGGCTGGGTGAGAGCCCGAAAGGGGGAGGGAAGGGGAGAAGTTTGGGGAGAAGTCGTGGAAATTCGGAAGGGGGGGGGAGTTCGGAAAGGGGGAGGAGTTGGGGAACAGGGGGTAGTTTGAAAAGGTGGAGGGAGGGGGGAGGGAGGGGAGGGAGTTCGGGCCAGGGGGGAAGAGTGCGTGAGGAGTGGGAGTGAGAAGAGGGGCAATGGGAAGTGGGTAGAGTGGGAAAAGTTGGGGGAAGAGGTGAAGGCGGGAGGGGGAGAGGGAAGCCAACAATAATCAAAGGGGATAGACCCCCTTAAGATTAAAAAAATAATTAATATTAAATATATTTAATAATTAATTTAAATTAATTACATTAAACTAATGACTAAAGTATAATCAATTCTCGACTCGGTAGTCGAGAACGATACGAATCAATATTACCTCTGTGGATGTGCCATTCTCAAGCTTCCCCGAAAGTATTCAACATTGCCACAAATTTTGTCTATGCCTTTTTTTTTCCTTCCCGTGTTATCTCCCCTTATTTATTTCCAAATAATAAGCATGGATAACACTCTGTGTTACTGTTACTCGGCCTCACCTCACATCCCGAGCGAGATCTTCCCACAGCACCCCGTGTAAAGCAAAGGAAGGCGCATCGATCTGGCAATGCGGCTAAATCCTGCAGCAGCATGACCTCTGCACCCAGACAAGAGTGGTGGAGGCACAACCGCTTGTGGAAGCTCTATTTCTGACGCCATTGATAGGGAAGCCTTGCCGGATCTGCAGAAATAGCCTTTTTGAGGAGCATAGTGCCGATCTTGGGAGCAAATACAGTTCCCTTCAAGAGCGCATCCATCCGCCATAGCTATGGAAGGGGCGAAATCAGGAGAAATTCCAAGAACAAAATTAGAGTAGGTATGTAACTGTGGATCAAAACACAGGCATAACAGTTAGAATCTTTTCCCATGTTTCAAGGATCCAAAAGAAACTGCCTGTGGCTGTGTATTACCACGGAGGAGGATTTGCAGCTCTGTCTGCAGCTTTTTTTTTTATGTAATGGCTTTCTCTACAGCCAGTGCACCAAGTCCGAAGCCATTGCTCGATTTCACTGCCCAGCATTTGTAAGGCCAACAAGCATAGTCTCCTATCTTTCTCAGAATCGTATCAGAAACATGCTTAGCCATATCAGAAATAGGCTAGGAGCAAGCCCATTTGCAGAGGTCAGATATGGCGCAGATCTCTTGAAATAAGGTAAAAGACGCAATAGAGGTACTTAGATCTAAGATCTGCAATGCATGCAAGTTTTTTTTTTTACTCTGTATTTTGTGCCAAAATGGCCGCCTGCAGGATTTGGCTTTTTTTCCCTTAGGGCATTTGCATGATGATCTGTTGCACGTCTGCTCCAAACTATGGATGATGAATCGACTGCTTCGAGGAGCCTTTATGCCCACTGATTGTCTGCTTGATGCTACATCAAAAAGAAGTCCGAAAAGATGGATTTTGAAATAGAAACAAAATGCAAAGAGCTAGAACAGAATCCCCGCAAAAGAAGAGCAGAAAAAGGAGCCGGAAATGCTTTTGATATGCTATGCGAGGATGTCTTACAGCCGGAACCTCATAGTCCACAAGAAACCTCATGCCCAGCATTTTAAGGCCAGCAAGCATGGTCTCCTATGTTTCTGATATGTTTATGATATGCAAGCTATGGTTGCAAGAACTGGCGACCATGCAAGAAGCTTCAATAACAAAGTTCCGTGTATTAACCCCGGCCATCAAGCTCAAGTTGGCAATTCTTTTTCACAGACCCGACCTTGCAGATCCGACCCCACAGATCTGATTCAAAGATTCACAACTAACGAAAAAGATAATTCGAGAAGGAGTAAAGAGAGGCTGCTATGGCCATAGCCGGGTCTTCAGCAAGGGATTAGAGCCATGGTGGAAAAGAGCAAGATCAAAAGGTATGTACCAAATTCAAATTTCGGAAATCAGGGAGAAAAAAAGTGGGGTAGAGTAAAAAGAACAATGAAGATTCGAAAAAGAAATAGAGGATTTATTTGTTTGAAGCTTTATATTTTTGGCAAGTATTCAATGAGCGTGTATTCAAGTCATATTTGAGTGATTTGTAGTTTTATGCCATATTAGAACATCATTTCAAGCATTCTTTGTATGCTCGTTTCATAGAAAATATATAGGGAGTGTATTTTTTCATAGAAAATACCTAGGATATTGTGTTTATTAGAAAATACATAGTATATAGAATATTGTGCTTATTAGAAAATAAATAGTATATATTGCCCCATTTAAAAAAGCTATCTTTGAAAAAAACTTTGGGTAAACATTGACATATTACCAAAAGGGGAGGGTTTATTTTTTCGTACATGTATACATAGAAAATGCATAGGATATGGTGTGCATTAGAAAAGACATAGAAAATACATAGGTTTAATCATTCTAATGGGCTTCATAGGTCTAATCCATGCACTTTTTATACCTCTATGCATCTTTAAGAAGACTGTAATTTTTTTCATAGTCATGTGTGTTGAAGACATTTGTATTTCGTTACTAGTTTAGAGTTTGTAAAAGTTTGATGTTTTTCACTCCGAGCTGTCTTTCTCGACTCGCGAGTCGAGAAAGGCCCTCAGACCTGTGAGCCGAGAAACTAGCTCCCAGACTGATCCTCAGACCTGCATTTTTTACTCTGAGCTGCCTTTCTTGACTCGTCAGTTGAGAAAGGCCATTAGAGGGGGCTTGAGGATCTTTCTTAGCTCGTGAGTCGAGAAAGGCCCTCAAAAAACTTTTTTTTTCTACTTCAAAAAAAAAGGGGATTTTTTTTTTTTTTTTTTTTTTCTCGACTCCCGAGTCGAGAAAGGCCCTCAGAGGGGCCTTAAGGGCCTTTCTCGACTCGCGAGTCGAGAAAGGCCCTCAAAGCTACTTTTTTTATTCTGAGCTTCCTTTTCTTGACTCGCGAGTCGAGAAAGGGCCTCAGACTTGCATTTTTCACTCTAAGTTGCTTTTCTCGACTCGCGAGTCGAGAAAGGCCCTTAGACCTGCTTTCTTCAAAAATGTCCCTTTGAACTGGTTGTTTTTTTATTTGTATTGTCTGTAGCATTAATTGCATTAACTTGATTTTGCCTTTTTCAGTACAGATTGCGAACAGAAAGGACATGATTAGGAGCCATGGAAAGACCCGTTCATTGAAGAAAGCGGACGAGAAGAGGTTGATGACATGCATTGGATAGGACAACACGTTCAGATTTCTATTCTCTTCAAGTTGCTCTCGTGGCTTGAAACACCTCGGACCTTGCTTCGTTGTTCCTAGTAGGTGGTCTGTGTGCGAAGATGATGTAATATTTGTGCCAGCCCGACCATCATGGTATATTCAACCACTGTAAAATACAATGTAATGAAATTATTTATGGATAAAAATTCAGGGGAGATCAGCACTTTGTTTACAGAGAGATAGCATTTTCATTGGTTTTAGTTGTGCACTTTATCTTCTCGACTCGCTAAGACCACGTAATTTTCCTTAACATTTTTTTTCATACACGAAAACAGGCATCTTCTAAAGCAATAATGCAGTTTTAAAAGTTTCCCTCGTCCTTTTCATGTAAAATAACAGGGTTCCAAAAAAAATGGGAATGGAATGAGACCCACTTTAATTAAATGCGATTTATATAAGAAATCCAGTCAAGCAAAATGTTATGTGTTCACCACACAAAAGTTTGATGTTCCCATTTATCTGTCCAAAGCAGATGATATTATATTCAATACTAGGTGCATATCAAATTGTTCTATTGACTGGTGAGATTGTATCAATCAACCCAACTAAAAATACACTTCTTTAATGAAATGTAGCATTCTTATTATACATGCAGATGCAGTTTTTTCGGGAAACGTTGTGGGCGAGATTGCACCATCTGGGGCTCCCTATGGATCTGCAGAACGCAGTGTACAGACTGTACGAGAGCTGCACAGGCCGCATGCAATCGGAAGGACAGTCATTTGCCAGTAGCATTGGAGTTAGGCAAGGTTGTCCTCTCTCACCCACACTCTTTGGGCTTTACATTGACCAGTTGGAAGCCTGGCTTGCTGCCAATGGGGGGGACGGTATACAGCTCTTGCACCAGGTCATCCGGCAGCTATGCGGATGATGTGGACCTCTTGGCCCATACACCAGAGGGCATGCAGGCACACCTAGATGCCCTAGACACATTCTGCTAGGCGACGGACATGCGTGTCAACCTGGCCAAGACTAAGGTGGTCCTCATATCCTCCTCACGTCATCCAGCACCTCCGGCGCTCACTTATCAGGGGCAGATGGTAGAGGTTACATCCAGCTACAAGTACCTGGGGGTGGAATTTCCATCCTCAATGTATTGGGATGCATCCATTCGCCTTCGGGTGACCGCAGGTTGGAAGGCGCTGTACGGAATGCAAAACAATAGTCACAGGGCCGAGCTGTATGACTGGGGCCACCAGTCACATTTGTTCCGGGCACTGGTGGAGCCAGTTCTTCTGTATAGGGTCGAGGTGTGGGGCCCAGTGGTGTCTTTGGCGATTTGGAACGACTTATAGCAGGTTCAGAAGGCATTTTTGACACGGGCACTTGGGGTCAAGCCCTCAGTTCCATATTAGATCTTGTTGCAGGAGATAGGATTCATGCCCCTGCAGCATGTAGCCCTCGATAGACACATTGTTTATTTCCAGAAGGTGGCCAGCATGGGCGACACTCGGCTCCCGCACTTGGCTTACGCTGTGGCGATGAGCCCGCAATGACTCAGGGCTTGTTGGAAGGAGAAGAGAGCCCAGTGGCTAGCGCGCTGGAACGTAGACGCACATAGGTGCGTCCAGGTGCACACAGACGCCGGCCGGGATAGGATGAGGGGGTACTTGGACTCTTGTTTCTTGGGGAAGCTCTGGGACCACCATGCTCTGGAACAGGTAAAGGTGGCACACTACAAGCAGCACATAAACCCCACCCTGGTTCGAGGCCCACAGCTCTACCTGCGTTCTCAGTTGCCCATGAAGAAGCACAGGATCATCGCGTCCATTCGAACAGGGGCCCACCATCTTCGGCTTGAGATGGGTCGGTGGGTTGGAGAGCCGCACCAGGACAGGCTTTGTCAGTATTGGCCGCTGGGGGTTGTTGAGGATGAAAGCCATGCCTTCCAGAGCTGTCCAGCCTATAGTCAGATTCGGGCTCGCTACATTCTCTTGGTGCGACCTGGTCTGCCCCTGCACGAGCTACTCAGTACGCCGTCAGTTCGATCCCTTGGCTCCTACCTCCAGGAGGTTTTGGATCTGCGGACTCACCTCTGCCCCAGGGCGCCTATCTGAGGTGCCGGGAATTCATGTGTATTTGTATATTTGTACATCTGCCAGTAGGCTTGTTGCTGCGACAGTTTTTCCCTCCTAAGTGGGGGTTTTTTAATCCGGGTAGCAACGGGCTTGCTGCACCCATGTAATTTGGGTCCCATAGGCCGATTGGCCTCCGCGGACGATAAAAGAACCTTCCTTCCTTCCTTCCTTCCTTCCTCAAACAAAACAACAAAGTAAATTACTCTCATGATAGAAGGTATCTGAATTTGACACAAACTTAGTAATTTTTATGAACATCTGGAAGGTTGTCCTTCATTTTTTGAGCTTTCCAGCATTGCCTGAAGGAACCGAGGATAGGTTCGGCTAGCTCCAAAGTGAAAAGCCTGACACAGAGCTTCGTTCTGATGAGATGAAGAGCTCTTCAAGAAGAGCTTCGATAAGTCCATGTGGGCAACAGAAGTATGGCCTGATGCATTGGCTCTAGTAGCCGGATCTGGGTTGCGCCATGCATTAGCCATTATCCTGCCTTAGCCTTTGCCCTTTGCCTTCCCAGTCGATGGCCCCTTGTGATCTACTAGCTACTATTTTGACGGTGCCACAGCCCTAAACTAGACAGTGCTATTGCTGCATCAAATCTCAACCGTAGGATCGACTGGTCGAATCTCAGCCCTCCAATTTAGGGCCTGATTCAAGACACAACCTATAACATTATAATATAATATAAGAAGATCATATAAACTCCACAAACTCCACAACACAATTGTGTCAAAATAAGCCTCATCAATGGAACTACTCCATCCCCGCCCTAACCCAACCCTGCATTTTCGCTAGTTAGCACACCAGTCTAACCAAGCCTATAACTTTTCTTGCAATTCTAGCCTATCCACATAGCACCTCCATGTCAGCAGAATATGAGATGGCATTAGTCTACACTATTAGATACTGGGTTTTACAAATCAACGGCTGTCGAAATTAGAAAATGCCAAGAAAATCTAATGGAGATGAGCGGAGGTGCAAGGCGATGGAGATGGTCTGAAGAAGGAATTCAAGGCCACATTTCGGATCGCAGTAGATCCGACAAAAAACAAGACCTGGTCGGACTGAAGAATGCCCCGACCCCTTGCCAATTTTGTGTAGTAAATATTACCAAGTGTATCCGACTGTAAATTTTAGGTCAGAGAGGGATCCAATGTCGGTTCCGTACGAGAGCCACCGCTGCCGCCTCAAGCCCGACTGGCAGTCTCATCTCGTGCCACGGCCGATAACAGGAATCTTTGCTTTCCTTCTTTAGTCTTTGTTGCAGATTTAGTCAAAAGCTTTAGACTTGGAATGAATCTTGCTTATCTTTTGCTTGAGTTCAGTATAGTGCTTCGTTTGAAGCTATCTTTCTCTTATATAAGCATAGAAGTCTTATATAAACATAGAAGCATGTAGGAGTCAGTTTTCCTTCTCCATCTTGTTTGATATAAATGCTTTAAAACTGTAGCTATCTATCTATCTATTTATTTATCTGTAGCTATTGTGCTTCACTATGAATGAATGAAAGATTTTCCTGCTTGTTTTAAGAATAGAATAGAATAGAATAGAATAGAATAGAATAGAATAGAATAGAATAGAATAGAATAGAATAGAATAGAATAGAACAGAATAGATTTTTTATCGTCCACGGAGATCAATTGGCCTATGGGACCCAAACGAAAAGAGAGCAGTAAGCATATTACTGTCAGGATGAAAAAACCCCTGCCCCGAAGGGTTTTCGAGGGAAAAACCTTAGCAGTAATAAGTATGCTGGTACACTCTACAATTGTATAGGATAGTTCAATACTGTCCCGAAGTACAACTGAGTCCGTGCATCCATAACCTCCTGGAGGTATGACCCCAACAAGTTCACTGATGTCGTATTCAATAACTCATGCAACGGCTGGCCAGGCACTAGTAATCGAACATACCGCGCTCGGATATGGGCAAATGCTGGGCGGATCTGGAGGGCATGACATTCATCTTCAATGGCGCCCTGGTGACAACACTGGCAAAGCCTGTCCTCCCGTGCTTCTCGAGCCCAACGTCCTGTCTCAATGCGGAGATGATGTGCACCCATGCGAATGGAAGCTATAAGTCTGCGCTTCTTCATGGGCAAGTACTGGTGTAAGGAATAGGTTCTTAAATCACCGGAGAGAGTAATGAGATCATCTTGAGAAAGGCCCTTAGCTATGAAATTTTGAGTGAGCTGACCGACCTTGAAAGAACGGTCTGAAAAATTTGCAACGACTTCAATATGCAATGGCTTCAGAAGCAGAAGACATTCTTCCATCCCTTCGTCCACCAGGCACGCTCCAAAGAGGACCTCCTACCTAATAATATGAAAATTCTTGGTTTTAGGATTAAAATATTGTGCACTAGTTTTGAATGAGCTATCTAACCTCTACCCATCAAAGATACTCCATCTGGGATTCTGGGGTAAATTTTGAACTAACTACTTGGTCATAAGGACGGGCATCTGATTGTATAGTAACATGTTTGAGCTATTACTTTTTTCCAAATATCTCTTCCAATGAATAAGACTGCTTTCTGTAGCTTTTCTAAATAGAAAGATTGCAATTTGTACTAGGGAATAACAGATAACATTAATTTAGCAGTTGAAGAGGTATTCAAGGACTAGCATTTAGCAATTGTTTCCAGGCAGAAGATGCGACAGAGATGAAGAGTGTAAGTTTTGATTGTGGAAGTTCGTAATTGATTTCTGTCTAAGCAGAAAATGTCTTTTTGTATTTAGGATACAGGAGACCTGAAAATGCAGTCTAAAGACGTGGTAAGTCCAATAAATTTTGCACATTCTTTCTACCTTTCGTATTTCTAAGCTCATTGCGCAACATGATAGCTAGAAACTTTTATGTCTCAGGCATCATGTTACAAGTTGCCCTGCATTGTTTCCATTGCAGCAACATGAATTAAGTAGGATTTTAGGCCCTATTTTGGGTTCTTCAGACTATGACTATGTTGCTTGCATATCTCTCTTAATTGAATTGCCAAGACATCACCTTACCATTTTAGAGACATTATGGCATTCCCTTACAGGTCATAAATTTCATAAATATTTCATAGTGCACTAAGAGCAGTTTATCGTGACCCAAGTCACTGATAGGCTTTTATTGAATGCATAATTGTTTCAGTTGTATGCGTCTGCCCTCCTATTATGCTTCTTCTGGAACAATTAACATTTCATAATCTAAGCTTATGCTATGGAATATAGTTGCAAGTTCATTATGAATGTTGCTTAATTTAACTCTTTAATAAGTCAAGCAATGTTTTTTGTCTGGAGAAACATATGCAACAATAGTTGATGAAGGCCTCATTGGTTCAGTCAAACTTGTAATGATGGCCTTTAAGCAGACCAGTGTGCATTAGAACAAGAGTGTTCCCTGCTCAAAGACGATTATTGTGTAATTTTGAGTCTCCAAAATCAACATGTCAAGACACGCGTACTTGAATAGGACTGAAAGCTATAGTAATTTCCTCCCCTTGCCTATCACGTAACCAGAGTTCTCTATTTACAAGCAGAGCTGGATAAAGATGTGCTGAAACTTGTGATGTGAAAGGCATCTATATAAAGATGTGCTGAAACTTGTGATGTGAAAGGCATCTATTTCCTAATGGGAAGCACGACTGGTCTGTTTAATGTTGGATAAGCACAACCTGTCCTTAATGCAAACTTCATCACCTCTTGCCTCCCCAAAGATACTTAATTGGCATCTAAAATTGCCCTAAGTGTCATCTAGGACTTTAGCTAGCTTACTATGCCAATGATGGACCTTTCTAGTTGAAGATTGCAAAAGACATGATATTAGAGAGCATGCACTGATAGTGAGCATCCAGATTGAAATAACAGCTGCAATACTTGGAAAAAACATAATGTGAAGAATATGGAACTGGAAAGCCACGAGCCGAAGATGTTCATTCTAAAGGATTCAGATGGCACTGTTATGAACCCTCCAGACAAGATTGAAGATTTCATGTGATTAGTTCATGCTTCTCAATCCACAAGAGATTAGTAAATGCCTTTTTGTTTTGGCCAAAGTCTTTTATCATGGTGGATACATTTCAATACTATGTAAAACCAGTTCGTCATCCAATATTCATAGAGTTTTGCAAGCAATCACTGGTATACAGTACAACAAGCTCTGGTTAGCTTTCATTCTATTCTTTGAATTATCACAATAATGCAAATATCTATAGAAGGGTACTTACTGGACATGAGGAAAATAGGCCTTTGCTAGAAGGCATACCTCTTTTATGCCGATGCTTAGAAGAAGACAACTTGCTCTTTTCAAAAGATGCTCCAAAGAAGAGAACTGGACCTCTAACAATGATAACATTTTTTTCTCAACCATTGGCACTTTAATTTTGCCTTTTAGATAATATAATACATTTCCTCTGCACCTGATATAGCTTGCATAGCCATCCATGAGCAAATCATATTGGACCATAAACTGAAGACACCAAGAGAATATTCAAATCAAGTCAGAGTAAGAGTCCTTATCTGGATTATTCTGGCTTATTTTATAGTCATGTAGAAATTCATGGCTGAGAGATGAACCAAACTATGGATGCAAAAGTAAATTAAACAAAAAATTAACCATGGAAGTGATAGCTCGTACTTCGCTCTCCCCCCTCCCCCCCTCCCCAATGGCTATGTAATGACTTAAACGCAGGGATGCGATCCTCATCTTCCCCGTTCATTAAAATCTTGCTCAATGTTTGTCTAAGTAATGTTCAAATTAGTTCGCAGGTGGTCTGCACAACTATCGTAAATTGCAGGTAATTTATATATGGTCGTATGCATGTAGAAGCAAGTGCACTTAGTTATTGATAATGTGCCAGAACAGAAGTAAGGAGCGATTTCAAAAAATCCATTGCCATACTGAAGAGGTCAAGAAGAGGATACAATTATCAGATATAATCTCGTTTACCTCATCCACGAGAAAAACTCTTGTGCTTGAAACAAATAATGCATCATATGAGGCATCATTTCCATCTGACATGACACTGCCATGCATCACCAAACAACATTTGAGAGGATTGAGCTCATCTATAAAAGTGTACAAATGTGACATTAGAGATAAGGAGGGTACTTGTTTTCTCATTTTCAAATGAGCAGTTCCTTATGCATGGTTGGCATTTTGTTCTACGTTTTTTTTTTCCTTCTAACCATTTTGCAAGGTAGTAGAAGATTCCAATATGGACAATGATTGCCTTTTATCATTGACCTATATTACTGGCTGTAATTGACTAGCCATTGAACAATAGCAAAAAATATAGCAAAGCAAGTAGGTTGCAGTGATAAAAGTTGGAAACTTTGCAAAAACTACTCATTTCGTTATTATTCAACTCTAACAATATCAACTATTGAACTTGACTAGTTACTCAACTTTGATAATCAATTTGTCAATTACCACAATCTACTACATACATGCCTAGCCATCTTCTGGTGTGCTTTTGCTAGTTAAAACTTTTTTTTACTAAACAATCATATATTAAATATAATATCCCTATGAATGCCTGCTTTTCTAAGGGCACGACAATACATAACGATTGTTCAATAATTAAAGTGCATAATAACTATTGACATTAATGAAATCCCCCTTACCCCTGTTATTTGATGCATATATTTGGCCTCGTATGAGACTTCCAGCCTTGAAAAAAATTCTAAATACCATGCCTTAAAAAACTAGTCAAAAGCACGTTTGATTACTTCTTACGGAAATTACATGCCTTGATGATGTTCTTTTGCCTCGATATTTTGTAATATGAAGTTCCCTACCAAGGTTCTTATAACATAAAACTTTCGTTCGAATAATGAACGATTAAGGTAAAGCAAAGTTAGAAGCATTTAATATTTCTGAATAAATATTTTTTGCAAGTTAGTTTAGTTATTATGGGTAGCTTCTACAAAGAATCAGGATAGTGGCGCAGAGATTCAATAATACCAGTGTGCATAATACCAGTGGCATAATACCAGTGGCAACCCTCTTTTTCTGGCCGCCTGTTATTTCCCTCATGCAGACAGCACCTTCTATCGCAGCCACCCCGATGCGGATAGGATGGACCCGTATGTCGATCTATATGATGACATACAGCAGCATCAGCAGTTGGGTAGGGTCGTCCTTCTTGGAGATTTCAATGCACGGACAGGAGTAGAGCAGCCCATGCGACTTGACCCCCCTCGGCCGACGATGTCCTGCGGCTTTACGCCCAAGTAGTAGCCCGCCACGCGGGTCGGATGATGACCGTCACTTTCGCTTTGGCGCATAATTGCTCCTGCTATGTGGCATTTTTGACTTGATAATTTGCAATGGCCTTTCCGCGGGCCCGATTCTCGCAAGTGCACATGCGATGTGGGACAATCGGGGGGAGGGTCTAGTGTGGTGGACTATGTGCTTGTAGTTGCGCCAAGATATGCATCTCATCGGTCGTTTTAGGGTGGGCCGCGAACCGGTCGGGATGAGGAGGTCGACTTCGAGATCACCTCCCACTTTATTTGGACTGGTTTGGCGAGCCGCCCGAACCCCCACTATACCGGCCCCTCGTCCTCGGTTGAAACTTCGATTATGGCGGCGGAGGACTTCGGCAAGATGCTCATGGATGCCCTCCCGTAATTCTGCGGGACCTCCACACTAGAGCAGCAGAGCAGACCAGGTGACCGCTATTACGGGATGCGGCCCGAGCGGGTGCTGGCAGACCCCGCGTCGCCGCTTCGAGGGTCGGCAACATTCAGCGTAACCGATGGTTTGATGCGGACTGTAAAAGCACGCAAGCGGCAGCTCCGTCACATTCGGATCCGTGTACCCGCTTGCGAGGCCACCACAGTACCGCGCCCATCGAAGGACACAAAGGCGCGGTACCTTGCCAAGCATCGGCGGAGATGTTGACTCTTTGGACACTCATCCTCGAACCTTTTGGCGCCAGAGTGCTTGAAGGCCAGCCCGACCTCGAGGGGACATCACACCCCGCGGTGGGAGCGGTACTTTTGCAAAGCGGCTCTATGACCCGCCAGGGGCGCGTGCCCATACCCCCACCGGATGGCCCCCCATTGGTTCGTGGGCGAGGATGTTGAGGAGGGGCACACGAACGGCTAGCTAATGGGAAGGCGGTGACCTCGATGGTATGCGGGCGAAGTTACTCAAGTGGGCAGGGCGGCGCTTGTCGGTCCTCACTACCCTGTTCAGCGAGCATTGCGGGGAGGGTTTCCCGACAATGGACCACAAGCGAGGGTTGTTCCCATTCACAAAGGCGGGCGACCCACCTTTGTCCGGCCAATTCTGGGACGATCATGGTCGATTCGGTATTTGCCAAAGCTGTTGGGGCATTCTCGGCGGCGATTGACCCCGGGCGAGGCGGCCGGTCGCGAACCCTCACCGCGGCGAGCTTTCGACCCGCCACTCAACGATTGACCATATCTTTACGCCAGCTGCATCGATTGAAGACAAATTTCTAATCATCTACCGGACTTGTATTGCCGCTTTGTGGACTTCGCAAAGGCTTTTGATACACGGCCCCCTGAAAAGCGTGGGCTAGATCTAGCGTCAGGGGCTCCGCTGCCGTGCGCGTAATGCCATATACGGGTTGTATGAGAGTTGTTTTGGCGGATGCACGGCGACGGGCCAAGCATTCACCAAGAGCATCGGTCCCAAGCAGGTTGCCCCCCTCGCCAACACTTTTTGGCCTCTACATTGATCGGTTAGAGCCCCGCTTCTGAAAGCATGGGGGATGGCATACGGCTTTTGCACCGGTCATCCGGCGGCTCATCTATCGCGGGGCGATGTTGGCTGGCCGGCCCACACCCCGGTATGCGCCTCACCCGGATGCCCTAGACACATTTTGTCGCTACGACATGCGCTGCGTCAATCTGCCAAGACCGTGGTGGTTCTCATATCCTCTTCACGTCACCCCATGCCTCCCCGCACTCACATATCGGGGGGCGACTGTGGACGCCACGCCCACCTACAAGTACCTAGGGGTGGAGTTCCCCTCCTCGCCTCGCTCTGGAGGCGCCTATCCGCTATGGTGACAAAGCAGCCGGAAAGCGCTTTATGCCATGCGTAACAATCACCGTGCGAAGCTATATGATTGGGGCCATCGGTCACATCCGCTCGCATCGGTCGAGCCCGGTCCCTTCAGACGGGGTCGAGGTTTGGGGCCCGGGTCGCCTCTTTGGCGACTGAATGACTTGGAGCAGGTGCGCAAGCATTTTTGGCACGCACTTGGGTGAAACCTTCACCCCCCTATCGATTCTCACTGCAGAAAAGCGATTCTTGCCGCCACGGGCAGCCCTTGATAGACACATCGCCTATTTTCGTAAAGTGGTTACTATGGGTGATGCTCGGCTCCCCCGCACCGCTTACACCGTGGCCATGAGTCCGCAGCGCTTAGGGCCCGCTGGAGGGGTAAGAGAGATCGCTGGTTCGCCAGATGGAACGCGGCAGAGCACGAGACGCGCATACCGGGCGCAAAGCCCCGATCGCGGAGATGTACCGCGGAGTACCTAGATGCTTGTTTCCTTGGCAAGCTCGGGACCCCATTGCTCTAGAGCACGCCAAAATGGCCCATTACAAGGAGCACATCAACCCCCGGTTAGCCCTGGGCCCACGCCTCTACCGCTGCTCCCAAATGCCGAAAAAGCTGCACTCATTGCCTCCATTCGCGACAAAAGCCCACCATCTTCGCATCGAGATCGGCGTGTGGATTGGGAGCCCCGCCAGACACCTCGGCGATCCGCCAAACCGGGTGCCATTGAGGATGAGTCTCACACTTTCCGTGAGTTGCCCAGTGTGTTCGGGCCGATCCGGCCGATACGCCCCCTTAGTACGGGGCGGACGTGCCCTTGCATTTGCCGATGAACACACCGCCAAGACGCGCCCCGGGTCATACATCCAGAGGTACTGGACCTCGAGGTCACATTTGCCCCCGCCGGCCAGTCCACGACTAGGCACTACGGGTGGTGCATGACTCAGTATATATTGGGATGTTTACGCATTTTATATGATTAGCACGCTTTGTCAAGAAGGCCGAGGCTGATTGTCGCCACGGTTTTTCCTCTCGAAACCCTTCGGGCGGGGTTTTTAATCCGGGGCAAGAATCCGCTTGTCGTTTTTGTATTGGGTCCCATAGACCGATTGGTCTCCGTGGACGATAAAAGTACCTTCCTTCCTTCCTTCCTTCCTTCCTATATCAATGACATCAAAAGCATTGCTAATTTCTAGTTACGAAATAAAAATTATAGTTTCCGTTAAAAAATATAGTTTCCGTCTTCCAAATGGTTGCATTATACATTACCTTTTATTTTGATCCACCATACCTATAAATCTACAAAGGAGCATATGTCTAAGCCTGTGATGTTTCTGAGAGTATGGCTATTTTTATATAAATATTATTTTTCTATTTTGATCTGCCATGCCTATAAATCTACAAAGCAGCCTAAGTTGCATATCAGGATTTACCTTTTTTTTTTTTTTTAATGAATGAATTTAGGATATATCCCATTCATTGACTCATGCTTGGAAAACTCTTTATCAGCATATAGAGGAGGGGAATACATATCTCCATGTGTGTCATTCTACAACTTGGAAACGGATCTTATTCATCTTTATTCCCACCATGTATCTCAACTTTGCAGTGGGATTCATCCTCGTAGAGGATGCAAAACGACCAACCAGATTTTATCATGAAACAATGCTGGAAAAATAAATAGAGTTAATCTAAGACTGTAAATCTTATGTGTTTTTTATTCAATAGGCTGCAAATCTTAGGCTTAGAATTTTGCTCACATAATACCTTAAGGGCTTATATTTTCAAATTTCTGCAAATGGATTAAATTAATCTATTAGCACTACCTAAGAGCACAGAAGAAGTACCTTGCCAATCCCTCACGAACCACCATGCTTCATCATCGTTCTGGCAAAGCAAGAGGCAATTTTATGCAAGACGGCAATATTCTGAAGGTTTTGCTTACTAACTAAGTTTGAGATCATGTTCCAGATATATGCTCAATTTCTACGTCCAACATCCAATTTACTTATTCTAAGAAAAATCCCCACATCTCCAGGATATCTTGCTCTCACCATGTATCAAATCCAACGATTCTAAGGCAATTGAGGTTGGGTTTTGTTTTCATGGTGGATGGTTTTGACAAACATTTATCTCTAGAAATATTTAGGCCACTATGACATGTGGATAAGCTAACGTGGACAGCTTCAAATTGATTTAAAGTGTCAACTTGTGTTTGTGCAAACGTGTAGAAATCTCTGGATGTTGTAAGTGGTAGATTTTTGAAGCATTGTCGTAAATATGTATCTGAAGGGCATTGTAGAGGATTGGAAAAAGAATCACTACACGGGTACAATTCCTGTTAGCCTTGGCCAATTCAGCAATATTCCTTATCTGTAAGTATATATTCTCTGATCGATTTGATTAAACCTATCCTGAAGCTGTGTTTATTGCAGATTTCTTCATAATAATCCGATTGGAGCTGCGTCAGACTTATCGGGTTTGATTAGTTTAAACAGTTTGTAAGTGAAACTTTCTGTTAAGTTGTATTTGGGAGGCATGAAAGTGCACATGAACGGCCGGCATGCAGATATAATACGCGGTGTCATGAATAAACAACAAAAGACTGATATATGGACATAATAAGACCACGATATACATGGTTAGGATCTTTTGATTTTTTACATACTGATCTATTCTGCCTCATAGATGTTTCTTTCTTGTTCATTTGAGGAAGTCCAATGGCAAAAGACATCCGAAAGACAACAAATCAATGTTGCCACAATCATCATGGAGAATATTTTCTAAATTGCTCGTTTTGTTTACAAGAAGGATGCAGTTGCGTATGTTTCCACTCATTTGCTTAATTGGAAGAAGAGAATAGTGTGGATTCCTGTATGATAAGGAATTTAAACATAGGGCAAGAGCAACACTCATCCAAAGTAAAGAATCCTATATAATGATGACCTTAGGTACAACCACGACAACAAAGAATAAAACTTCTATTAACCTTTTAGTTCTGCCTCGACTTAAAAGAGACCTCTGCCCGCAGTTCTCTCAACAAATGAAGAAGTTAAATTTGTCGGATAGGTAAAAAATTAACGTCTTGCTCACAAGCCAAGCTTTAAAGCTCCTGGATCTGGAATTACTGTATTAGCATGACGGATGGATAATTACCCTAGGGCTTCCAAAGTACCCGTTTCTTTCATGTGCCTAGATATAATGGCCAGCCAGGTTTCAGAAAGAACTTTTTTAACTATTGATCATATCACTTCAAGGGCAATTGTTGAGAAAGGAAAGGCCCTTTTTTTTGTTGATTTCAAAAAGCTGAGGTACAAAAGGAAAACCTTATATTCAAGAAAGAGATGCCTATGTATCTGAATTCAGTAACCATCTCAATGTTCACATTCACAAATTCTTGATGTCTACTATTTTCATATGCATTGAAATCAAACTTACCAGATCGTCACTTTCTTTATACATGATGGTATTACTTGCTTCCACTTGGAGCTGCCAGCCTGGGACTGCATTTAACCTTTGTCTGCCATGTGCTTCTCATCGATCCACTGTGGAAACCTTGTTATATCTTCTTCCTCAACTTCCTGGTCTCTATGGTCTAAAGTTGTCCAGACCAACACCATGCACAGAAAAACTCAAGATGCAATTAACAAAATGCAAGACTTAAATTTGAGAAAAAATATTGCTTAAAGTAATTACAACTGACAAAGATCAAAACTTATCTGCAGAACTTCTGCAACGAGAAGCCGTATCCCTTGCTTTAAATTCTTGCATTCAGCACCGTCTTCAAAGAATTGTGTCTTTGTCTTGAAAGTTGTGCTAGCTATCTGGAATGGGCTAGTTTGACACCATCCTCTATGCTCTGCTCCTAGTTGCACAATTGTAACAATACGGAAATGTTAAAGAAATTTTGAATAACCATTGATGCAGTATAGACATAGATCATTTGAAAAACAAGAGTTCAATAACAAAAAGCCAGGGTCCCGAAATTTATGATGCATCTCATCACAAAGCTTGCTGAAAGCCATAGCCATATTCAGAAAATTGAAGCCCAACACTGGGCTAGCAAAAGAGCAGTCGTCTTTTGGGAGGATAAATAAATTGGAACAATCGCTACTGGATTTGGAAAAAATAATGTCCACATAACCTGGTATTGGAAAACATGAAGATAATTGTTGATCCTGGATTGGCAGATTTCTTGGCACCGGTCAGCCATCAGCAAGACTGCTTCTGAGAAGGATCCAATCAAAACCTTTGTTGCAGCCGCAAAACAAACTCTCCTAAAGCCGATCCCTTTTGGGGTAGCGGTCTGCTTACCCCTGCAAAGCCGCAAACCAATGGAACAAAATCTCTTTAAATCACAGGTGAAAACCTAGTTCTGATTACAGATGGCATGTTTGGGAAATGGCTTGTCTTGCACCAACGAAACTCAGTTCTGTTGCTTCACAAAAAGGCCACGAACTGCTCTCTGCTGGACTGCGACCCCAAAAAAACCGAAAAAGCGATATGCTCTTCCCGTGCCGACCCTAAGAATCAAACCTTTTCTTTGTTGAACCGCGAACCCAGTGGATGCCGATTATCAGAGGAGGTGTTATTTTGCCAACAACAACCCTAGAAAGAGCATGAATTGTATGCCGAAGAAATAGAACTCGGAAAATATAGCAAGCGACGGACTATGGTAAAGCAAACAGAGAAACGGAGATGCTCTGGAAAAATCGTAAGCAAAAGAAAACAAAGAGAAAACTAAGGATCTGGGCAAGTGACCTCAGGGAAAATCCAGCATGGAGATGCACAAAAGCGCATAAGAACAACCGGAAATAGATAAAAGCAGCAACTGTGACGCTTCAAATTCAACCTCGCTCTCATAATTCCACGCCACAAAATCGGAATATAGAGCTCCACGCCGGCCTTCAAGAAGATGAAGCCATCGCCATCGCACTGCCCCGACTTTAAGTTTAAAACTTAGAATCAATTTGATTACAAATCTTCCTCAAGCGATCATAACTTCCCAACGCTAGCTATGAACAGGTGGAATTTCCATGAATTTCCATGACCATAGATTGAATCCAACGATTTTAAAGCACTCCAAATGGACAAAAATCTTAGCTGGCAGCAACGTGGACAGCTTCAAATTGATTTAAAGTGTCAACTTGTGTTTGTGCAAACGTGCGAAAAAAAAAACTAGTTAAAAGCACGTTTGTTTACTTTTTTATAGAAATTACATGTTTAGATTGGTTACTTTTCATAAAAATTACATGTGTAGATAATGTTCTTTTGCCTAATTTTTCTAACAATCTCGTTCTATTTTATTTCTACATTCGGAGATTTTGATTGAAATGCCAATGAACGTCCACGTGTACGAACATGTTATTGTGGTATGGATTTGTAATGTGAAAATTTATTGTTGACTAATATTTCACTTAAACATATGAAAACTTCAGAATTAAGCAGGAATGTTACGTATTTGAAGTACAAAATTCATGAGTGCTCCTAGCTCATGTGTAGTAGCATGAAACTGCCATGGTCTTGTTGATTTTGTAAAACATCGGCTTTCATTTTCCCACGCTTGGCAATGAGTGGTCCTAGCTCACGTGTAGTAGTGTGAAACTGCAATGATCTGGTTGATTTTGTAAAACATCGGCTGCCATATTTTTTTTCCTACGCTTTAAGTACCAGTATTTCTTAGAACTGGATGGGTTGCTCTGTAAGTTGTTGTATCCATGCGTTATTGTATTTAATTTTGCGATGTAAATTTTCTCTAGCTTGTTTGCACTTGTTTCAATATGAGTTAGTTTTGTCATGTGTGTAATATATTTTATTGGCCTTACAACATTAAACCTTCGTCTAAGGTAGTTTAATTGTTAAATGTTAGGTGTTTTTATGATGGATGTATATTAGCCACTATAGATTGTATATTTAAAAGCAAGCTTGTTTTGAATTGGAGTATCAATTGTCTTTTAAGCTAAAATTTCAATTACGCTGAATGTTTCCTCTTGGGAAGAATTCTATGTTGCCGTATAGTTCTAACGCCAGATTGCTATCCAATATATGGGTGACCTTCTCAATTGTCATGGGGTTGTTTTCTTTGTGGTCATGGTTGCATGATCCCATCATTTTCTCCATCAGTTTTTGTGCAGCTGGCCTTTTCAAGCGAAGGCATGCTGGGATCCTGACGTTGTAGCCAAAATGTAGGATGCTCATTTGATATGAGTTTATTCCGTTAGATATTTTCTTGAGAAGCTCGTTGCCTTCAGTTTTCGTTAACTTTGCATAATCAGCGACAACATTGTTTGCTTTTAGAAAATACTTCAAGAAACCTGGGTTTTAACAAACGAAGAGTTTTAGCGAGAAAACTTGTAGCTAATGGTTAGCTTGAAGATGCGTTAGTCTTATAATTGACTAACTGAACCATATAACAAATCAATTTGAAATCAGCTTAACCGATGACATAAGGGAACTAGAATGCAATGGATTTTTGAAATTTTTCATTAAGATGATGTTTGAAGTTTGTTGGTCAGGACATCCCTTGAGTGCTATATGATATCTATTGGAAGCATGTTTTCCAAGAATGGGACAATCATTTTTACAGAACTTGCAAGCTATTTATTGGGTTTATGCATGGATACCTATGGATATGCATCTGCTCAAGAATGCTCAATGTTATGATGATATAAATCAGCAAGTTGTTAAGGTTTACCTTCTGCAGGATCTTCATTGTTGTTCCTTTGGAAGTCGTTCCTGTAATGTAACAGGTAGTCATTTTACAACAGACATGAATTTTGGGCTCCAGATTTAAATGTGCATTAGACAAAGTTTACCTTTTTGAAGGATATTCCAGAAAATGTAATCTTTGAAACCTTAGAGGTGAATCTGCACAATAACATATAACAGGCTTAGAGATGAAACCTTATAGATGAAACCTTAGAGATATGTAAGAGGTTATAATATTTCTCATTTCAAATGCTTCCAATAGCAAACTTCACACCATGCATTGTCCGCATAGAAGAGGCAATTATTATTGCTAAAGAAGTTGGTCCTGGATTTGAAACAGTTGATGTATAGGTTATTATTCTCATAGATATGTTTGCAACATCTGGAAGCGTAACAGAGGCCCACAAATGTGTGATATCTAGGTATAGTGTCATGGAATACAATCGTTATAGGACATGCTCGACACGAGAATGCTATTGTTGAGTTAACAAAATTGGTTGATTTTCCAATACGCTAGCTTTAACAACTCCAATTACGTACATTTTTTCTTGGTGGAGGTTTTTGGTTCACCATATTAGGTATCAGCATCATGTCATTCAACCTAAATGGTTCACCTTCAACCAATCTGTAGTTGACAACTAGGGTTGTGAATCCTGGGCCACATCAGGTTAGGAGCATTTCTTCATATCCCATCATTATTATTTTAAATATCAATATCTTCTCTTGTTATTATGTATAAAAGGTTTGTAATTGGGGTCGTTCCTTTATTCCGTGCATCTCTATATGGGAGAGATCTTTCTTTAATAACAGAGACGCATCAAATTTCTTTAGAATTTGTAGTACATTTATCTAAAAGTTGATTCTAGCATGAATCTATAAGTCTTTTCCATATTTATGCAACAGAAATAAATGCTAACAGACGGAAGAAAATGGCTTTAGCCAACGCATTTTGTTTAGAAATAAAGTTGGCCTTAGTAGAATAACACAATCAAAATTACCCACTTCCTAGGAAATAAGGTCATACAATAATTGCACACACTTTGGTAGTTTTCCCTTATTGGTAGAAATAATTGCTTAAACATTCGATTCCCTTCTTCAAACTAGAAACCTGTAAACTGCAGAAGGTCTACCTCTTTTATAATTTCACGGTAGTACTAAGATAGTGTTTTATGTTGTTTGAAACAAACAACTCGATAATGCTTGATCTTGATCTGAGCAACCAATTCCAAATAGAACTTGAAACAGTAGAATTTGGCAAGATTTGAATTTATGTGCTACAGTAGAAGAACCTGTAGAAAGTGGCAAACAAACATTAGTATTTCAACCACCATGAGTTACCACCATGAGCGTTTCACCAATCATTCCCTTTCTTTGCTACCCAATTGAAAGGAAATTGTTCTGCGATATAGATCCCTAACGCTATTAGACTTCAGAGCTACATTATGGATGTCAATGCGATTGGAATAGACAGCTCTGAATGAGATAATCTATGTAAACAAAAAGAGATTCTAGAAGCTTATTTAAAAGAAAAGAGTGGATACCCAAGTCACGCTGGAATTTATGGTACTTGCACAAATGCAAAGGACAAGAAATAGAATGCAGATGAAAGCTCCTATTGTCACCACTTCCTATAGCACCAATAAACGTTGATTTTGGAGTCCGAAAATTACACAATAATGGCCTTTGAGCAGGCAACACTCTTGTCCTAATGGGAACCAGTCCTTCTCACACATTGGAAGCCTGCTGAAGTTGGCAATTGCAGAAAAATGTTGAGTTTGCACTGACAAAATCCAGAAATATCTATACTTCTCATGAGCCATATCTACCAGCCAATTTGGAAGAATTTATTATCATATATCTTGTTGCTGGCAGTCTGATTTTGTTCCTGTCCTCCAGAGGGTAGTTGCTTTAGTAAGGGTGGCTCGGTATTGACACCAAAACATGTGGCTATGCATTTACATTATCTTATACATGAGGAAGATTTTTTGCCAGATGCTCGAACATATGTTGCTGCAGTGAAGGCATGTGCTCGTTCTGCATTAAAAGAATCAAGCAAGCAACTGAATGTCGAATTCCCTAGTTCCATGAAAAGGACGTAGCCATTTCTTCCCAACTTGCAAATACCGAAGTTGGACATTTTTGTGGCAGATGCTTTGTTGGATATGTATGCTAAATGCTCTAGGATGGAGCCTGCTTATAGAGTTGTTAATAGCATGCTGCACCATTCGAATGTGACATGGAATTACCTGATATTTGGCTATGTAGACAGTGGGGAGGCAGAATTGGCACTACATTTATTTAAGTGCATGCAGGATGAAGGTTTTATACCACATGCTCTAGCCATACTTAAGGCATATGCTAGCTCTGCAGAAAAAGAAGAGGCCAAGCAACTGGAAATTTGTGAAAATAGGTAGCTTGAACAAGGCAATAGCTGCCCACTCTCAAACTCTTCTCAAACTTCTAAGAGTGGGATGATGTAAATATATTTTTGGTAAACACATTGTTAGGTGTGTATGCTAAATGTGGGAACATGGTGCATGCACGCTTTGAATTTTAAACCTGTTGAACATGTCTGTGGTAACATGGAACACCATGATATTTGGGTATGCAGAGAACGAAAAGAATGAGTTAGCTAAGGACGAAAATTTACCTGCTATCAACAAACCAATTCGATTTGTGTTCATCCACAACAGAAGTTCCGTTGAAATAGAACAGGTATGGACCTGCAAGTTTGAACAAATATAAACATGTAAAACAAACTCCAATACAATAGTGCAGGCTTTAGTTACACTTCAAGGCCAAGTGTAGCCATATTCAAAGATCTATGCTTCAAAATTCCAGCAGGGAAAACTGTGGCGTTCGTTGGAGAAAGTGGTTCTGGAAAGAGCACCGTTATTTCGCTTATTGAGAGATTCTACAATCCTTCTTCATGTACAAAGTAAAGTCATTTATGTTTGTATCTATGTTGTCTACAAAGGGGAAATCCTGCTTGATAGCCACGACATTAGAACCTTAAAATTAGATTGGCTCAGACAACAAATGGGTTTGCTCAATCAGGAGCCAGTTTTATTTGCAACAACCATTGAGGAAAACATACTCTATGGCAAGCAGGACGCAATGTTTGAAGATATTGACGAAGCCACAAGTGCTCTAGATGTAGAATCAGAATGTACCGTTCAAGAAGCCTTAGTTCACCTCATGATAGGGAGGACAACGAAGAGTTTTTTGCCAGAACAGATCCCCAAGCATTTGAAAATCATTCCAGAAGTGCCCATTCCGGAAGCTCATGCTTATATGTCCATTTTGAAGTTCTTATCTGCCCATTCTTATCTGTTCTTCCCAGAGCAGAGCCATGGCCAGAGAAACCGGATGGCTTTGATACCTAAAAAGGTTGAATAAAAAAAACAACAAAATGGGAATTTTCTCTGTAACCTTAGAATGCCGGAAGACCACCGCTTTAATCATAAACTGCATTGTTGTTCAACCTCCTGACATTTATATCGAAAATGTTCCAAAATTAGCTCTGTGAACAAAACTCCAGGCTTTCTCACTGCACCGAGAATTGCAAGAGATAGCGTGTTCTCCCTATGTCGGGTATTTTCAATCTCTGCATTGTTGCTTTCTACTCGTCCATAACCTGGTTCATTGTAGTAGGGATTACTTACAAAAATAAGGCTCTGGATTGATATAAGAACCTGCAACAAAGTTGATTTCCCAGGAATCCAACCAGGACCATTCCATGTCCCTAAGAGACTTAAACAAACCTTCCCAGAATCATACAAATTTGGATTAAAGCGGACTGTTCCACCTCCTGTTGTTAAAAATTGTACTTGTGGGGGTTGATGAGGATAATCTGCAACAGTATAACAGTCTTTAGAATTTTCTCTGCTAGTTTATGCCAATAACAGGCAAAAATCAGCCATGTTTACAAACTCGATTCCTTCAATTTGTGCAAAGAAAAAAAGGAAGAGACAAGCTTACAAACGTGCTATTAGTTAAATCTTCCACAATTATATACGCGAAACTATAAACAAAGCATAAACAGTAACAATACCTGGTGGAAGAAATATATCGAAAATAAAAAACCCATTTTGATACGGAGTACCATGAGAACCAATTATTAAAGCACGTAAAACATCCATCCTTTTTTCATCCACACAGACATGAATACTGGATTCCCATTCCAGTGGCAATGTTGTTGCAAGGGACGCAATTTCTTTTGATATATGCAGCATTCTCTTGTGATTATGAATTCCACCATTATCAATGGTTGTTGAACAAGGCAAATTCCCTTCAATGTGATTTTTGAAATAATGTTTGTAGTTTCCATCTTGGTATGCCATAGATACTAGTCTGAATTGTAAGCTTTTCAGCTTGCCAGTATAAGCAGAAACAAATTGCTTCATTTCTAGGCCTGTTTCAACATCCTTCAATAGTACACCTTTGGAATGTAACTCAACAAAATTTTGTAAATTTTCATAACATTTGAAAAGTGCTCCAGCTAGACTAATATCAAGGTTTTCACTATCTGCTTTACGGCTGGAATGATGCAACATAATCTTGGACTGATTGTAAATATTCTGCATCTTGTTTAATAAAATACTTCTGCTGCCCAAATTATTGCTAAAGGTTTCATCCAGCGAACTTTCAGTTTTAATGACAAGCGGAATTAACTCTTTGTGCAGGCAAATTGCATTTATAAGAGAGACCATTTTAAAATAAAGGCCTTTCCTTTCCGTAATGTCAAGCATTGAGTCATTTGAAGCCAAATGAACAAGGACACGGGAGAGAATATTCCTCCATGTAAAAAGAGAGGATACTGTAAGACCCAAAGCAGGAGATTCACCGGCTTTTGTGGCTTCTTCCTCCAAGATTTCAGCCAAATAACCTAAAGCTTCTTCAATGTGCTTATCAAAATCTAATTCCGCTCGCCTTGCAGCAGTCTGCCATGAGTCGATCTGGCTTTTGGTGGTAGCACCTCCTCCAAAACCTGTTCCCCTTGCCCAGACTGTCTTTTGGCTCTCACTGCTGCTAGCCTTGAATACAATCTCCTTCCTCTGCTTTTGTGAATCTTTGCCACAGTTAAATGCTTCAAATATGTCTCTCATCTCAGAAAGTTGACTATATAGCTCGAATGGGCTTTGTCTATCACATTCAAGATGGAATTCCGAGTTAGTTGTCCTTTCTGTCATTGGCAAACTCAATCCCTAAGAAATGTATCCCACTGCTCTTTCCTTTCCAACTAAATCAACCAGCTCCAGCTCACTCAATTCCACATTGCATCTACAAATAGGGCACAAAAATCACAAAGGAATAGATAAAGTTGTTTGCAGTTCCAAACTCCTTTTAAACATGAATAATACCTGGACAATGGACAAGTGATCCTAGGAAAAGTTCTTGCTAAAGTAAAATCTTCTGCTTTGGGCGCCATCCGCTGAGGTATCTGCTTTTCCAAACACTCTCTACAAAATTGATGCTGGCAATGGATCACGAACAAATCTTTGGCTTTAAGGACTTCACAAAGTTCACATTTGCCCGACATATCTAAAATAATTCAAAAAATGAAACGATGAAATGAGAAAAGAGGCAAGTGGTCTCTGCAGCTTCCGGGTTCTCGATGGCGCTCTGTTTGGACGTGGACATGGAGCTCACTTCCCCCACCGAAGGTTAGGGTGCTTCTGTGGCAGGTGGTGCACCGCTGTATCAGGGTGAATGCCCTTGTGAGTCAGTTTAGGCCGGGTGTGAGCCCTCTCTGCCCTTGTTGTGGCCTTCATCGTGAGACTGTGGAGCATTGTCTGGTTTTATGCCCTCACTTGCAGGCGGCCTGGGATTGGGTTAGGGCTCGGTTTCAGGTGAGATTGACTGGCCAGCAGTTGCTGCTCCATGTGTATCCTGGTGCTTGGCCGCTCTTGCGGAAGCAAGCCTTGCATCTGTGCATGGCTTGGTTGGTGTGGCTGATTTGGAAGCGGCGGCAGTTGTGGATCTTTCAGGGGATTCAGCAGCCTGCAGCCTCTCTGATTCCTCGACTCAGGTACAAGCTATTTCAAAGCTTTCTGGTGTTCCCAGGATTGGTAGAGCGGAAGTTTGCCATTTGGCAGGACTTCTTGGGTGTTGTAGATGGTGATGGTCGGTTTGTACAGCAGTAGAGTTGCAGTTTTTCTGTGAGTTTGTTATGGAGTGTCGAGGTATCGCTGTCTCTTTGAGGCAGTTCTCCTTCCTCCTCACTTGCTTTGTAACATTACCATTCTTTTAATATATTGACGACACAGTTCTTCAAAAAAAAAAAAAAAAAAAAAAAAGGAGTTTTACGACATTTATGCAACCCTATAGAATGCTTGACAATTATCAAAATATTAAGAACCCAACTTCTTGCAGGAGATTACAAACATTTGACCAGAATTATAACATTTCTTCTTCATATCCTGCCTAAAGTACCTTTAAATTCAATCTCTCTAGCCGGGGCATAACCACCAACGCTACCCTGGAGATAGACATGCTGGAATTTCCCGAGTTTTTTCTCCACCGTAGATCGAATCGGACGACTATGAGGCTCTCCACATGCACAAAAATCCCAACTGGCTGCAACGTGGATAGTCTCAAATTGCTTTAAAGTCTACAAAATTGATGCTGGCAATGGATCACGAACAAATCTTTGGCTTTAAGGACTTCACAAAGTTCACATTTGCCCGACATATCTAAAATAATTCAAAAAATGAAACGATGAAATGAGAAAAGAGTTTTACGACATTTATGCAACCCTATAGAATGCTTGACAATTATCAAAATATTAAGAACCCAACTTCTTGCAGGAGATTACAAACATTTGACCAGAATTATAACGTTTCTTCTTCATATCCTGCCTAAAGTACCTTTAAATTCAATCTCTCTAGCCGGGGCATAAACGCTACCCTGGAGATAGACATGCTGGAATTTCTCGAGTTTTTTCTCCACCGTAGATCGAATCGGACGACTATGAGGCTCTCCACATGCACAAAAATCCCAACTGGCTGCAACGTGGATAGTCTCAAATTGCTTTAAAGTCTCAACTCGCGTTTGTGCAAACGTGCGGAAAAAAAAAAAAAAAATTGTTGTGATCTACACCTTATTCCACAATAGAAAACGAAGACAAAAATTGTCCTGAATAATATTGGCACTCAACCCTAATGCAAAATCTGCTGCGATCGGCCAGGACGAATGTTTGTGCTACCGCAATCCCAACCTGTTATCCATGGCTTCTTCTCCAACCTCAACCCCTCCCTCTAGAACTGGCCAGGTAGGTTTTGGTTATGTCTGTAATGTTCAACGTGGTGGACATCTAATCCTCGAGCAAGTTGCTGCTCAATTTTTTAATCAGTAAGAGATGTCTTTTTGTTTCTCATTTTTTTCGTCGCGATTGAAATTATAGGTGAGCACTTTGAGGCCTTACTTGACATGCATCAGGAACACCTTGACAGCTGCACTTTGCTTACAGGTAACCTCCCAAGCTATTGTAAGTAATGTATCCAGTTTGCTATAGCTGTTTAGGCACATGAAAATATTGAGCAAATTCAAAACTGAGTAATGGTTCTATCCTGAATGGCTGCTGATCTGATGCCTGGCATCTTGTAAAAATCATCTTTTCAAAGACTGATTCAAGCATTCATGGGATCATCATATTAGGCAAAGTATTATTATTATGCTTGAATTTAGCATATGCATTTGACATTTATGTCGGAGAAAATGACATGGCGACCATGAGAGATACTTGCTATCTTGGATGATCGTGAGACGCACTTAAATGGCTCCGTCTGATGTTCATAATATGCAACGAAGGCCTAAAAAAGTAATCCTTCCCAACTTAGATAATGTCATTCAGCCGTATTAATGTATTTTAAAGACATGGGTATTTGCGGAAAAATGTGAGTATAGAAAGGAATAAATATAAAGGAATATGATACCAACCATCGTGACAATGGTTGGTATCATAAAGTAGTTGCATGGTTGAACCGTTGGGGTATCTCAATGGTAGATATACCTACAAAAACAGAGGGGATCAGGGACTGGGTCAGAACGAGAGTTGTTGATAAACTATGGGCAAATGCACAAGGAAAAATGGAGTTCTATAAACGAGAAATTAATCCTCTGGTTACTTACACAGTGCAGCAGTATCTTCTTGATCCTTTACCTAGAGCACACCAAACACTTGATTTGTCGGATGAGGGTTAGCTCCCACCACCTGCAAATTGGGTGTGGTCGATGGCATCAAATCCCCAGGGCCCAGAGAACATGTGAAGTTTGTGGATTACACGAAGTGGAAGATGAACACCATTTTCTAATCACTTGTCCAGCATATGTGGCAATTAGAGATCGTCATGAATTAAAAGAATTTGTTCTTCAAAATGTATATACCAGTTACTTGTATCTTTCCGTGTGGAGATGTTACAAGTTCATGAGGTGTCTTTACAGAGGTGGATTGATCTGTAGCTCATTTTTATGGAGCACCTTATTTTTGTAGTTGTTTTTTGTCTCCTAGACAGTAGGTTCTCCATGAGATTGTGAATATATTACATTACATTATTTAGAAAGAAAGCCTTTCGATTTTTGCTGGATCCACACCTATTTGTTTTTGAGACGAGGACTATCATTTAACAAAATCTTTGTAATGCTAGAAACTGTGTTATGTACCTATACTTTCATTCTTTCTGCTTTTGCTTACTTTCTGTTTCCATCAATCCCCTTTTCTTGCATTTCTAATCTCCTTTCTCATATGTGCATTTGAAGCACACAAGATGGATGTTATCAAATTACTTTTTAAAATTTATTAACTGTTGACGACATTACTCAGTGGTTTGACTTTTTGTTTGGGACAGAACTTCCCTTGTCAAGATGTTGAGAGGCATAACAAACCTGAAGTAGAACTCAAGTAGGTTTGACTAATTCATATGTAAGCGGTTGAAATCAAGCAACATTGGCTTTAATGGTAGTTTAATTCTTGATGCAGGACAAATTCAGAGCTGTTGCTAAACCCTGTGAGTACTCTTGTTGCCAGGAAAAGTGATTTTCAAGTGCAAAAAATATGAAATGTCTACGCTTGTAAACACCTTTTCTGAAATGCTCTATTCAAAGTACAGTTTGGATGCCAATTTTGAGGTTGGAGCAGCTTCTCAGTCTTTGTTCAGCTCAACATTCTGATCACAGGGGGAGCTGAAATGTTTTCCAGGTGCTTATTTGTAGAAACGAAGCAGAGAGATGCCTTATAGAAACTTCGGTGAATTCGTTGCGGATAAGCATAAAGGCAAATAATCTTTTCCCTTTCGTCTGCAGATTGTGTTGAAAATGGTTGAAGCAACCCACGTCTGCATCTTGAAAAAATTAGAGTTATTTTCTGCATGTTAAGATATCTGCAGTCGGAAATCCAGTGGCTGTGGCCTTTGCTCAAATCTTTAAAATATTTTTGTCTTTAGTGCTTGATATCTTAGCATTTGTCATTCTACAGGTGAAACAGGCAGATGAATTGGAGAATATATTAACCAAGAAATTTCTGAGATTCCTCTCCATGCGAGCAGAGTCATTTGAAGTCTTAAGGAGAAAACCAGTTCAAGTACGTTGATTATCCTTCAGTTCCACAAATCCAAAAGCCACAAGTAGTTTGTTGTATATCCCAGCCTCGCCTTTATTACTGCAAAACAGGGGGCTTTTTTGAATATTATTCGATTTTCTTTATCCAATGTATGTTCAAGCTTCAAGCACAATATCTTTATCCAAAACAGCTTCGAACTTTACAAATATAATGCTAATTGGACAAATGGCTATTACCATTTGACAAAGTGTTGTGCAGCAGCAGAAGCACCTAAAGGAGAATTTGGTGTGTTTCCAGTCAGTAATGGAACACATACTTATACGTGCCTGTGTGCACATGCATGCACGTGGGCAATTCAAAGACTTCTGGACTTGGTTCTTCTAATTGAATTGCATCCATGTGGGCAATTTAGAGAACTTTTCCTTGGACTTGGTTCTTCTAAATGACTGGGATCTTACACATGAGATGATTTTTCATTTCACAACTGGGCTAATTAACTTGTTCTTATTTCTTTCATCAGGGTTATGATATCAGTTTCTTGATTACAAACTACCATTGCGAGGAGATGATCAAAAGCAAACTAATTGATTTCATTGTGCAGTTTATGGAGGTAATGATCAGAACTCGTGATTACTATGTTTCTTTTGATTCTTAGGATTTAAGCATCCCACCACAATGATGTATAGCAACCTTCTGATCCATGCCAACGCACCAAGCTTTAGTGGTTGCAGCTGTATTTAACATCTGAGGAAGTTCATATCTGCATGCCTAACATGATTTTTTAAGCCTGCATAATTTCATGGGTTATGTCATTTCATTTATAAGCATGGTTAGAGTGACTTGTACTAGAAAAAGAAGGGGAAGGGGAGAAGGTGAAGGAGAATGTCTTTGTATATGGCAGGCGGTCTTTTGTCCCATCATGGCATTCCCATCATGGCATGTACAAGCAAATTTGTGGAATTGCATCCTACTAGAAAAAGGAAGAGGTAGAGAAGGGGGAGGGGGTAAAGACAAGAGGGAAAGGAGTGGAAAGGGAGAAGGAGACATACTTATTTGTGTACCTCTGCATGTCTGAAGTATTTAATTATTATTTTGTCACTAAAGATAGTTGATTTTTTAGCTTGATAATGGATGCTTTTTTCAGAATTCTTGGGTGTTTAATTTTGTGCACAGGACATTGATAAAGAAATAAGTGAGCTGAAGTTGTCTGTTAACACCCGAGGTCGGCTTGTTGCAACTGAATACTTTAAGCAGTTCATTTAGGGACCCATGTGCGGGTAAGAAAACCATATTGCCTGACATATTGGAAAGGATCTATTAGCTGATTTTGATTGTCAACGGGGAGAAAGTAGTATTGTCGTGTATTTTTTGCACACCAATGAATGCAACTTGACGAAGCGAGACATAGGACACCTGCTATTTAACGTTTGCAAAGTGATGCCAGTTCATTCACAATTCATGAATGTACCGCACATGCACTCACAATGCTGGGCAATGTTCTACTTTTTAGATGAGAATATCTTATGGATAAGGTAGGTGCTAGCACTTGCATAAATGCTATGGATGCTAACATGGCATTAAGCTAACTTAGAATATGGTTAAACAATATAATCAAGGGTCTTTTTTCAAACCCCGTTGGAATAAAACATAAAGATGGGATCAATTCCAGTTGCATTTGCATTTTGCTTTTTAGTTGACCATTTGTTTAGTGTATGCAACTCTTTCGAGGTTTGCTTTGTGGGATATGGACAATGTGGGGAAATTTAAACATCAAAGGATAATAGGAAGAGATTGAATCTGGACCCATTGCGTATGGGCACCGGCTGTTCCCAAAAACTTGGTGGGGCTAGTCTTAGTTTTACAGCCCCCATCTGACGTGGCACAAATCTCAGCCCTTGATTTTCAGATTGCATGGTCTGAATCTCAGGTAGGGGGCAACAAAAGTGTCCTCTGGTTGGAGCATTAATGCCAAGCAAGATCTTTTGTCATGGCACTTTTTCCTATCCCAGCAAAGCTAATTGCTTGACTTTGTTGGAAGACATGGTCAATTTGTTGGAAGACATGGTCCTATAATCAATTTTTTTTTATGTTAGAAGTGTCTATGAAAAGGCATATGTTTAATCTAGTAGTTGAGCGTGCTTGTGAATTGTTCATTCTTTCTTTGTCGATTGATTGTTCAAAGGGAAACTTTGGGCATTAAAGGTAATGTCTTCTAAAGGAATATTCTTGGGTGAAGGACTATCATTCAATCAAAACATATCACAACATATATAATGCAGCTTCCTTTTTTGTTTGATCGTAATATTTGTTTGGCACGTATGAGAAGACTATAGTCAATATTAAGCCTTGCGATATGGGGGATTCCCTCGGTGAATCTTCCCATTTCTTGTCCTGCAAGCAATCTCTCTATACTCTGCTTCGCATGCTTAGGGGGCATCTCCCGATTTCAGGGCTTTGTTGTGCCTTGTGGCAAAGTCAGACACAGAACTCGTCGTTCCCATTAGGTTCAAGCAATCTCTGGCAAAGCATTGCCTTAGCATTGCACAAATTTGTTTCACCAATTCATGACAGGTGTGACAAGCAAACAGATGAGTTTTAGCTTCAATTCGAGTTGCAAATCTTCTCTTTCTTCTATTTTGTTGCTGCATAGCTCTTAAGATTAGATCTGCAGAGAAAATTGGATGGAGGTTTTCCTGGAAGTGACCGAACTCAAGTTCTTGAGATTTTAGGGATAAACTTATCCATCTGCTTGCTTGCTCTCCGGATATTGCTGCGTTGTGCTCCGACAATGGCGGCGATTTTTGCAAGGTCGTCCCCTTTCATGTGGTTCACCATTCAGGGTATTTTAAGTCAATTTCATGCAAGACTTGATTTTGTATAGGGACCTTTCCTATTTTTCCATTGATGCTAACTCTGATAGAAATTAGGAAGCATTTTGAAGAAGTTTTATATGAAGTATAAGCAGTAGAGCAGTAGGATGTTTAAGAAAACCATGATCAGTCCATAGAAGTTGGGGATGATCCATTCGGGACATAACAATGGGGATTTTGGGCCAGGAAAAATGCATGCCTTATCAAATATGGCAACCCAATTTCTCATATTGCAAGCACGAGCAGATCATCCTCCCAGATTTCTTCGCCATAGCCCTATTTGTGCACGGGCACTCATAAAGCCCCAACGAGTCTACAACCCAACAAAACTGTAGATAAAGCCAGTTGCGGCAATCTAGCAGAAAAACGATAAATGCATCTAAATAATGAAAATAAAAAGCATGGCTTCATATTGGTATCCAGCCAAGTTTTCTTCTTAAAACATTTCTCTGCTTTTTCATGCGTTTGCAGGTAGAGGAGGGTGCCCATAAACTGCCCACTTAAGTGAAAAACCTTTATTACAAAATTTTTTTTTGAATCTCCTATTTTGAAATAATATTATGAATTTTCAAAGTTTAGCTTTCAATTGATACTAAGCACGAGTTGTTTCGACAAATTGGAAGGTTGCTATAAAGATTTCAAGTTGTATGGTAATTTTGATACCAATAAACCCTAAAATGCCGTTCAATGGACCACAAAAAGCCCTCCAATAGACCACTAAATACTCACAATTGACCTTCGTTGGACTACAAGTGCCCATCAATAGACCATGCATTTAGCTCAATTTTTAATAGTTCTTAAGGTAGGCTATTGAAGGGCAAAGGTGGGCTATTAAAAGGCAAAAGTGAGCTATCAAAGGGTAAAAAGTGGGTTGTTAAGGGGCAAAAAGTGGACCATTGAAGGGGAGTGGATGAAAGAAGGGCATCCTCCCCTAATTGCACATCCACAATAGTAAATTCGGAATAGGGCTACAGATTCTAGTCCCAGCCACGGCCAGTTTCTTCTACTTTATTTGGCAACTATTTTGTTTTTCGATGCAATTATTTGCATATGAGCTTTTCCCTCAAAAAAAAGAAAAAAGGAAAAAAAAAAAAAGAAAAAAAAAACACTCTATTTTTTCATGTCTTTGCAAGCAATTATATATCCACGGGTGTATCGCTGATTCCATTTGTCATGTAACAAAAATCCACCTGCAATAGATGAATTAGAAGCTGGGCTTCCTAACAGGTTTTTGAGATGAGCATGTTTTCGAAGGCTGCATCTATGGTAAATACTAGCTCGCTTTAATCGCCATGATGGTTTCGATGAGCACTAGGAGGGCAATAGAAGATCTTGGTTTGCTCAAGGCAATTTAGATAAACACAAAAAGGGCACAAAAAGGCTGCTCATCAAAATCGCTGCAGCGATTATCTTGAGCACACATACTATTTTTTGAAAGATTATATTTTTGTAAGGTTGAGCAAAAAAATTGTTTTTCTTTTATAAGGTTATATTTTTAGTTGCTTTTAAAATGCATAAATAAACATGTTATTTTTTTAGTGAGTGTCCAATATGCACTCGTTTCTAATCTCAGTAGATCGCAATGGCGATCTTGACAAGCCCACCATGTACAAAATTTATAACAATAATTATATTATATTGTAAAAATGTCCCTTAAAAAGTTCATATAGTGGTCTTCTACTATAAAAAAGATCGCAATGGCGATTTGTCCAATTTTTTTCATGTGTGCTGGATCAATGAGGTTCTCGCAGAGGTGTTTTAACGATTTATATGGCCACTGCAACCTATTTCGTACTCAACGAGAATTCCAAATTTCTCAAAGTAATTAATGTTTGCTTAAATAAGGTGGGCAATTGAGAAAAATACAGGATATGTCACATTGAGATAGCACACGTACAAGAGGACAAAGCAGCATAGGAGATGCCGGTTTACTTCCAAAGGGAAAGATGTAATTTATTGAAATGTAAAGATAGAAAGAAATATGTATATACAATTTAACATTGAGCTATGAATATATGAGGCAACATCATCAACACATCCTGTGGGATTGAAACCTATTATCTCAACATATATAAGGCAGTCCCCAATTCTGTTTGATAGTAATATTTTTTCCCCAGCAAACAATTTGGGGGCGATACGTGGAGGACTTACTAAGCGGATCAATTAAAAGGGAAGGCTAGGATCAATTAAAAGGGAAGGCTAGGACAAAAATTGCATTTTTGGCCTAAATGATTGCTGCATCTTATAATTACATGACACGTGCCCTATTAAAAAAAAAAAACCAAATAAAAATTAAATGACGTCCCTTTCTTTCTTGCTACGAAAGCAATCCGGCCCTGCTCAGTTCCAGCCCTGCTCAACGGCCAAGCAATCCCTCAGTTCCAGATCCAGTAAAATTCTCTATGGCAACAGGATTCTGAAGGTCGGATTCCCCCCAAACAGGTGGAGCGACCATGAAGCTCCCCCAGGGGATTCACCTTTCATTAGCGTATAGCCCATGAGAGTTCAACGGAGGGGTGTTTTTTGGACCATTTGCGTACGTATACTTAGGGGTTAGGGGTGATTTTAGGCACTGATCTAGAGCAATATCTATACACACTAGTTATGGTGCCTGGCGTTGCCAGGCTTAGTAACAATTTGAAGACGTAGCCATTTGATTGTTGCTAGAATAGACAATGTGACTTGAAGGGGCAAGGGTAAAATAGAAGTTTTTAAGATTCATTAACATATTTGCGTATAGGTATTTGAGACCTAAACTTTATTATGTTATGTTGGACCAAGTACAAATATTCACAACCCTGAATGTACTATAGAAAAACTTTTGTGGTTCCTCAACACATGCCTATAATTTATGCATGTAGTTATATAACTGCTTCATATAGTTGATCCTTTATTTTCGTAAGGACAATAATATAGGATAAGACTATAGTTCAAAAATTGCAATAAGGAGGATGGTAATGCAAACTAAGTATAATAGATAAGTATCAAATGTCCAAATATCTTTTCTATATGCAGAATGAACCCAAAATAAAGATAATAGCTTAATTTAAGCACTTCTTTAGATAGATCGAAGACTACCCATGCAGTATGCACGCACTCACTTTTCTCACCCTATAGTAGTCGATGAGTGTTTGTGCCTTAATGTGGTTGCCTCTGTGGTATCGGTATTTTCCCATATAGAGGAGATATTTTAAGATAGGCTTTGATAATGTTACGCGATAAATGTTTATTATGTTGCTAGACTCCACTTTGCTATTGATTTATGCAAAATTACACTATATTGACAGCCTACACTCCCAATAATGCCTGTAGTAGCAGCAATGCAGCATGAGCATAGAAGCTCTGGGGTTAACGTAGGCAAAACAGGGATTTAGGATTTAGCAAGATGAAATCCAAATATGCAGTTGTACATGCCTTAAGGCTGATGTACATTCATCCACATCATATTAAAAGGAACACAGGAGAAATATCTATATGAAGAAGAGAATTTGTATATCGAAACTAGTCACTTGAAATGGTAGCATGATATATGGTACTTATATATTTAAGAAACACAACCATTTGGGTCAAAATGGTAACATGATATACGATACTTAGGCACAACATAGATACGATACGAATGGCGATGTTCATTTCGGCACGATGTGTAGTGAAGAGGTAATAAATTTACGAAGTAAGAAAACAGTGAACTAAAGATATGCCATTGCTTTTTTTTTTCTTGTTTTTGAATGAGGGTTGAAACTTCAAAAGTTATTAACATGTATTAAATTGAGAGATGGAAGGGAGACATAAAGAACTGTTTTTATTTGAAGAGGGGGTTTTTAGTCTCGTTTTATAAAAGAGAGGTCAGGGTGAGGGAGCATATGGTGTCATTTGTGCCAATAGCTAGTGGATCATGGATGTGGAGAGCAAAGAAAATATAACTTTTACTGCAACCATGTGTGATCTAGCTCATTAATTGCATATAAAGTTCGACAGCTTTTGATTGGAATATAAGCTCATAAACACATCATATAGAGGATGCTCCTTTTAAAGCACATAGAGGTCAAATAAAAAAATGCAGAAGCTTCAAGCTTTTAAAATTCTGCCACTTCAAGAGGGTTGGGCCTGATTAAGAAGGAAAATATAAGGTAAGAAAATCAGGCTGAGCAAGAGCCTCCGTCTAACATCTTCATAGACATACCGCAACATAGCTCCTTGGGATATACCATTTTATTTGTGTTTAATCATAGCTGTCACTGAGAAACCATTCTAATCTTTGTTGCATTGCACTTTAATATATAGGCAATGGAGTTGTTTCGGTCTGAATGGAGCTTGCATACAGGCCTTCCATAAATGATGTCCACAGACCTTAAACACATCAACAATGACAACGGACCTTTACCTGAAGAAATGCAGATGTATGCAATTGCAGTTATGAATGCTCGTGAAAGAATTCTAGGATCTGCAGCACAGACCATTAGATAAGAGCTCCAACGTTTCATATTGGTGTCTAGGAAGATAGGGATGTCAAAGTTATCTTACTAATACTTTGTGCATTATAAAACTTACAGCAGAAAATAAGGACGACTTCATCCTTTCCAACTCGAGTAAACTGGGATATGAATTTCATGTTCTGAAAGCTCGTCCATTGTGAATCTCTATTGCAATAGATAGCTAGCGATCCAAAGGCCTCTGCTTTTGAAGTATTTCACCCATGCTAGGGTGAAAATATGGAGTCTGACTGATGTCACTTCTTATATAGAAGGAAGACATACATGTAAACCATTTGAATTCCCAGACATGTTTGTTGATGGAAGCAACGGGACTCCTGATTGCAGTGTGCATAGTCTCAGTCCAGAATGGTAAGATCTCTCGACTTCTATATATGGTCCTGCTAATCGTATAGTCATAGGCAGTAAAATCATACTACTCACCTTTTTGAGTAGTTGAAACAGAAATAGGACTCGCCACTGCCACACTTGTCATAGGAGACATCGTTGAAGGATAATCTTAGCAATGCTTCAAGAATCAAGTTGAAGTACCATGCGATTGGACATTGAAGAATTAAAAGAGAAGAAAGAGTGAACGGTCATCTTTTGCATTAGAAGTCGCCCTGACAATAAATGCATGAAATATTTAGTGGGGCAGTTGAGTAGAATGCATGTGCATCTTACATCTAAAATAAATCTACCAGCACGTTTAACTGAAAAGTCAACTTTGAGCCATCATTAAGCACTTGAGAATATGATCGAGCAAGACTTCTTTCATGTTATATGTGGGCAGTAATGGATGAGAAATCAAAGGAAAGGTACAAACATAAAGTATTCATGATTATAAAACATGAATTGTGGAGTCTTAACGTCTTTTGCTCTATGGTGGATGAAATGTCAATATTGCAATATGAAGCCATAAGCAAAGGGTATTACCTCTACAATCGAAGGCACCTCAGTAGCTCCCTAATGCATTTGCAAAACACGTGAGGACATTCACCAAATTGCATATAAATCCTATAGACACGAACATTTGCTAAAATTCATTGCCAGCTTTTCCAGCGGAGGCAACAATATGCTGATTGAATACCAATAGTTAGCAGTTTGCATATGATATTTTGTGGCAAAAACCATAAAGATTAATGCAACTTCATTACCTGGTATCAGTCAGTGTAAGATGCTCCAGTAATTTCAATAGTCTAAGCATGTGCCCATCATCTAGATGCTCCAATAATGTCAATAGTCTAAGCATGTGCCCATCATCTGTACTCAATGTACAGAATACAGATGCACCACTGATCATAAACATGTGAAGCCACAACAGAAATCAGTATAGAAATAGCAGTACAGAAATCAGTAGCAAAAATAGAAATGAGAAAAGAGTGACAATAAGGCACTTATCCAAATATGATAAATCTGCACTCAAATTGCTTTCCTGAAATGCATAGATCAAATTGGGTATATTAACCCCTGTATAATTTTGCAAAAATGGCTCCATACCTTGAAAAAGACAGGATCGATGAGAAAGAAATTGTGTCTAGTACTCTTTAGGAAGTCCCCGAGCTTCAGAAACACAAAAGGCTTAACTCTTTAAGAGTAAATGTTGTTGATTGGACAAAGCCGCTCTCCATGCTATAGCCTGCACGAATCAAATAAAAATGGACCATATTATTAGAATATCTGCACAGTGGCATACTTGCCACAACGTCTTGCAAACCAAATTTCCAGCATCAAAGAGCCTCTTACATGCAATTGGAGAAAGAATGTCCTTGACAAATAATGGAGTAGCAAAATGGTTTGTATCTAGAGGAGATGTAAAAAATGGAGTGGCAAAAAGATCAATGTGTCTGGAGGTGATGCAACTAACAGCTTAAAGCTTTGTGCCTTTACTTGTAAAAGAGAGGTATGCAGAATGAAAATTATGCAAATTCCTAATCATTTTACCATGGAAAGTACATGCATCAACAGATAGTAGCCTTGATTTTGAGCTATCGTTTAGAAAAAGGGTCTGCCTCAAGCTAAACGTAGACTGCAACAATAGATTGCTTCTACAATATCAAAGCTTAAAATTATACTGGAAGCCTAAGATCACCTGCAAGTAAATCCCCTTCCCATCCCGTTGGCGTAACTCTCCCTAGTAATGTACACATCTCTGGATCTGTACTCTGGAAATTTATCAAACCATCCCAAGAGAAAAGCCAGTGAATCTCTCGCTACAATCAGCAAATCCTTGGTTTAATGCACAACATTTCATTCAGCCTAAGCAAATACTGCAGTGCCTATACGAATCAACCCTGTCAGACTTTATATCGTACCTGTTGCTGCATCGTTACATTCTCATAATCCGTAGAAGTATTAGAGTATGACCACCCAACTCCGGCAGGTGTTCTCTCAGATTTTTTTTCCCTGTAATACACAACGGAACTCAATAAGAAATCGAAGTACCTTCTGATTTTGCTACCTCTTGATGCCCTTGCGGCTCCAAGCTCCAAGTGAAGGCTCCAAGGCTCCAGCTCATGCTGCCGGTGAAAGCTCCAGAAGACGATTTTTCCCTCTTATAAACCTGAAACCCTCTATGTTGGCCTTTCGACCAAAATAAGAGTGGAAATAGAAGAAGCAAAATCTAAATTGGAGGCCTGATACAGATCATGTCAAATTTAGGCATCTGTTATGTGGAATATATAACTTCCAGACTATGACACGTAGATTATAAGGTGCTTTTCTTTAAAGCCAATGTTGAGGACATACCCCACTAATAAAAGCCCACTTCTTTCCTGTTTTTGTGGCTACACGATGCTCACCCTGAATTTAAAGTCTACTTCAGGCAGGCAAAGGCAAAACCATTAGACCTTTGTAGACCTTGCTGTTGCTGGAAATTAACATTCTCAAAATCCCAGGATCAGAAAAGAACACATAAATCTTGACTCTTCAGTAAACTAATAACATTTGTCACTGTCATGGCATCACAGAACATATCCTAACATCTCAAGTCGGGGGCCTCAAACATCTGATAGTTACCACCATAATCTGATACTACAAAAATATAAAAATGCCGTCATATGCAGATACAAAACCAGCGGTCATCAAAAGCAAGGAACTTGAGTTCACATAATTGTAGCTCATAAACCCATGATGGAACTGTACAGATAACTGGAAGATCATTTGTGGAACTCAAAACTGATCATTTTTCCATGCCATTAAACATGTAAAGCGATTTCCCAAATACAGCTTTGTCATGAGGGAATGTCTTGACCTTCTGATCCTGTAAAATAATTGTGAGCTCTGAGGCTGCAGTCAATAACGATCATAAGATGAGCGAGCACGGACACCAACTGGATGATCATACATAGTTGGGCCTGGGCGATATCTGTAACCGCCATCATAACGAATGGGCCCTGCACCAAATGAGTAATAGAATTCTCTACGATTTTTGTAAATCGTTAAGTTTTTCCGGCGGCAAAAATACCTCAAAATCATAGGAAATCACTTAAAAAAAATTCCAAAAAGGTTTTTAGCCAAACCTGAAAATCCCAAATTAACAAGATTGATTGATTGATAGGGGTCAAATTGCCTTTTGAAAATGTGTATAAAGGGTTTTTTTTTGCTACCCTCGGAACGCAAATGCCATACCCACTTTATGTATAAGTGCATCCCGGGGAAAGCTCCGCTCTCAAAATGAAAGATGTCACGCTTTTGTATCTGCTTCCTGGGGTTCTTATTCGCTGCGCATTCCTGAGCCAGGGCTTCTAGTGTTTCGAAGAAAAAATTTTCAAGAGTTATTTCGTCCAAAGCTCTTGCCGGAAGATGATTTTTCAGGCGTGAGTATTCCAAAGATAGAGATTCACTACGGCCTCACCACGAATATCAAATAGCAGCAGCTAACATTTCGTCATTTCATAGGAATCCGGCATGTATAAATATAGATAGAGAATCCAGCACCAATCTGGCTTGATGCTGAGGCACCGCTGTCAGAGTAGTAGGAAGCGAGCCGTTTGTAGTGATTTGGGAGCATGGCTACTGCATCTTGCATTTCAGTCTCTTCTTCTTTTGATTCTGGCTGAACAAGGTACCTCCTAGACCATGTCTTCCTGTTGATTTTAGAAAAGTTAGTCCACGGTCTTGAGACAAATATTTCGAATGAGTCTATTTTGATGCATTTTCTGTCAAGAACTTATTTCATATCTCTGTTTTGCAAAAACCCAAAATTCTGTGGTAGCCATAGAGGCAGCTTCCGGTAACCTTCAAGGTACAGTAGCTTCGGAAATCAATAACATGAAGCATCTAATGTCTCTACAACTTCAGGATACCAAATTCACAAGAAGTCTTCCATCTTTAAGCGGTCTTTCATGGCTTACAGACGCATATTTCGGAGGTAACAGTTTTGATACCATACCGGAAGGTTTCTTTGTTGGTCTTGCAAATCTTACTTCGTTATACATTTGAATTGGATCAGATATTCACATTTGAGTAAATTTGAGTTTTATGGTTTCTTTATTTCAAACCCTTATGCTTGTTCTTCCCTATGGTTTATTCTGACTAATGCTATGCTTGCAGTGGTTATTTTTGTTATGCTGAGCCATCCTATGGATCTAAATTCTAACTTCATAACTAACAGGTGACATCAAAGGTTTCTAGATCAAACAAGCAAATACATCAAGAAGGAAACAAATGCTTTATTGATGTTAAATAATTCTCTTGCAAAAACATTGTAATCCATCGTTGCCGGTATTTTACTACACATATATGTACTCTTTACACAATCTACAATAATAAGAAACTACGGAATCTTCTTAATAACATGTTTATGGTTCTTTTCATTTTGGGAATAATATTTTTTTTTATATAGAAGAGTAAAACCTTGTCAAACCTTGGTATTGCTAGTTGTTTCTCAAGACAAATTTGAGTTACTAGATGTACTTGAAAATTACGATCATGCTTACTTAGCATGTGTCTGATAGCAAATTAATAATGGGATAATCTATCCTAATTGTATATTGTAATTGGTTTTATAGAAGTAAGGTTTCAAATATGTGAACATTCTATCTTATTGGATGGTTCTTCCCACTAGTATATTTAGTCTCATGTGAAGATGAACTTGGTGAATAGCACTACTATTTACACAAGTTTGAAATTGTATCTAGAGATTCAGAAGTTTCAGTCCTTTACCTCAAAACTATAGGCTAAACATATAGGAGATTAACATTTGATTTATGCTTCCATGGGGTCTTTTTGTTGTTTTTCCATTAGTTAAACGTGGGTTTAGGAAATCTCAATCACAAAAGACACGATTTCTATAATGAAATGCTTTATATGTTATTTTGCTACATATTCTAAACGAGGTGCACCCTGGACTACCACAGTCGTCGGATCTGTCAATCCTATGGCCCAGACTGTATGTTGGAGCTTCTTGACACCTCTCGTTTCGATTATGCTCAATTATGATTGGGGACGCCTATGATTTTAAGATGTCGAATACGAGTTTGCCTAAGGTTTTGATGGTATAACGAGCCTCTATACGGTGAAATACGGGGATTCGAACCTCTAACAAAATAACTCAATGTCCTAATACGAGTACTTTAACCAATCTAACCAGTGAGCTAATGTGACTATTTTTTATCTTAAATCTATGTTTTTTTTATAATAACCCATTGAATTGTTTTAGAGATATGGTCTATGGTTTCAAGAATTATATCTATATCAAATCCCCCTGGAACCCCCTGTTATTTTGCTACATATTCATTCTAATCACATGAACCATAGATGTCACTAGTAGTTTATCAAATGCAATAGGTAAACTTGAAACTACATGCAGGAAAGGCCCACAATTTGTATGATTGAGACAATGATCTACTCCTATCTACATGTTGGATAATTGTGATTACCTCTTCTTCCTTTGTGTTAGTAGACAACTTCCGCCATCATTTTCTCATGTATGCCACCACCCTTACCCCAAGCAAGTGGCAAGCAATATTCTGGAGTTGACTTAGTGTCTTAAAATAGCATATATTGACTCGTAGTTAGTTGTTGAGTTCCAAATACAACTGTCATCATGTGCTTACAATGTTTGACTAACTACACATTAACATTCAAAAAAAAAAGACAGAGAAAATCAACCTCATGTACTTAAGCACTTTTGTTGAAGATGCTTATTCTACTAAACTAAACATATAATATGTAGGGCATCCTCTTTCAAACTATTCTATTCTATTCTATTCTTTCAAACTTGAGTGAAACTACTAATTGCAAAATTAAAAATGCTTTTGCAAACTCTAAAAACAATGTTTACGTCATATTCAGTCTATTTCATCACTTTAGACATACGACATCTAAAATCTTATATCATAATTACCCATTTCGCCTCAAATACATGACTTCTTAGAACTTGAAGGATTACTACGCAAATTGTTATAGTCATTCTTAACAGTATTGTGCTCCTGGATGAACTGCTTTTCTAACATGTTTACTCATGACGATTGGTAGCATGCCCTACTATCTCAAACTGGAACATGTTTAAACTACCTTCATAGCCTTTTCTTTTTTTAGTCGGCCTCCTTATATGTTGTAAAAATTTAATAAGAGATTTTTAAAAATTTGTAAAACAGAAATTACATTCCCTCCCCTATTTCTTCCTTCAAACTTTTCCAATCCCACTCTATCTTTTCCCCAACCCTTCGTTTCTGCTAGTTTTTTGTTTTTTTTAGCAGGGTTGCCTAACCCGAGCTGCCCACTTTCCTGCGATTCTAGCTATGCCACGTCTCGTGCCATGTCACCTAAAATGTTTTTGAGCCATCCGATTCTCTAATTTCGAATCGTACGGCCAAGGAAAATCAGAAAATGCACAGAAATAACATTCCTTCTTCCACGATTCTCTTTGGCCGAACCAAACTTTTCTAACCAAACTTTTCTAATCGGCTCTAAGCAACGGGCCATAGCCATCCTCTGTGCTGCCCACATTCTGAAAAGGCTTTTCTTTGATGCAGGCACAACAGCCACCAAATCCGTATAGTGGTGCTTGGAATAGGTTTTGATTGCCATAAGATCTTTGTTGGTGCTTGAAATAGGTTTTGATTGCCATAAGATCTTTGTTGGCTTCCTACGTAGGCTGCCGGGGATGTCGGCTTTGGCTTGAACAATATTTTTTCCACGGTCCAAAGATCCAAGGAGAAGACCGGGTGGATTTTGCAGATTCCAGTTATGCAGAGCTTCATTTCAAAATACCTGGAGGACCTTGCAGAAGTGTTAGTCCTGTGCCTCCTGGTACATGACTATTCATGCATACGACGGACCAAGTCAAGTCCAAGGATCCACAATCAGCCGCGGGTCAGTCGTCAAAGGCTCAGCAGAAGACCAAGCAGACCACGCAGACTAAGACCACGCTGGCGCCAACAAGAGGCGGCCGACAAGTGACGGCCCCGTCACCGCCCGCAGTCGGCCACACAATAAGATTTCAGGCTTTTCAAGAGGCACCGCCAAAGATTCCTTCAAGAATCGGCCTCCTTCCAGGAGTCGGCACCGAAATCAGTCAGAGTGTCTATATTGGGCTAAAGGCCATTGTACTATATATATGAGTAGAGCTAGCTCATGATTTTTAGATGAGTTTTGAGTCTTATCTCACTTCGCTTTTCTCTATGGTTCGAGCTCATGTATCATCATCATTGATATCAAGGAAGCTTATCATTGTTGTCTCATTGTTCTTTTGTTTTCTTTTCCCTTTCCTTTGTTTTCTTGCAAATCCCGCGTGACATAGTCCCCGGACTCTCCTGTTAGATCCAAGGGTCCTCACAGAGGGTCGTCTTTGCGGAGAGTTCTCGAACCGCACCCCAAACACTGTCGCCGCTGCCGGGTCTGATTCGATTTTCCTTTCTTCTGTCGCCATGTCTGCCCGAAACTTCACGCCAGAAGAACTCCTTTCCCAGACGGCGTCTCGCTTGGAGCGCCATCATCGAAGGAAGCTGTTCATGACATGTGCGGATCTGCTTATGACATTGAGGGAGGCCACATTCGGTCTAGGGCTCGGTCGCCCACCCACCCCTCGTGTCTGTCTGCCCCCGGTTCCCGCCTCAAAGCGTGCAAACATTGCTCCACGGCCTCGGTCCACCTCATCACTATCGGGGAGCCCCATCGGGCTCAACCTTCTCAACCTTACTTTCATACCCCGTAACATGCCTACATCCATCATTCTTACGGCCATACGCCTCTGCCTTCACAACCATCATCTCCTCCCAAGGACGGGGATATCCACATGTCTCTTTTGCTCCTCCCCGTGAATCTCCCTTCCCTACATTTTCCACCGCTCTTCCCCTGTTTTACAACCTTACCGACCTCAAAACCAATGATCAAGCACCTCCAAGTACCTCCCCTCGGTCACCCCTTCATCGGGGTCTTTCGGGCACCATGCCACCTCCAACTCCACCTCAATATAATCCCTATCCAGTTCCTGTCCAGCCAAGCACTTTCACCTCTACCTTTCAGACCCTTAAGTTGACTTATCCAACCTTTGGCAACACAAAAGGCAAACCATTAGACCAAAGTGCTCAGGCCCATATGGAAGAATTTGAGGCTCTGGCTGTCCTAAATGGTCATGCACAACCTCAACTCGAAATTCCATATCTTTTTCCACCACATCAATTGGTTCTCCTCATCAATGGCTTATGTCCAACAAAAGCCACTTGGAAACAAAATTGGTCCGAAATGAAAACTGCTTTTCTTTCTCACTATGGAACCACGGATGATGATCAACTTCATCTCAAACAACTCAATGACCTTCAACAAGAGCCCACGGAGTCCGCCATGGATTTTGCTGATCGACTTCACATCCTCGCCAAAAACTCAAAGAGTACCCGACACGCAGCGATCTTGGTCTGGTTTCTTCAAGGACTTCCTCCAAACTATCCGACTCATGATCAATACCTCGCTACCAAGACTTTGGAGCAGGCTATCGACCTTGTCAATCACTCACACAAATGTTTCCTCCCCCCGTGGCGTGGCTCTTCAGAGCTCCCTTTCATTCCACCACCATGGTTCTACAAACCGCCCCCAACCTCAACACGCCAATCAGCGGCCGCCAGCCGGATCACGGTGCCATATCTCGCAAAACACCAAGGCCACTTGGCAAATGAGTGCAACTCCACCAATGGCCCGCCTCATTGTAAAAGATGCAATATGTGCAATCATGCCACGGAAGAGTGCACCCGCACTCATCCTACACCTTTCCGCAACAAGCTGGTTTATCAAGTGCAAACAACACCTCAGCAACAATCGCAATATCAGCCGCAACCACTGCAGGCTCCACCCAATCAACTCTATCAGCAACAGGAGCAACAACGGGGACCCAACACACGCCCCCCTTTTGATCCTTCTAAAGCTCAGTGTTATCACTGTCACGAATGGGGTCATACCACCACGGCATGTCCTCAACTTCCACAAGTTCAGATGCAGCTTCCTGGCACCAATCAGACCACCTCGGTCCGCCTCACGGCTTGCCAACTTTGGATTGCCAATGGCAAACAAGGCCCGCGTCCCGTTCTTCGGAAGCCACCTCGCTGGCGCCAAAAGAATCACGCTATCAACCAGCTCACGCCAATCAACCTCGGATGGATCAACAAGCACGGAAGAAATTTTTCGGGGCTCTTAATCCTCCAAATCCAAAATTGGGTTGGGTTGGTTTGGTTTCACGCCGCACTGTATCCACGCCCCTAACCATTATTCCTAATGGCATGCAACCTGCCTTTGCAGTCGACACAATCCCTCATGCACAGGACAAAAAGGTTCACTTTGCACCTGACTTGGAAAAACTCATGCCTCATGTCATGCCTAAAGTACGCCAAAGCATTCTGAACCTCATGCAAGCCTGGCCAAGGCCGCCGCGTTGGCTAATGTTCATGCCACCACCAGAGCTCAGCAAAGACAAGATGCACCTTTCACATCTCAACCTCCACGCTCTCAGACATATCCGAATATTGCTGCCGAGGTCGACCTACTCAAAGAAGTTGCTGCTTCATTACCACGCACTCCAGCACCCGTGGATCCAGCAGATCCTTTTTCTCATGTGCCTCTGGAACTCCAAGAGGAGCTGGCAAAAATCAAAATTCCCTTAAGTTTGGCAACAATTTTGAAACTATGTCCTGCTCTCAAGGACCAGTTACCACTCCCGACCGTTATGGTTGGGGTTGTTGCTACCTCTACACCCACGGTCCATGCCACGGTGGGCAATCAACAAGTCAATCATGTTCAAATTGACGGAGGTAGCGCTGTCAATCTCATCACGGATAAACTCCGCAAACAAATGGGCATCACGCAACTCTATCGTGCCCCATATGACATCAAATTGGCTAATGGCCATATCACGAGACCTCAAGGCGTCACACCTCTTCTTCACATCAACATTGGTGATCTCCGATTCCCCTTAGAATTTGGTGTTTGGAAGGCGGGAGAGGATCCTGGTGATTATGAAATGTTGGTCGGCAGACCTTTTCTCCGCCAGGCCAAGAGTATCCATTATTGGGCCACGGATCAGTTAGTCATCACAGATGGTCACCTCAATGCCACTATGAACTTGGAAACCGGTAAGATCATTTCGGTTGATAATGCTGAACCCTCTCTCTCCGACACCGATTCTGAGGATGCCCAGAATATCTATCAAGTTCAGGCTCCACCGCGAAGTCCGCCTCACATCCTACCTCAATATGCTGATCCTTGGGGAGAAATGACGCTTGATCAGGACCAGGCTGTGGCTGCCTTGCTTGACCCCTACCTGGCTCCTTGCAATCGCATCCAACGTGTTGATCACTTTTCAGATGCCGAACTTCCCCCTGATCCTGTTGATGTACACGCTGTCATGAAGCAACCTCTGCTTGATGAAATCAGCAACCTCTCTTTTTCACCACGCAGAGCGCCATTCATCCTGTCATGCTTTAACCCCCTGCTCATATTGTCCAAGACACGGAAGTTATCCCACATATTCAGACTCCTGAAGTTGAGATTGTGGACGTGGGCAACAATCAGCCTGTCCGCGTTGCTGCCAATCTTCCGACACCCTATCGTAACAGGGCCGTCACGCTCTTCAAAAAATTCAAACACATTTTCGCCTGGAGCTACAGAGACCTTCGGGGGATCAACAAAACCTTGGGGGAACTCACCATTCCTACCAAATCCGATGCACGTCCAGTGTAGCAACGACAGTACCGGCTCAACCCCAATTACCGTGATCGCGTCAAGGCAGAAATTGACAAACTCCTTGCTGCAGGTTTGATCTATGAGGTCAAACATTCTGAATGGGTGAGCCCCATTGTCATTGCACTGAAACACAATGGAAAGATCTGCGTTTGCGTGGACTACCGGAAACTAAATCAGGCCACGGAGCGTGATCATTTTCCACTTCCCTTCACAGACCAGGTTCTGGAAGAGGTCGCTGGACATGAGATGTACTCCTTCATGGATGGTTTTTCTGGCTACAATCAGATCTCAATCAAAGAATCTGATCAACTCAAGACAACTTTCACCACCCCGTGGGGCACTTTTGCCTACAAGGTGGTTCCTTTTGGATTATCAAACTCTCCATCAACGTTTCAACGCATAATGCTCTCAGTTTTTCATGATTTTATGAAGGAAAATCCCTTGCAAATTTTTTAAGATGACTTCTCTGCCTACAGTTCCATGGCTGACCATTTGGATAAATTGGAACTCGTCTTTCAGAAATGCGATGAGTCCGGCATTAGTCTCAATCCCGAGAAATGCACCTTTAAGTCCACCGGTGTTCTGCTAGACACGTTGTCGAAGAAAGCGGTATCACCACGGATCCCCGCCAAAATCAGTTGTGTGCTCAAGGCTCAAGCACCAGCCAATATCAAGGAGACACGCTCTTTCCTGGGTAAGGTTAATTATTACTCCACCTTCATTCCTGGACTTGCAGCCATTGCAGATCCCATTCATAAACTCACGGGTGATGAATCCACCTGGGCTTGGAATTCCCAGGCGGATGCTGCTTTCCAACAGTTGAAGCTTTTGCTTACTCAGGCCCCGGTACTTGTTCCTCCTCAATGGGACAAGCCCTTTCATGTCCATGTAGATGTCTCGGCGTTCGCTATTGGAGCTGTTCTTTCTCAAGAATATGATGCGCACACTAACAAACCAAACCGATATGCCGCCAGAAAAACTCAATCTGGCGGAAGCCTTCTACTCTCGCCACGGCGTGAAGCCTTGGGTTTAATTTTACGTGTCCAACGCTTCGCACTATCTTTTAGGCAAAGATCAAATTCTTTGTTGACCACCAAGCACTCCTTTATTTGATCAACAAATCCACGCCCACGGGCCGCATTGCTCGTTGGGTCCTCCTTCTGCAAGAATTTGCACCCTTTGAAATTGTTCACAAGGCGGTGCAAATCTCATGTTGTCCCGGATTATCTTTCACGATCCACACGGATGATCCCTCCCACGGGAGTCTCGGGGCGCTTTCCCGACGCTCAACTCTTTTCCGGTCATGGCAACACCACATTGGTTCCACAACTTTCGCCAGCGATATCTCCTCACGGGTGCTCTTCCACCGTGAGGACGCCATGCTCTCTCCGCCAAGCGTCAATCCCGCCGACATCAATTTCTCCGCGAGGTCCGTGGACTACACCATGGTTGCGTGCCATCTTTACAAAAGGGGCAAGGATACCGCCCTTCGACAATCGTGTTCTCCCTCATGAGGTCCCGGATATTGTCCGAGAAGCCCATGAAGGGCTCGGTGGTGGTCATTGTCATGGTGACACCACGGCACGCAAAATCCTTCTTGCAGGTTATTTTTGGCCCACGCTCTTCAAAGATGCTCACGCCCACGCCCGCACGTGTGATGCTTGTCAGCGTATGGGAAGGCTCACGGCCCATGACGCTCTTCCATTGACGCCGGTCGCCACGCCACTTCCTTTCAAAGAAATGGGGATGGATTTTGTGGGACCCATTGATCCTCCTCTACGCGGCACACCCGCGTTCGCTACATTCCAGTTCTCACCGACTACGCTTACCAAATGGGCGGAAGCTTGCGCACTTCCGGACAACAACACGGCAAAGCACGGCCAAGGTCATCTATCGACCAAATCATCACGCTTTGCTTTTGGCCCACCCACCGAGCTGGTCGCTGATAGAGGTGTCCATTTTATCAATCATATCATCAAGGAGCTGACGGATTATCTACTGATACATCATCAGAAGAGCACACCTTACTATCCTCAAGGGAACGTTTTGGCTGAAAGCACCAACAAAACTCTGGTCACAATTCTCAAGAAAATTTGTGACGCTTCTCGACCGATTGGCAAAACAAGCTTCCCTCTTGTTCTTTGGGCTTACAATACTTGTTTCAAAAATAGCTACCGGTCACACTCCTTTCAAATTGGTTTATGGTCAAGAAGCTCTCATGTCTTTTGAATACATTCTTCCAACTCTCCGTTTTCAACCGGCTCTGACCCATAATCCGCTTCTTTGCACTCAAAGAAAGGGTTTATCAATTGGAACAGCTTGGATGAACTTAGGCGTGGATGCTTACATTCGTGTTCTTCATGGACAACAGCTTGCAAAAATCTTTACATGACAAACGATAAGACAAAGACATTCAAAGAAGGAGATTTGGTTCTTCTTTATGATTCTCGTTACAAAAATTTTCCTGGGCAAGTTAAAGTTTCATGGCTTGGCCCTTATCAAATTGTTCAAGTGGTGCAACCCAAATATTTTCAAGTCGGGTTGAATTAGATGGAACTCCATTACCTACACTAGTTAATGACTTTCGCCTCAAACAATTTCATACAACGTAAAGTGACAATCATCCACCGGATCTTTGTTCCGCATACGCACACAAATGTGATAATGACTAAGCGGCATATTTATATTATGTAGGTGAATTTTTTACAAAATGTGGGCGTGAGCCCATCTATTTCCGCCATGGGCAGACCCCTATTTACAAAAACGGGCTCGTGAGCCCTATCTACTACGTTCTAAGAAGAAAAACCCTCTACTCCGGGTTGGGCTTGCGGAGGTGATACGCAGATGTGGTACCGGTTGTTCTCGTGGTCCCAGTAGTCGCGAATCACCTCCATCCCGTTGGTATGGGGATCGGCATGCTCAGCCATGCCGGCACACCACCGTCCATGGCAATGCCACGATTGTGGCACCGCCGAGGTCCGAGCGATCCTATTTTACAAGTGATCCACTCCGGCGGTTAGGCGGCATAGTGCACTTGTCGTGCAATCCAAAGCCGGCGAACATACCGAAGCCATCGGTGTCTCCGCTTCGCTCAATTGTTCGCCTTATATAGCCAACCGAGGACCTCCCCGTCGGCGTGGACCAATCAGAAAATTCGCCAACGTGGTTTTTGCAATGCAAACTCAAGTTACTAAATAGGGAATCTTTTCTCCGCGCCGCATATCTAGCCATGGTACCTTCGATACCTTCGTTTTAATGATATCCCACCGAAGTTGCCAAAGATTAAATGACATTCCTTCTTTTCATGCCCGTCCGAATATTAATGTCGCCCTTTTGCCACTGTCACATCGGATCATTCCCTTACGTCTCATCGCCACCGTTCATTGCTTCTCCCTTTACTGTTTGGGGACTTAGCCAAAATTTTGCCTCTCAATCGCCTACTTCACATCTGTCGCCACCTGGCATCATCAACGATTGCAGGTTTGCCCTCATCATGCCCCTTCACCTACACTTGCGCGCCCTAAAACCTTTTCGTCTATCTGCGCCTTCGTCTTCTGTTCTCTGCTCTCCGCCTTCTCCAGACAGTTCCTTCGGTTCCGACGCTCTTCGCCATGGCTGCCCCCAAACTTCCTACACTTCAAACTTCTGCTCCCAGGGATGCGACTCCTTTCGAGTCTGTGTCTTTCTCGACGCCCACCTTTCGCGAGGCCCTTCTTGGTCCGAGTCGGGAAGTAGCGGAACGCCACAAGCTTTACGAATTCTCGCAAATGGAGCTCCCGGCCCCAAATCCGGAGCAATTGAAGCAGTTCATCGCTCACATCGTCAACAGCCCGAAAGGATTTGCTACGGTGGTCGATGGCACCACCATTTTACTTATTCAGCCTTTGATTTCTGAGGTATTCCGTATTCCTTTGCAAAAACCTTCTGTCTCTTGGGCTGCTTTACAGGACATGGACGTCACTCAGTTCGGTGCTCCTGCTTATCAAGCTAACCAGCATCGCCTCACAAATATTGCAAAGTCACATGACACTTTTGTGAAGTTTCTGTGGCGCAAATTGCTTGGGTATTCCATCAAGAACACCCATATTAATAAGCCGTTCTATAATATGGTCATCACTGCCATCCACTCCAATCTCCATATTGATTGGCCACAGCTGTTGTTCTACCGCCTTCTTCAAGAAGTAGACCGCATTCGGGCTACCCCCTCCTCTGTCTCTGAAGTTTCAGTGGGTGGCCATCTTCAGGCCCTCATCCGTCATTATCTTCCTGTTCTTGAGAGCCCTTCAACTTCCCATGCCTCCACTCAGCGCTCTCTGCATTCCCAGCGTCAAACCCAACAGGCTGTACCTTCACGCCAGACTTCCCCTGGTCATGTTCAACACCAGACCACGCATGTCACCGTCTCCTCTTCCTCCACTGAAGCCACGCCTTCCAATTCCCGTCATGCCTCTCAACACTCTCAGACAAGGCAGCAACAGGGCCCTGCACCTCCACATCCTCGACAGCTCCTGTACCAATTCCAGCAGGATGTTCAAACCGCTGCCATGCAGCTACAAGCATCACAGGAGGCTCTCATGAATGGTGTTCAGGCGTCCCTGAAGGCTTCCGATGCAGTTCACAGAGACCTTCAAGCTGCAACTGCACAAGTTCAAACTTTGGAGGCCCAACTTCAAGAAAAGCACGCGGCTCTATTACAGGCCCGTGTAGATCTCAAAAGTGCTCAGGATCAGACAAGCCTACTTGAAGATCAGAAGGCTCAGCTCCAAACCAAAATTCAGGACTTGTTGGAACAGAACAAGTCAAAAGATACCCTCCTGGGTGACAAGGAGAAAGACATTGCTAAGCTCGACACCTTGTATTCGGAGCTTTCTCACAATTACCGCACTCAAGTTCAAGACCTCACTGAGCGTGACGCTCGACTCACCTCCCTTGAAGCTCAGCTTTCCACGCTGACAAATCAGTTAACGTCCATCCAGACTCAGCTTTCGGAGGCTCAGAAACAGAAGGTCATTGATGACGCTCAGATTGCCACGCTTCGACTCCAAACTCCAGGGCAATCTTCTTCACATGCCACGCTTCCTATTAAACGGGTCCGTGATCAGTCACATCTTCTATTAGAAAAGGAGAACCGGATCCGTGACCTGGAACATCAGCTCCAGCAAGCAGTTCAATCTGCTGAAGAAGCCCAAAACAAATAGGAGGGCTATATTGACATTGCTACCAACATTCCTGTGGACTTCTCTACTCCTTCTAGCTATCTTGACTATGTGGTGGCCCGACGGCACCTTTTCCTTTTGAAGTGGTACGCGGCCAATGGCAATGTTCATCAACAGCCACTCAAAAATGCGGACTTCCTTCGGATCTGGCCGGATCTTTCTATAGAAGACAAGGGTTTATTTTGTGCACTCTTAGTCTTTGATCAGCTCAATTCTGAAGATCCCGAATTGGTCATTTTCCGTGTTGTTCAGCCAATGGCTTATGTTTTTCATGACTTCTACCTGGCAGATCTCCATGATAAATTCCGAGATGAGGCCCATTGTGTTTTTCGAGGCAACTCCAATGCTGCTTGGTTGTTATCATCAACCAACCAATATTTCAAGGATCCTGCTCAGTTTCAGACTTTTGAACAGGAGTACATGCCTGAACTTGCTCAGCACTTACCTCTGTGGCAAGCTGAAACATTGGAACAGGTAAACAAAAATTTGGCGCATCCTGACGATCTTGAGTTCGCCCAAATTTATATGCAAAGACTTGGGAGGCTACAATCAATCAAGGGCCTTCCGAAAGCAAGATCATCCCCACGGGTTGGGTCAATCCTCCCCGTCTATCAATTACTCTACTTCCGAATGGGACCATTGGTGTCGTGCTCTTGATCGAATCTTGTTCGTGCATTGAGGGACATGGCTCAAGCAACCCACGCGACACCCATATGCTTCCCTCTCCATATGCTTCCTTAGGAGTACCTCCCGCCCACGGTTCCTCTCTTTTCCCGACCGACGTCTTCCCTTTTGGGCCGAAGGTCATGGATGGCCACGGGGTCGACTCATACCTCCCGATCTCCACGGGATCTCCGGTGGGATCCCCGATTTGTCAGACGCTCAGATTGGGAGGATAATGCCACCTTGGACACTACTGAGAATTGGCTCTATATTGCTAATGAGCGTGGTTGGCAACGGCCTGCTGATGCTATTCATGGCCTAGATACCTTCTTGCAGAATGCCGCCACCTCACCAGACCCTTCAGTCCACCGTCAAGCTGGTTTCTGTGCTGCTCTCCGATGCATCCTGGTAAGCTCTTTAAATCGGCAGCGTCCAATCTTTTACTGCAACCCGAATGCCAGCGTCAGTGCCTTCGGTCTCCAGACCTGCCTTCTCATGGAGTGCCAGTTTGTTCCTTCGGACGCCCATGCTGCCCTGGAAGACATGGTGCGCTCTCACTTCCTCATTGATGCCGATCCTGCTCTTGGGCTCAACACTCCTGATGCACTTCAAACACGCCAGGACCTCATTGGCAATTATCACAATGGTGCCCGCCCTCATTCCCGTGAGGATCACTTTCAGACTGCTGGTTTCCCGCCCTCGGAAGCACTTCCTCCTTTCCTTCAGACTGAGTGTCGTTTGGTGGGGGGGAGTGTTAGTCCTGTGCCTCCTGGTACAGGACTATTCATGCATACGACGGACCAAGTCAAGTCCAAGGATCCACAATCAGGCGCGGGTCAGTCGTCAAAGGCTCAGCAGAAGACCAAGCAGATCACGCAGACTAAGACCACGCCTGGCGTCAACAAGAGGCGGGCGCTTCGCACAAGTGGCGGCCCGTCACCGCCAGCGTCGGCGTCCAGCGTGATTCGGGCTTTTCAAGAGGCACCGCCAAAGATTCCTCAAGAATCAGGCCTCCTTCCGTGAGCACGAAAATCGGTCCCGAGTGTCTATATTGGGCTAAAGGCCATTGTACTATATATATGAGTAGAGCTAGCTCATGATTTTTAGATGAGTTTTGAGTCTTGTCTCACTTCAGTTTTCTCTCGGTTGCGAGAGCTCATGTATCATCATCATTGATATCAAGGAAGCTTATCATTGTTGTCTCATTGTTCTTTTGTTTTCTTTTCCCTTTCCTTTGTTTTCTTGCAAATCCCGCGTGACATAGTCCCCGGACTCTCCTGTTAGATCCAAGGGTCCTCACAGAGGGCTGTCTTGCAGGAGTTCCCGAACCCAGACCCCAAACAAGAAGCTTGATGGTCTTGCAGATGCTCACAACGATTTGCAAAAGCCTGGAGGACCCTCCAGAACCTCACTTCATTCACAACTTCTGGATAACATTCAGGTACCGTAGGTTTGTCTTTGTTTAAAGGATGGAGGATGCAGATGATTTGGAAAGAGTTTGTAGCAAAAAATTGTCACGATGATGGCAAATAGTGGACAAAAAATTGCTTTCTAATGTTTATCAGAGTTATTTTATGGCCTATAGGTCTCGTTTTTAGAATGTTTAAATTTTTCATGTGGATGGCTGATTATTCAGAGCTGGAGAATAAAGAGATATCTGTGAGCAAATGCGACAAACGCCAAAAACATCAGAAGGTTGTCAGCTATTTCCTTCCTCCCTTTCCTTTTCTTCGCATAATAATTTTCATGTTTTACTTAACTTAAGATCTGCTATAATTTGAGTCTGAAGGGCATTTCGTCTTTACCTGTCTGAGCCTTTCATTTCCTTCTTAATCACCACAAGTAATTTCTGTGTTTGGTAGCCATTCTCAAGAATATCCTTTATCTGCCACTGTCATAGTTTCATATGAAATCACATCAATGCGTCACTTCGTGACCTTAAGAAGCAACAATTGCACGGTATTTTGTTGTGAGATACTTATAATTCTGAACATAAAAAACTAGTTACTTGATGAGTCTGACAGGTGTTTATCCTTGATAACATACTAGGGATCTTTTTGTACTGCTACTAACTCGTCGGAAAGTGGAAGCTTGCTGAGAATTCGAATGGAGACATTGAATGCCAAACAAGGTGATAAATTCCCAACTTTTTCTGATTCAAAGCGAAGGCTTGATGTTTCTCTTGCTAACTTCTGGAGTTTTCAGATATGTCGATTTCAAGACATTGCAAATTTGACCCTGCATTTTTTCGAGAATTTTGGTGCTAGTCTATACGTAATTACATTGGACTGAAGGGTGAAGCAACACAGGTAGTATAAATTACCAATAAATGAGCCATAATCTAGCTTAGGTTTCATAGCTAGCTGTTAAATTAATATAATTGATTATGCAGATAAAGAGGGATAAGTAACTCCTATTGTCTATGAAGCTCTACCAAATCCATCAGAGCACATGTACTGGACCATCTATTGAGTAATTAGTGGTCTCAGTCTTATATTGGAAGTTAAAATGTTTTGAGTTCTGCAGGGCACCGGTGAACAGAACGTGCCAGAAATATTATAATTTTATTGGTAAGAGTGTATACCAAGATCTTTGCAGATTGTAGCACCTGGTGGCAGATATTGGTTGGTATGCAACTTAAATGTAAATATCTGCTATTGTTCAATTTCAAGAAAAATTGAGCTGTCAGCTTCAGAATTTTTGATGCTTCACTCTAAAGCCTGGACTAATCTCCGTATTATAAGTTCATAGAGCCGCAACTATATAGGAACCAAGGATCTATAAAGAGAAGCAATAATATCAGTACCTATAATGCCTACAAAACCTTGACCAAAAAACCTAGCACTGAAATAAAGTCTAAAGCATGACTACAAAACTTATGGAGCAGCATCACAATAAATCCGCTTTCACCATATAATGAGCTTTTGCATCTTTCTAAAAGAATCTGCATATTAGTATGTAGTTCTACACTATTCTACATTGATCATCAAGATAAGAATCAATGAAAATGATGATGCCATGAATAAAACAGACCTTCAAAGTCGTATTTAATTAAAGTGGGACTCATTCCATTCCCATTTTTTTTCGGAACCCGGTTAATTTACATAAAAAGTAGCACCCCGACCCGAAAACTATCCTTAATTCGAATTTTTGAATAAAACTCTGAATCCGAGCTGTGCTGCAGTTTTCCCAGGTTCGCGAGTCGAGAACAAAAACAATGCAACTGAAACAAAGGAAATTCATTAAAGTTTGAAACTAAAGATCTAGTTGAAAATGAATTTTTATTAATAAATTGAACAGATACAATGTATTTTACATCGGACGCAGAGACCATGGCGGTCTTGCTGTCACTACAGTTACATCATCTTGGTAGGTGGTCCACCTTAGGGGATTAACTTGTGGCGCTTCTTCATGCCGTCTGTAAGCCTTAGGGGCAACCTGAAGAGTGTGGAATGCCTCACGTGGAGGTGCCTCTGGAGCTACCGGCCGACCTGTCCACCCGACTTCTCCACTCGCCTCCCGCAGCCTTTCATCGAATATGCTCCATCCCCAACCTCCGTGGATGTTATGCAATGCTTGCAAGATGCCTTGAGCTTCCTGGACTATCTCTTTGTTCTTCGCCTGTTCTTTATCCCCAGGGTGTAGCGAGCAACCTCTGAATTCGCGAGCAACCTTGTCCCAAAGGCCGGGCAAGAGTGTAGCGTGACCGGGATCTGTGCCAGAACGGTATTTCTTCCGCCTTGAGCTGGATCTGTGTCGCCTGGAGCGGTCTCTGTGATGCCTGAGCGGGATCTGTGCTGGTGTCGGATCTGTGCCTAAACCACCTGGAGCAAGGAGAGTATGATTAACAATTACGGTGCCATTAGTCAAAACGAAGAAAAGAATGTTGAAATCAAATTACAACGGAGAACATTCATTCCATACAACTGCATCCAATGACGTGGGAAGTAGTGTCTTTCTCGACTCGCGAGTCGAGAAAGGCCCATAAAAGTCAAAGTACAACCATTCTCATTAGAATATGGTTGCATCCAATCACACACGGAAGCATACAAATGCTTTTGTCAACGAGACAACCAGCATGCCTTTCTCGACTCGAGTCGAAAAGTCCCAGAAACCCAATGTACAAGCATTATCATAATAGATTGTACAAGCATTTCATCAACACGACAAGCATGCCTTTCTCGACTTCGTGAGTCGAGAAAGGCATCAAAACTCAATATACAAGTATATTCATTACAAAATGGTCAATACATGTGTTCACGTTCGATTACAATATTCACACAATTTGACTATCTCGGCGGGGTCACTCTTCTTGTTCACCAAAGTATTTGTCGTCCATAGCTTTCATGATCGGGTTTGCTCTCTCGGATCGGGTTCCGTGAGGCTCGGATAGTTCGTAAGCACATCGGCGACAAGAATGGCAAAGAGGGATTCCGCCAAGACAGGACAGAGTCCGAAGGACAACCACCTATCCGTCTCATATTCTTCAGGTCGATATGGCTTAGCAATGATTGTATTTTGCGCGTTATGATAGCACTTGTAGGCGAGTCGCCTATGATCAGGCGTGTTGTGTTTGCCATAGTCCTGGAATTGCTCATAAACCCTGTCCAGCCTTTTCACCATTATAGGCTTCCCCTTTGTGATGGCTGGATCGAGGTCCTTCACATGCTCGACCCTTTCGTTTCCCCAAACGAACTTGAACTTCAAAACTGAAATGCCGAGAACACCAAGAACATTGACAATATTTTTCTTTGCCATACAAGACCATATGCCCACTTCGAATCCCCGTTCCATGCACCATTCAATAATTTCCTTAGCTCTAGGCCTCGGATACACTATTTTATGCTCTGTTTTCATTGGGATCTGCGAGGTGTTAATCTCGGGGACGTCTTTGTCGTGGTATACTGCAGCTAATACTCCATTGACGTCAAATATTACAAGCTTGGTGGGACCAGCTGGATCCCAGTTGGAGTTTGGCTCTGACCATATTTCCGGTTCATCGGGATCCAAATGCGGGATCATTATCTTCTCCGGTCCTTTCTGGCTGTTAGCAGTGTCTCGCTCTGGATTGTCTTTGTGAAGTGCATTCTCCTCCTCGTGAAGTGAACCGATGCTTTCCAATGACAATGATCCGGAGTCGTTGACACGGAATTCCCTGAAATGATGACATCCGCCGAAAAGGAACGAGTTTTTTCTCGACTCATGAGTCGAGAATGAAAAGAAAAAGGTATTGAAAGGAACGCGTTTTCTCGACTCGCGAAATCGAGAAACACCGATAGAGCAAAGTAAACTCACCTCAATCTCGGGTTTTCAATAATGTTTTCGGCAAAGATCTCGGTCCAAACCTTCCGACATTATCGTCTCCGTCAGCTTTTGTCTCCCTCGTCCTCGCCGTCTTTCTTGCTTCCATTTGTCTTCCTCCCCTTGAAATGCTCATGAAGCGAGATCCGTGTATGACTTGAATGGTTTCAACCATGTCCTTATTTCCAACCACGGATATAGGTTTCATTCCAAACAAAGATAGCCCCCGAGAGAACAGGCCATTCATGTACCACTTTCGATACAATTTGATCTTCCTCGACCAAGCTGGTTATGAAGTACTTGATAACTCTTGGCGGATAGGAATTCTATGTATAGGACCCGCCGCACCATCTTTGCTTGACCTTGTCCATCGATGGAACATCCTCCATAAATCTGCCCCCCTTCCGGGGTTCCATCTCGCTCTTGAGAGATCATGAACTTGTCGAGATAATGATGCTCGCTAGACCACCACTTATCCAGTCGACCGCCCGATCTTGAAATCAAAACCAAAACTATGTTGGCAAAGCTTGGTGCCTTGGCAAGCCAAGTCCGCACTCATGATCAAGTTCGTATATGGAGTGCATGATCTTGTTGGTGAAGTTAATATCACCGCCCATTGGGAGACATCGGTTGTTTGATTGCCCGCATGCAAAAGACAAGGAAACCGAAAAGTATCCAGGTCGGTCATGTCCGTACACGCCTTGTACCACCGCTCTATGTCAGCTTTGTCATAAAAAAGGGTGGGGTCTTGATCATATTGATGGCAAATAGTGCCACGGGTCCAAAGGCCGCCTGCACCACCAAATCCCTTGTGTCCCAAAGTAACCAGAAATGGGGGAGCTATATCGTGCGCCTTAAATGGGACCACCCGAATCCAAGCTTCCTTTTCGAAATTGCCATAGCACGCTTGAGGGGAAAGGAAGGGTTTTGACGTTACGCTTCAGCTTGGTGTTGATGTAGGGTTGACATAGACGGTTCAATTCCTTCATGTCTTCCTCATCAAGGGCAGCCTTTTCCTTGTAATAATCAAAATCATGGTATTCATTAGATGCAACGTTGCAGAACTCCGTGATGCCTTCTTCTAACGCACGCTGTCGCTTTAGGACTGTGGCATAATCCTTTAAATCCCCGCATTTTTAGAACTCCTGGTCTTCCTTAGCAGGATTGTTCCCTCCAAGATTTTGCCTTGTAGGTCAAGCGTTTCTTTGTCCGTGAGGCCCTGTATCCTCTTCATGAACTGCTTGTCAAACAACTTGGGGTCCGGCCTGCTTGGAAATTCTCCATTGCTGTCCTTCAGCTTGCCTCTTGTCCATTGAGCCCATATGTCAGTCCATTTCTCCCAGACCGCCTCAGTGCTAAGAATGAGGTCATATTGGTCTGAGAGAGACTCCCTGCCTTTCCTTGGTGTTCTCTTCTTCTTCTCCTCTTCTTCCTCTCCCTCGTCATCTTCCTGTCCCTCCAGCAGAACATATCTGCATAGTTTCTCAAAGGTCTTCCACTTATCCGAGGGAGCCCTGTTTCCTTTAGGACGCTGAGGACAACCCAATGCTTTCCACTGTTGCCTAGCGTGTATGATCTGGTCAGGATAAGGGCTGCATTCAGACAATGTACCAATGTCAGAGCATGAAAGTATCTACAAACACCCGGAATAAACAGTAAATAGTAGCCCCGGGTTTTCTCGACTCGCGAGTCGAGAAAGTCCCTTGAATGTCTAATTTTCTTTTACTTCTCTGGGTTTTCGACTCGCCTTGAAATCGAAAAGCTCTGCATCCTTTGATTTTACGTGTTTACCACGGCTTTCTCGACTTCGCGAGTCGAAAACCCGATGATAATCGGCAAATGTTAGGATGGCGGGGGCTTTCTCGACTTCATGATCGAAAGTCCCTTGAATGTCTAATTTTCTTTTCTCGGCTAAGGGTTTTCTCGACTTCGCTGAGTCGAAAGCTCTGCATCCTTTGATTTTACGTGTTTACCACGGCTTTCGACTTCGAGTCGAGAAACCCCGATGATATCGGCAAATGTTAGGATGGCGGGGGCTTTCGACTCGCTGAAGTCGGAATGGAAAGATTCGAGAGTTATTTACCTTCGTAGGCGGCACTCGCTGCTATTGTGTTACAGCGTGGCTAATCTTTGGCGATTCGGTTCTTTGGCGTCTCCGCCAAAAGAACTCTGCACTCTCGCTTGGCATATCTATCCTTGATCCTTGCGGCACCTCCTTCTCCGTCTGCAATACTTGAGCCCCTCACAATCTTGCCGACCGTCTACAACCCGTAACCCGACGTCTTTTCCCTTGGATCTTCCTCGGACTTCCAAATTGAACAACTCACTGTCGATCTGCTAAAAGGTATGACATCCGGGCATTGGATCTCAGCGGGATGTCGCACCATCAGTTCGTAATCTCCGGCATGTGTCTTTGGATTAAATTCCCTGTGGTTGAACAAGACGGCATCTCCCGTGCAAACCTTCAGCCGTCTAATGTCCAGCAGCAGCTTGTGTGATATTCCCAACGGATAATACTGAGCTAGACGCTCCATTTTCTGTGCCCCTCTCTGTGAAATCCTGATCTGATCATCTGGATCGAGGTTTGGGGACTCGACCATATCTTCGTCTCCTTCCTCATCTGATTCCTCCCGTGTGGTGTCATCATCCCCATCTTTGTTTTTTGGTGGACTTTTTTGTGTATGAACCACAACTTCATTCCCCACTGTAGAGTGTTGTAGAGTCTTCAGCACAGTAGAAGTGAAGCTCCCCGTATTGAACAGTTTTTCCCTGACTCTGGAAATCTCCATACCAAGCTCCCTGGATGTTAGGGTTCCGGCCTCCTTCATCCCTTCCAGATCCTTCCACCCAAGGTTCTGACAATTTAAAGGCGCCGGCCTTTTTTCGGTGCCCTTAGCCTTGCTCATGGAAGAGTGAGAATAATTTGAAACTGCTAATTTTTGGTGCGATAGAACTTACTCTTTCCGCGGTCCTCGACATGTAGTGTTAAATGCTTTGAATCAGGCGCAGAGAGGCGGAGAGCACAACACCGATTTTCTTGTACTTGTCTCCGGAGCTCTTCTTGTCCCTTTGGTGTAGAAACAGAACTTTCTCCTCCCACTTGTCGATACCTCGACATACCACCAAGAATCTCTGCTTCTTTGTTTCAAGAAGCTCTGTCTCGATCCCTCGATGACGAAGAATGGAGTTCGGCCAGTGATCACCAGTGAGTCCGCGGTGAATGCTGCAAGATGAAAGGATGGATCAGTTAAGGTATTCCGACAAAAGAAAAACCTCAGAGCTCACCTGGGGTGTTTGTCTTCTTCTTCTTCTTTTGCCGCCGGCGGTAGAAGCATCCCCCCGGCCTAAGCTTCTTGGACGGAGTCATGTCGAGATGCCCTCTCATCCTCTTCTGACCCCTCTGTAAATTAAGTCTCCTCCGCGCGTTGTGAGTTTTAGGACTGCATGTAAAAAAGATCGGGCGTGTTCTTTAATTTGAAGTTAAGGACATGCAATCATTTATGAAAAGAAGCGGGCTAAGGGTACAGCACGGTCGGCTTTAGCCCGCCCAAACACTATTTCGAAATTTAATCACATCAAGGGACTAAGTGAGCGGAGCGTAGTTTATCTTCCCTGCGGCATTGGGGACCTCGAGTTCGGAGGGGAGCATCGACTGTTAGCGACTTCCGGAATGGCGCCGCGACGCGGTAAGCTGCTAACAGCGCCTTGCATATGTGTTTTTCCTGACCGCGCGTCCTATTGCAAGCAGTTGATTTGATCGATGAGCACGGAGCTAAGGTAGGAAGCGGAGAGGAGCTGCCAGACACGGGAACTCTACATCATATGGAATCGGGATCTGCGAGAATCGCAGCTGGATACAAGTATTAGATGCGAATACACTCTTGAAGAGACCGACAGAAGAAGCAAAGACTCTAGGTGAGGCTGCGGGATCCGTGATACAGTGGCCCAAGGAATTACTGCGTGAAGAGGTGAGTTTCAGAGATGCCTATGTTATTTCGCTTGTAGAACATGCCGTATGTGTTTAAATAATGGAACTGCTGATAAGCTCGACGGATTCATTGTTTCTTTGTCGAGCATTTTTCAGCTTCGATAGATGATTTACTCTCTGGGTTGAGAGATGCTCGGCAAGGAAACAATGGATCGGGGGTAAAGAACAGTTCCGTTTTAGGTGTGTTTTTTCATGGACTGTTTACTTGGAATGTTGTACATAGATCGCTAGGACTAAGGCCCGTGAGATGCGGTTCAAATGCATCCTCTTGTAGTTAGTCGGAGGGGCCTCAACCGTCCGAACCACTCCTCTTCGCAATATTCGAGGAAGATGGTTCAAGGAGAGTGGCTCGCATGGCTAGAGGCACTTGGGACTAAAAACAGGAGAATAGAAAGTGCAGTACTTGTAGAGAATGCAAGCCTTGGCTTCCTCTCTGTGGTTTCCCTGTGGTTAGTTGTAGAGGCCTCCACCCAGTCCGAGCCCCTCCCCTTCGCAATATTCGACGAAGATGGTTCGAAGGAGAGTGACTCTGACTGGGTCGAGGCCACTGCTACCATACACAGGAGAATTGGCTGGCTAAGGGATTCTCGACTTGCGAGTCGAGAATGCGATTGTTATCGCTGTTTACATTCTCGACTCGCAAGTCGAGAATGCCTTGGCCATCCAGAACTCCGGTTAGTACACACGGAGTGCCGGTTGGTTAAGGCATTCCCGACTCGCGAGGCGAGAATGCAGACAGCAAGCTCTATGGTTTCCCTGTGCAGAGAGTGGCTCTGACTGGGTAGAGGCCACTGCGACCACACACAGGAGAATTGGCTGGCTAGAGGATTCTCGACTAGCGAGTCGAGAATGTTGCGTTCACATTTCGACTGCGCAAGTCGAGAATGCCTTAGCCATCGAACTCCTGATGGTACACATGGAGTGCCGGGGTTGGGTAAGGCATTCCCACTCATGAAATGAGAATGCATACGAAGCTCGTGGTTTCCTGTGGGTTGCTAAGAGTTGGCTCCGCAGACAAATAAAACAACTTCCCTTCGCAATGTCCGAGGAAGATAGAAGGAGAGTTGTTAAGACTGTCTGCAGGCCAGCTCTAGAGTGCACTAGAGCTGGCCGTTTTCTCGACTCACGAAGTGGTGAAAGCTGCCAAGACCTTCGCGGGTTAGTCGCCGAGGCCTCCACCCAATCGAGCCCATCCCTTCGCAATATTCGGCGAAGATGGTTCAAGGAGACGGTCTTTGATTGGGTAGAGGCCATTGCGACCACAATACGTGAGAATTGGGTTGCTAAGAGTTGGCTGCAGACAAGGAAAACCACTTCCCTTCGCAATGTCCGGAGGAAGATAGAAGGAGAGTGGTTAAGACTGTCTGCAGCCAGGTCTAGAGTGCACTAGAGCCTGCGTTTTCTGGACTCACGCGAGTCGGCGACCAACACCTCGATGGGTTAGTCGTAGGGCCTCCACCCGGTCGGGCCGTCCTCTTCGCAATATTCGATGAGCATGGTTCAAGGAGAGTGGCTCGGGCGGGTGGAGGCACCTCGACTGCACAAAGGGCCATTGGCGGAGTATCACATTCTCGACTCACGAGTCGAGAAGGCCGCAGCGAGGTTCTAAAGAATGTGAAGACATTGGGTAGTTGTGCAATCGGATCGCGGAAGTCGAGAATCCCTCAACACGCCAATTAAATCCGAGTGTACACTCCCTCTTCTCGCCTCGCGAGTCGAGAAGTTCTCGACTCGCGAGTCGAGAAGAAGGCCTGTACTTCCTGGACTGTTGGCAAGCTGAAGTATTCTCAACTCGCCACTCCCTTCTGCATGTCTCCTGCAGTGGATTTGCTGTGAGTTAGAAATGGAGATTCTGTGAAGCAATTCCTATTCTGAGTTCTTGCTGGGAGAAAGACATTCCTAGTTATTTTCTGTTAATGCTCTGCAATATCTTACTTCCTAACACCAGTCTCTGATGATTTCTATCTCGGTTGCTTGCTACTACTCTAACCACTATTCTCACTTGTGCCTGTACAATGTATTCAATTCAACCACAAGCAAGAAAAAGATAACAAAAAACAGAAAACAATACAAAGATTAATGAGATTAATGAGAAAACAGAGAACAAAGGGAGAACAAAGACAGAGAACAAAGGAGAACAATCTGTAAAAATGAGATTAAAAAGGGTATGATATTACAAAAACATACCCGGAAGATTTGTTTGGATGAGGAGGAGGCTTCCGAAGTTCGCCTTCCATGTGGGTATAGTCGCTGGCAAAGCGTGAATAAGGATTTGTTCCGTCAGAAATTGTATCGGGGATTAATAAGAGCCTCTAACAAATGTAATATAAGTAAAAATGCACTAAAGGACTTACAGAAAACTAAAAAGCAAAGACTAAAAGGGCCTCACTTTCTTCTCGGTGAACGCGGTAACGCCAAACAATGAATCTGCTACGAGAACTTCGGCACCGAAGCGCCCCGATCCGTCGACCAAGTTCTTTGCCATAAGATGGCGCTGAATCGCCGGCTCGATCGATCGCCGACGGTAAAGAGGGCCTAAGGAAACAGGGGAGGAAGAGTGATCGAGAAAAAACAGGGGAGGAAGAATGGTGGGGGGAGAGGAAGAGGGTGCGATTAATTACGGGTCGCACCCTCGACCCTCGTAAAAGTGCAATAATAAAACCATTGTCACGTGTGGGCCATGCCCTCCATGACGTGGCGATCTATGGATTAAAGCGGCGGGTTACCGCGGTTTCACCTCTGAAGAGGCCACGTGGCCATGACAAAATATGAAAGGGTAGGTTATATGTTTATATATGTTATCTTATGTATTTAATAAGGTTTCAATGGTTGTATTTAATATGGTTTCAATGGTTGTATTTAATATGGTTTCAATGGTTACAATGTTTACATATGGTTTAGAATGAGTGTGGTTGTATGCTTTAATATGGTTATATGATTTTAGTTAATATGGTTGTATGATTTTAGTTAATATGGTTGTATGATTTAATATGATTTTATTTAATATGTTTGTATGGTTTTATATGGTTCATATGGTCATATTTGTGGTGTTTGGGGCTATATGGTTTTAATGTGAGCTTTTTCATTCAGGGAGCATGTGAGATGAGTAAAATGGAGCCAGGGAATTCCAAAGGAGGCCATTGCCCTAGGCTCCAATGGAGGAAGATGGGTTGCCTTTTGTTGCACCCTTGCAATCAGACGGTATTTGCAGAGGGCATAATAACTGCAGTTGATCCATTTGATAGTGTGAATGATGAGAGGCTGGGAGATGAACATCTTGGAGTTGGCATTGTGAAGCTTCTTATCGAAGTTGATACTATCATGTCCCAAGGAAGCTCTAGTGATTGCATTGTGTGCTCGTGGGCTGCTGGAGTCCCAAGCTCAGTTGAGATGGCCAATTAGATTTATTACACACAAGAATGGTGATACTCTAGAATGCCCTCTTCAACTACACACCCCAAGGCCCACCCAAGGCCATGTGGAAGATTTGGTGGTCGATGAGCATCCTTTGATCACAAGGAAGAGACGCTATGTCTTTCATAAAAGGCGACCAAAAGGTGCCCAAGAGGCCTAGAAGTGACAAATATTTAGAAAGGATGGAAAGTATGGCACCAACCAAAGAAAACCTGGAGGCAATTAGGGGACAAGAGTGTTGCAACCTAGATTGCACAAAGGCATTACAATGTGGATGACCTCGTGCGGATAAGGTCCCAATACATTGGACAGCTTCAAAAAGATAGGATTAATTTCATTTACTCCTTGTGTAGGAATTCGGCTATGATGAAAAAACACACAGATCGGCTGCTATATCAATTGAGGGGAATGAAGGTATGTATGAGAGCATTGAGATGGATTCTTGGGGTGAGCAAGTTTTCATTTTACGAATCTTTGGGGCAGGTTAGAAAAGGGCACACTTTTGTTCCAACATGGTAATGCACTCACTTTGAAACCTAGAGCAAATACTCTAAAGGCCATTGCGCCTTCGAGAGCTTTGTGAGATACATGTCTCAATCTATGCCCCACAAGTCGAAGGTGAACGAGCACGGTGTGCGAGTGGTGCAAAGAGTGTTGCCACAACACTATATCCAAAAGGAGTGCCTTAAGGAGGTCAACTCCATCCTAGAAACCACTTGGAGGTAGGCCTCTTTCTCAATCACATTTCAGCAAGTTATGGAGCACTCACTTCTGGGGCGTGAGTGTCCTACAACACATGCCATTCTCAAAGTGCAACACTTGCATTCAACTCAAGGATACACTTGCATCAACCGCAATAGAGAAAGAAAGAATGGCAATTAGGGAGCAATTTGCGGATCACCAAAGGGACCAAATATCATGTAGACAGTTGTATTGGCGAGTGGAGAACATTTTCCGAGATGCAAAATAGGACAAATTTTTGTGTATAATTCATGATAAGATGGACCAACACAAGACTTTCTTGCCAAAGCTAGATCCTTTACCCAAGCGTTGTCAAAACGCTTTTCGATGAAAGTAAGTCCAAGGTGTATTAACACATGGTCATGGAACTGGAACATATGGTCATTTTGTGCTTGATCTATGGAGAGATGATCCAAACTTCCATGTGAGCTCTATTTTCAAGTGCCTCGAGAACACTAGAGAAAGGATCGATAGAAGGGAGGAGGTATTCCCTTCAAACACCCATTTTTGAGGCTTTGATGGATGATCAACCGCTTTGTTACCAAAGGCGATATAAAAAGCTCACATCCAAGGTGTCTAGTGAATCAAGGAGGACTTGGGATGATTTCCCCTTACTTGAGAAATCAACGCTTGAGGAGCTATGTGTTCAGTTGGACAACCTGTTGGAAAGAAAACAAGAATAGATGGATGTTTGGGGCAATGTCATACTTGGCAAAAGTGGGGAGTACTCAAAGTTGTGAAAGTGGGATTCATGATGGTTGGGCATACGCATGATGATATAGATGGATTCTTTGGAACTTTCTCCACCAAGCTCAAGAGAGAAAAAAACGTGACCACTCTCCCCGAACTAATGGATGTGTTTGAGAGTCGCATTGACCCCAACCCAATGGCTTTCTTGATGGATGAGGTTGCGTGATTGGAAATCATTTGTAGAAGGATACTTGCTAGATGGCAAGGACCAGTTGACAGGACACACAAAGCCACTTCAATTCAAGTTTTGGGTTAGGGATGGAATACCAATCATGCAATATAAGTGGAGACCAGGTGACAAGTTGTGGATGCCTGTACAAGGTATCGAGTTGTGGCAAAGGGGTGCTGCTGGTGAAGTTCTCATTCCTAAAGGGCAGCCAAAACCACTACCTCCCTTCAAGACAGTCAAAGACTCTAGCCAACTGGTGAAGGGCATCAAGGATTACATAACGCACTGGGATGATGTTCGAAATGGAAAGCACACCTCCACTCTTAAGAAAAATCAAATGGACTCCCTAATCAAATCTTTGGGAGAAAGTTGTGACATGCTTAGAAACCGAATGTACCATGTGGGAGGGAGCTAAGAGACGGGTTCTTGCCAGAGTCAAGATGGGAGGGTTCTCAAGGTGCAAGCACGTCTAAGAATGCTCACTTGGGTCCCAACAAGGGTTCCAAGTGGTTTGTGGGAAGTAAGGCCTCAAAGCCGAAGTGGTTTGATCTTCCTGAGTGGGATCCCTTTGAGGACATCAAGGAAGGATACTTTGTGCTAGTAAGGCCTGATGATGAGGACTGTCCAATATGGTTAGGGGTGGCACTCTCTGATGTGACCACCACTATGCCCGATGGAGAGGAGTTAGCGTCCCGGATTCCAAATTCAATATTGGGAGCCCATTGGGAGGCACAAGAAGGGCAACTTGAAGGAGCAATACAATCATTTCTTTGGGAGAAGAAGTGGAGGGCAAATTATGCTGACCCTCAAAGGAGGGAATTGGTGGAGTGTGTGGTATGGTCATATCCAAGTTCTCACATTGCAAAAGACAACACACACAAGATCCCAAGAAAGGAGATGGACAAGGCCATGAGCAACCTCCATGCTATATCATTGTATGAGGGTGCATAATATTGAGAAGTTTGAAAACTTTCTCAACTAGTGGTTTGTAAAATTTATGAGGAAAACAAGTAACCCAATTCTATGTGTGTCATGTGTAATTCTATTCAAGCAATCAATTCAGAAATTTCTTTTATGGTGTGTGAGTCCCATTTTCAGTCCGAGTCCCAAAATTCAAGATTTGTCCCACTTTAATTAAATACGACTTTTCACCTTTAGTTTTTCGATTTGTCTCTATCCTGGATATTGAGAAAGCATTGGAAAATAAATAAGATGCTAAAATTTTGTGCACCTTAGGCATACATGGAAGGTCTGGCTATGGCTGCTTCTTTAGCAATGTTGCTCCTGCTAATTGAGCCTGCATTCTGAGCATGACAAATGCATTTTGAGTATGGGAATGTAGGCTTAATGAGCTCAATCTCAAATTTCATTTCTTCCATGACATATACAATTGCCTCTATGGGGCACCTATGGAAAAGGTCTGTTGCATCTCTGGATGTGCAAAGAATACTTCTCGTTTAATGACCATGTCTCCAGTTCCATTATGAACCTTGCTTTCACTTGCAAACCCAAGGCCCATATGGCAGCAAAGGATTTCTTCTGCCCTTTGAACGTGTTCAAATCGGGAAAAGGGCGAACTTGACAGTCCAAACATGCCTTTCTTACCCTCTCCACTATATTATCTAGAAGTAAGCCTCCACATGGAGATCCCTATCCCAGAAGCTTAATATTTCTCTTCTTCCAGTAACGTACCATGTATCTAAGGGGCCTCCTGTCTAGCAATGAGAATGGAACCTGGTTGCATACAGTAAGCACCCCTGCATCGACTATCTTATCTATGCTTCTATGTTCATATTTATGTACCAATGCTAGAAATCATGCCTTTCTCCCTCAAAACAGTGAGAATTTTGGCAGTGTCCACCATGCCAGGAATGCTATAATCCCACCAATGTAACTGCTCAAGGCATAATTTGGCTGCCGCTTTCAATACATCCATTAAACAGGGAACACCCTCCTCTATAGTGGCTAGACTCAATTTCAACCTAGAAACGAATGTATTTCTTTATTAGATAGCATATTCAATGTTTCTATAAATTGCAAGTATTTGATGGGGCATAATGCTATAATGTTTATTAAATTACAGCGATAATATATAAGAATCCAGTCAAGCAAAATTTTGTGTGTTCACCACACAAAAGTTTGATGTTCCCATTTATCTGTCCAAAGCAGATAATATTATATTCAACAATAATAGGTGCATATCAAATTGTTCTATTGACTGATGAGATTGTATCAATCAACCCAGCCAAACATACACTTCTCTAGTGAAATGTAGCATTCTTATTATACATGCAGATGTAATAGTTTCCTCAAACAAAACAACAAAGTAAATTACTCTCATGATAGAAGATACCTGAAAATATTTGACACAAACTTGGTAATTTTATGAACATCTGGAAGGTTGTCCACTTTTTGAGCTTTCCAACATTGCCTGAAGGAACCAAGGATAGATTCGGCTAGCTCCAAAGTGAAAAGCCTGACACAAAGCTTCGTTCTGATGAGATGAAGAGCTCTTCAAGAAGAGCTTCGATAAGCCCATGTGGGCAACAAAAGTCTGGCCTGATGCATCGGCTCCAGTAGTCGGATCTGGGTTGTGCCATGCATTAGCCATTATCCTGCCTTAGCCTTTGCCCTTTGCCTTCCCAATCGATGGCCCCTTGTGATCTACCAGCTACTGTTTCGACGGCGCCATAGCCCCAAACTAAACAGTGGTACTGCTGCATCAAATCTCAACCGTAGGATCAAAAGATGGAATCTCAGCCCACCAATTTAGGGCGTGATTCAAGACATAACCTATAACATTATATAATATAAGATAAGATCATGTAAACTCCACAAACTCCATAACACAATCATGTCAAAATTAAGCCATCCCCGCCCTAACCTTCACCTCAACCCTCCATTTCTGCTAGTTTTTTTTTTTAGCAGGGTTGCCTAACCCCCCCTGCTCGATTTCCTGCATTCCTAGCTATGCCACATGTCGTGCCACGTCAGCTGTTTAGCAGGGTTGCCTAACCCCCCTGCTCGATTTCCTGCATTCCTAGCTATGCCACGTGTCGTGCCACGTCAGCTGTTTTTAATCTCAACCATTAGATTTCTTAATTTCGCATCCGACGGCCATGAAAATTAAAAAGTCCTTGAAAATCACTTCTCCTCTTCTCCGACCATCCCGATTCCCTCCTCTGCTTCTGCTTGCTCGACTTTCTTCTAGGCCTTGTTGAATTCGATGGATGAAGAGGGCGACGGATTTGAAACTGCCAGTGAAGGTGAAGAAAAAGAGATAAGTAATGATGATTCAAAGTCTGAAGCATCAGGTGGGGTTTTTTGACGATGGTGCTATTCCTTTTCTTTCTCTTATTCAGTATGTTATCAGCTTCTTATTTGAGAGGTTTATTTTGGGTATAGAGAGAATTGGGTCAGGCTAATTCGGCCAAAGCAGAGGGCAATGACCTATATGTTTTGGGGAAATATACGGAGGCCTTACAATGTTATGCCAACGCATTGGAGGTCGCCCTTGCTTGTTTGCACCGATTTCTTCATGTTACGGTTCAAAAATGTACCAGTTCTTGCCTAACTATGGTTTCCTTATTGCTATGGCCGGATAGTTCAGTTCTTTTAGCCAATAATAGGATGCAGCATTTTTATGCCGATTTAGGGATGCAAACTGAGTCCGATGCTTGCTTCAGCGAGAGTTCCAATCGTTTGAAGGCTGGTATACCAGAATCACTGATACAAATAACAGCTTGAGGTTGGGGCTGATTTTAGTTACAAATTACGCCAGCATTGGACCTTAGAGAGCTGTAAACTCATTAAAAAGGAGAAGGTATTTGCTCACCCAATGAGCACCTGGTTTCATGTAGTTGCATTTTTTATATTGAAATCAAATGTTATGGACCTTGGTTTTGCAGTCATCGTATGGGTTCGTAGATTATTTTGATCAACGATTCGCTGCCGCTGCACTTATATCTTTGAATGGAAGGCAAATGTAAGTTATCCATAGATACTTTATTTTCTCAGCGCCAAATGCGGAGACTAAATGAGGTTTCTATTGCATCGCAGATTTGGTCAACCGTCATATAAACTTTGCAGAGAAAATTTTCCTTCCATCCAATTGTCTTACTTTCTTTCTGTCATCTATTCAGGACATTTCAACATTTTCGTTGGCGATCTGAGTCCAGTGGTCATAGATGCCACACTTTTTGCTGCTTTTTCCTTGTATCTGAGCTGTTCGTAAGTGACCTATTTTTGCGTTCTTTAGTATTTGTTCATGGATGACATTAACCTTCTCTTACTGTGATGTGGCATAGAGATACTAGAGTGATGTGGGATCAACGTTCTGGACGTTCTAGAGGATTTGGATTTGTTTCTTTTTAGGAATAAACAGGTAACATGCTTTAGAGCTGTTTCTCTATGGTTTTCCAAGTTTTAAGAGATTCTTTAGTTGTTGTAGTTCATAAGATCCTTGTTTCTGGCATTGAAGGTTTAGATAATAGCACATCTGGCTGATGAAAATGCGCCCAAAACAATATAGCAATTCAAGCTTGTGTCATGGACTTTATCCTTCTTTGTCGCATGCCTTGTATGCCAATGCAGATTAAATTATCTAGAATAGGAGGATAAAATGTCTAACAACAGTCAAAAGTATGAACTCTAAAATGTTGCGATATTACCAAAATAGTAATGCAGGAATATGTGTCTGTTTCTAATATATGCGAATATTACTAGAGTTTGTCAGTGAAATGCAAGTATCTTCTTCACGGTTGCTGGCCTTATGATGAGAAGCATGGCTTCTTTGACTTTTAATCCATATCATCGTGTGGTAGATTTGCTTTAACTTTACTTTCATCTTTAATATTTGCAGGAGGCAGAAGAAGCAATCAATGAAATGACAGGTATGTATAGTTGATAAAAATGGCCTTGAGGTGGCGACTGCTGCTCCAGGCAGTCCGAGATTACCATACTATAGTTCTGTTTTTCATTGTTAATTGCTTCAAATTCCTCTTCTAAGCTGCAGAATACTTGTTCATCAAGCTTATGCACCATTGTTGCAAGACTTCTACTGCTGACTCTAATTTTGCTACTTTTTGTTTTTTCACTCGTTAGAATTACTTGTGCAAGCAAAGGTGCTCGCTTAAGACAGGCTGAAAGAGCTAGCCATAAGCATGAACAAGTAAATTTGTAGAAGTATTATTTGCAGCTTTGTGGGCAGTATGTGCATTTGGATATTAGGTTTTATTTGATTAATAATTTCTGACAATCTGCAATTCAGATATGTGTGTTTTTGTATATTTGTTGATTCACTTGAACATTTCACTCAATTGTCTCAGGTTGTGTGTTCTGGAGCATACTTCAAGATCTCAAAGCTCTTAGAGACCCCCTTCACATTTGAAATGGGCTAGGTCATAAAAGGAACACATTGATATGCGCACTAATGCCATTGGCACTTTTTTTTAAGAACATCAATATCAATCCATCGGTTGGGGTATTTTTCTGTCACTGCCATAGGGCCATCTCATTCAGTAAAGGTAATAAGGTATCAGATAAGAATATGTTGTTATTGTTTTAGACAGTTAAATAGTCATATTTTGTTTCAGTAATTTGATGATTTAGGTGTATGTTTACTGGACTATTCTATTCTATTCTATTCTTTAACAGCACCTTATCTTGGATTATTTGCTACTCCATGTAGCTGTTATACTTGGCTGGACCTGATTCTCTTCAGTTCAAGAACGTCCATATCCCATATATAAATGTACCTTAACCATTGATGCCTAATCAGCTGGCCAAAATTGTCATCTGGAACTTGTTCCAGCTTATTCTATGATGGTCTTATCTGCGTAGTGTGGAATCTGTAACTTGAGCAGTCCTTGTGCTATTGATGCCATACTCATCTCCATAAGGCCCATTACAACAAAAGTTTGACCGATGAGAGGCTTCAAGTGTAAGAGAAAAAACGCTAGGACTAAGAACATGCACAAAGATTTTTCTTAGACAAGAAGATAGCCACATTATGTACCAGTTTCTGCCTTCAGCGTTTTACAGTAACATGTGAAAGAGTTAGGCAGTAGGTCCAAGGCGTTTGGGCAATTGGATCTGTATGGATATGTCAAAGGGGTGGGACATCTGAAATAGGCAAAGCAAGAATTCTCTTCAAAACAAGAATTTGTCTCATTTTTATTTGTATATCATTAGCTTTATTTACTCAGCTTGCAGTCTACAAATTATTGCTACATTCTTCTAATTTTCTATTATTAGTGCTTAACTTGCAACAGCAGCTTTTGAGACATTCTCAAATCCTATTTTGGCCCCTATCGGGAAGTTAGACTGGGAACCTGCATGCCAGCATTCATTTTCAGCAACGATAGAAGTACGAGTGTACAAGCGTTGTGTTTGGAGAATTGCAGACGAGACACTTGTGGAGCAATAGACCTTTGCAAATGGAGGTCTACAGTTTGGCGAGGATCTAATGCAGGGAGCCTCCCAAGATAACAAGGGAAGTTAAGTGGATGGTTGTAGATTCAAAGACTAGTGCAGTTTGCATAGGTTATTCCAAGAAACTTGGAGTAAAATCTGTACTGTTGTTCTCCATGATTGAGACACATCGTGTAACACGGTCAAAAGTCTAATATTGAATTCTGTTGTATAGAAGCTAAAGCTCAGCTTATCAAATGCCATTCACCGTATTTGTTCTTTGAGAAAAACTCATGTCAATGGGCTTATTGCAGTTCAAAATATAAATGAAAAATTTTTAGCAGGGTTGCCTAACCCGAGCTGCCCACTTCCCTGCGTTTCTAGCTATGCCACATGTCGTGCCACGTCGCCACGTCAGCTGTATTCATTTTGAGACATTGGATCTGTTAAAATTGAGATCGACGGTCCAGTAAATTCTAAAATCTCTGAAAAATCTACTTCCTCTCCTTCGACCTGCAACTATCCTGGAACTGATGCAGAGCTGAAAGGCTGTGTAAATGATGTTCGCCGTATGCAGCACTTCAAGCTCAGGATTACAAGCTCAAGATCTGCTTATGCCGGAATACAGATCAAGAAAAACAATGAGGCAGAAATTTTGCCAAGTGGATGCAAATCTTCAGAGACTTCTGCAGATGCGAATCCAATTGGAGATCCAAAAGATGCATATGAAACTCTAAGCAATGCAGTTCAGATCAGTCTTAACAATTCCGGCAATAAGATTACAAACAGCGAGCTTGTTGTTGCCTCTTATGCTCTGATAAAAATATTAACAATTCCGGCAATAAGATTACAAACAGCGAGCTTGTTGTTGCCTCTTCTGCTCTGATAAAAATACAAGCGCTCCCTTCATCTGCCCTCAAACCATCAAAGTTGCTCGAGGCCACTATAGATTGCACCAGGCGATGCTTGCAGACAAAGATGAGGCACATCATTCAAATCGGGGCCTGCAGACCTGAAGAATATCGGCAAAGGAATTAAATTGTCCATTTCGTTCCTACATGTCTCACCTATTCCAATTTCCTGATCTATCTGGATTACAAGATAATGTCATCAAGATTCGGCAGCTTGCAGTTAGCAGTGCATGTTTATTCTTGAGGGTGCCCGTTCCAAGACCATATCAATTTTGGCAGATGATGTGCTTGGTATTTTGCTCACTTTGAATGATACTCTTAAATTTCCCTTGCAAGATGTTCTTTCTTTTTATGATTTAGTCTAATTGTTTCTGATCTATCTTGCTCTGACATCCTACAGTTCATGCAGACATTTTTGTAGCTTAAAGTTACAGCTTATGGACCATTTAGCAGACCACTTTTATTTGCAGCAATAACAGAAGTGTGCAAGAAGCTTACTTGGCCAGAGCATAGATTGTGGAGAGATTAAGAATTAGATACCTTTGTTGCCACAAAGATGTTGTTGTAGGAATTTTAGAAGTGCTAATGACCATTGCACAATCATGCATTATGATGCTTCACCAGATGCATTTTCATTTTTAGCAGTGCCTAGATTGGGTTGAGTAATCTAAGAAAACTATCCTTCCTGATATTCCCAAGTTCCAGTCATGCTTCTGCCCATTGTCTTGGAGGGTTTAGTATTGGCATAAAGTCATTTTGTTAACCCATAGTCAGACATGATTTATGCAAACAAGATTAGAAGATACTACAGGTTTGAATGTACACATGAAAAAAAGTTCAAGGAAGTAGTTCAAGGAGGTGAAGCAACCAAGGTGCCATTTCTTTGTTCTGGTTCTATGGAAAAGTGTTAACCAGCAAATCCATCTTAGATTGCATATAGTCAAGACTATGTCGTGAGACCCTAGTTTAGCTAAATTCTTTTATACAATAGTTGTGAGGCTTCATTTATTGTTGGCAATTATTATTTTAGCATACAGATTTTATACTTCCCCGTTAAATTGGGTAAGGTTTAACCAACATTTATTCATCATGAAGCTAGAGGAACAACATCAAGCTTTATCAATCTTAGCAGTGGTCGTCTCAAAAACAAAAAAGGGAAAAAAAAACATTTCTTAATTGATTATGGCATCGTTTCTCCCTTCAATTTTTTCCTAACCTTTGCCCCAACCCGTTTTTTTTTTTTTTTTTTTTTTTTATAGCACACCGGCCCTACCGGGCCTACAGCCTTTCCTGAAATCCTAGCCTATCCACGTGTTTTTGTTTTCCGGGTTATATTGTTGTTCTGTGATTAGCTTTTGGCCGGAGAAATGAAGCTCCAACAGCATCGTACCGACGATCCTCCCATTGTGGAGCAAGTGCTTCAGACCGCCGCCATCCTTGCAATAGCGGCCATAGTGGCTGCCTTGTCTTTTACACTGATAGGCTGGTACCGCAGTCAAAACCAGCCCTTTTGCAGTGGAGTCCGAAGAACTGGTACATGAAATTTTAGAGATATAATGCTTGAAACTTTAGTGTCTTGATGATTTCGTATCTTACATAGACATAAGTTGATGTCTGTATAGGGGACTGCATACCTTGCCCAGAACATGGAATATGTCATGGTGGGGAGCTAGAGTGCTTTGTAGGTTTTAAGAGGCATGGGAAGACCTGTGTTCGTGATGAATCCATCAACAAAGGTGCTGGAGGACTGGTAATTTGTCCATGTTGACTAGCTCTTTCGTTCTTCAGAAAATTAGTTTTAATAGTAAGTCGCCCTTTAGAACATGTTGAATTTTCAAAAAGAGCTCTGTAAATATAATTCACTATTATATAAGGGTTTTACGCTGGAAAAATCCCTTATGATCAACAACTTATAAAACATACAAACTTACTGACTTTCTTGGATTGCCTTCTGGATGCAGCTGGACATTATTAAAGGACATGTTTGCAACATTAATGCCGAGTCCATTTGCAATGGAGGACCAGCAGTTTGGGTCTGATTTCACACCGCCGACCCTGCATTTTGTACCATAGATATTATTCGTAATTGCAGGCAAGGTTTTTGAAATATCATTGGTGAACTCATTAATTGGGTGCGAAGTGTTAGCATGATTGCTGAAATAAATCCAACATGTCAAGCATTAGGTTAGGGAATTGGAGTAGATTTGTGAGTGCGAATGACAGTATCTTGGAATTGCAGCTTACAGAAAAAGAGGTTCTGGAGGATCTCAGATTTAATAAAGCTGCAAAATCGATTATTTTGGATGCCAAAAATTTCAAGTTAGCTGAGGAGAAAGCACTGGTTCTTGCTGATGAAGAGCTTCTGACTAGGTGGCAAAGGTATGCATTGTCTTTACCTGGATTGGAAGTGTATGCCCATTTTTTTGTACTGGATTATTGATTATTTTGCTCTTTTCCAACCTTTCAGTGGGAAGGAATATTCATGTCCACAGAGCCTAGTCCAAAGGTATAAGCCACTATCATGCTACTTCCAAGACTGGTTTTCCCCGAGCCCATTGGAAGCAACCTGTTCATGTCTTCTGGTACTATTTCTTTTTCTTACATACATGGTTTTGATTGTTTATTCTGATATCTCATTACATCTTTTATTACCATGAACAAATTCTGCAAGGTGATTTTGATGGGAATACTTTTGTTCAAATACTGGCGGCATCGAGCAATTATAAAACGGGCAGAAACACTTTATACACAGGTATGCATCTGCTCATGCATGGAATGGCAATGGAGAAGCCTATCTGGAAGTGTGCATTCTAGATTCCTCCGTTGAACCAACTAAAGAAGTGCTTGGTGGTTATCCATATTCGGCTGAAGTTTACTCTGTTATTGTCGGTTGTATGCACTCTTTGATTCATAATGCTTCAGACAATCTGGCATCCGAGAATGCAATAACTTAAACACCCTTGTCTAAATGGATGTGCCCTGATAGGTTGAAACTGATGAACAATAGTGACTATGGATCTGGCTGAATTTTCAGGGAAATGGGCTGGGTAGGATTGACATCATGGAAATATGTAGATTCATGAAATTACCATGCAAATGTTCACTAGCACCACTCTTTTAATAGCTATTCATGATTGGCTATGCACAGGTCTGCGAGTCATTAGAATCAAAGGCCTTGGGTGCCATAGATGTGCCCGGGAAAGAAACCTGGATCGTGGCTTCTCGCTTACGGGACCATTTACTGAGGCCAAGCGAGAGAAGAAATCCAGCTTTATGGAAAGAGGTCCGTATATCTTATGTTGTTTGACTTGTTTCCAACATTTTGTTTGATTATGATTGGAGTTAGGCGTAATATTAGATGATTGCAGGTTGAGAGATTGGTACAAGAAGATTCTCGCATAGATCAACATCCAATGATGGTTAAAGGAGAATCCAGGGTTGTTTGGGAGTGGCAAGGTAGTACATGCTTTTCCAAGGGTTCAAGGTATTTGCATTGGATTTACTTAAATATCTTTGACAACCGTTTTGTTCCAGTTGAAGGTGCCCCCCATAGTTCGTTTTTAACAGCCTTAAGACACAAAGGTGCATCGACTTTTAGCAAATGTGAATCCTCAACTGAGGGAAGCTGCATAAAATCGAAATGAAATGTATCAAATACAAACTAGTGAAAAAATTCAAATGTTGCACTAAAATCTACTGAAAAGGGGATATTTGTAGGCTAGCTTCCGGTTAGCTTTCAACCTGCTTTTTGAAAGTCCATACATACTACAGAGGCACAAAAGTACCAATTTGCAAATGCATGTTGTTGACATGCTGAGATGTTTGAGCACGCTCAAAATATGATGATAAAGGTCTTTGTTTAGATTAAGCCTTGAAACAATTAACAAAAGCTACAAAGAGAAACAAGTATATATTTTTTCTTCCTTGTCTATCTTTGTATAAGAGCAAAGCATCAATATCAATTCATGGCGCATGAGTGTGTCCAATGGCATTACCCTGAATTTATGTTGCACAAAAGTGATTTTTTTGAAAGCTGTCTAATCAATGTTTGATTCCTGGATACCTTGACTCAAGGTCCATCTTGTGAAATATGCAGGAACACAAAATTTATCTTTAATTGAAGAAACCCCATTCTTTTTCTTAAATAGAATCTCGGAATCCTTCGATATTAGAATATTTTGAATGAGCTTATGTAATAAGTAAGCTTTTATAGGTATTTGCATATTGATATATGTTTATGGGATGTTTTTATCTTGTTTTGTGGACCGTTGATTTGAGGAATATTCTCAGATCAACGGCCCCTAATTTTCCCTGCCCCCACCCCCACGAAAATTTCAATGGTGCAAAACAGACCAATGGTTGGCACCACAGAAATGAAACAAATGCAAAACCATGAAAGCTCCAGCTATGGACTACCGGACCGGAATGAATGCTCTATTTGCCCCACGTTAATCTCTCCACCAGGGCATTCTTCAGGGCAAATCTAGCCTCTAAATCGAAGCCACGGATCGGCCTGAGGGAATCCTTTCAATATTCCGGCACTCCTCCAACCGGCATCTGCATCTGCATCCTTTTCCTGTTTCTGCATCCTTTTCCTATTTGAACCTGCTCTGTTTCAACCTATTTGAACCTGCTCTATTTGCCTGGCATGGTCGGAAGATGGCGGGAAAGGAGAGAGGATGCCCTGCCATGCAGCATCAGATCTGCCAAATGGAAACCTCAGATCAGCATCAGATCTTTCTCTGCTCTGCTGCTCTTGCCAAAAAAAGAAGGGATCATCCCTTCTTATCCACGCCCTACAAAAAGGGCTCCAATTTTTTTTTTATTCTTCTGCACACGTCCAAAATAAGTAAAAAAGCAACATGACCTCTAAATCACAATTAAGCTCCTCAAATATGGCAATATATACCGTTTTTTATACAATACAATACCACAATCATAGTCCCCACCATTGCCAGAATACCCTCCCCAAATACCAAACGAATTGGGCAAACATAATGGCTATAGAAGTTTATCCACCGCATACGTGCTTCAGTAATTCCTGATGAGAGAATGATGTTGCTAATTTGTCAGGTATTTCATATTGCGGGTCTGAGTAAAGCAAAAGTTTAGTTTGCAGGTCTGAGTAAAGCAAAAGTTTAGTTTGTATAGGTGTAAGCTAGTTGAGACTCTTTCTGCAATGGAGGGAGGGCACTGTGCCAAGAGTGGCCCCTTTGTGTAGAATGAAAGATACACCTACGATACAGGAATGGGGGAGGAAGTGGCACGTGGCAAAAAATAAAAATAAAAAATAAAATAAAAAAGTTGGCAATGAGGGAGGGCCTTGCGCCAAGAACGGCCCCTTTGTGTAGAATGAGGGTACATCCCCATTAGACCGAAATAGGCCTCTTCTTTTGCTTCGTGGCGATTACGTCCCCAAAATATCACCTCTCTATGATAGGTGCGCCGGAAAAAGGGGGCCTAATTTCTGTTTCGTGTATGGTCTGAGGGGAGTTCCAAAAAAAAGGGGGCCTAATTTTTTGTTTCGTCTCTGGTCTGAGGGGAGTTCCAGTTCTCTGTTTATATCCCATGCATGGTCGAAAATAGCAGTGATTATGTTCACGAGGGCTGCTAAGAACAGCCCGATGGAGCTGGCCGGACAGGTGGAGTCATCTACAAATGGAGCGTCCTCCCAGATCGGCCTGCTGGGGTTTGTATTTTTGTGGCTGGCGATGGCTTCTTCGGCATCTGTTGGTAGTGCAGGTAAGATCTGAGCTTGTTTTCTAGAAGGTTATAAGATGTTCTTTCGTAAGCTTGCAAGGGCAGCCAGGAAAGGGTCGTTGGATGCTGAGGGGAGGCCTGCAGAGAGCAGTGCTATTGCTGCCTGTAGAAGTCTATGGAATGATTTTAGCCTTGCAGATGATTCCAATTTCCACAAGAGCTCCCACATGGAAGTGGAGCAGTCTGTTGCCATAGATTCCCAGGGCCTGTTGCATGAGGCTGTCAGGCCATATGCTCCTCCTCTCCAGACCTCTGAAGCAGCGATTCCTTGTGCAAGAGGTGTGAATTTGGCCACACCAGGCTCCCACATGGAAGTGGTGCAGCCTGTTCACATAGTGTCCCTCTGCAGCCTTCTAAAGCAGTCAAGCCTTGTGCCCAGGGCGTGAATTTCGCCACACCAGTTGGTGTGTTTGTAGATAGGGGTCCAGGAAGACAAGTTTTCTCTGGAGGCAAGAAGCTTGCTGTGAGAAAGAAAGTGATCAACAAGCCCCCAAGTCATGGTACTGCTACCAGAGATGAACCTTCTTCCTTGGACCTCAGTGTTACTGTTAGTGTTGGCAGTGTAGATGTCTGGGAGTCAATATACACTGCTGTTTGTGGCTTTCTAGAATCTGAGTGGCTGGGAGGTATTGTGAGCTTGGAGAGGGGCTCCAACCTGGACCATCTTCATGTTCAGGCAGTCTTTAGAATGGCTCTCACTAGTCCTGTTGCTGTGAACTTGAGGCTGAAAAAGACCCTGGGATGGGACACCCATAAACCTGCTGGGGGCGTTATCCTGTGCAAGGCCCTCAAAGACACGAAGATGCACTGTTACGAGGGGATGATAGGCTACTGCCTCAAGGATTTTGGCAAGCTGCATCATAGACATCACATGAAGAATGTGACAGCAGATCAGATTGAAAGGGGCAAGAATCTCTATGCTCTGTATGGGACTGGAGACATTAAGGTCTGCGTCACTCTTGACAATCGTAACTTGTTTGCAAAAGCAAAACATTTTCATATGTACCATGGTCGTAGGCACGTTAGTGCCTCGCTTGTTCAAACCATCTGTAGAATGCTTCAAACCGAGAAGTTTGTTTTCAGTGGATCATGGGTGTTGCCAACAAACAAACACAGCCTTCATTTCCCAGCATCGTGTTGAAGCTGCGTGGAGAATAACTTTAGATCCTGCGTGATGTGAGGAATGTCTTGTTTGGGCTGCCTCCTGGAGTTGTACCTATGGAGCGAATTGGTAAGGGGAGAATACGGTATTGGGATGCTCATGCTGATGTGAATCTTAGTGAGGTGAATAGTTGTGATATGGACAGTGATGAAGAGTTGGATGATGGGGTGGAATGTCCACAGCCTGTAGATGTGCAAAATCCGAGTACATGGGATGATTTCATACCCGTGGGTGTGGAGGATTGCACTTTCGCTTCTATGTTGCTCATTCTCAAAGTTACTGCTTATGTATATATTTCTTGTTTCTTGTAGGAGGTCGTAAGGAGTTAGAGAAGCCTGAAGGAGTAGCAGATGCAAATGCAATTTTCAGCCCAGTAGTGAATCTTGACACCGATTCTGATGAAGAGCGCATTCCAGATGCGCATGTTGGTGCTAATGGCAGGTCAGAGTGCTTTCATTTGCACGTGGATGTGGAGTTGCTTGCTAAAGAGACGATGATGTCCATTCGTGAATCAAAGACAGCTCTGGGGAATACCTTGCAGCGCCTTGATGAGTCCTTGCATTGTTTAGACATGGATGATCTGAAGGTATCGCTGAAGCAGCGCAGGGTATTTCGAGGCTACATGAATCTCATGAGGGCCACGGTGATAAGGCATTTGAAGGCATTGGAGAGGCTTGCTAGAACGTCGTTTCGGACTATGCAAGCTTAGTGTGCACTTTCCTCGAGACGCTATTGTACAGTTGTTTTTGCAAAGTAGTTTAGTGCAGGTGTCTTTGTCATGCATTGCTTTTGTAACTGAGGCTCCGAGGTGATGGCGGATCCTCTTTTGGATGCTCACGTTGATGGTATAGCATGCTGTGCAGTCATAGTTGTGGAACAGATGACGTGCATGCAGCTAGCCAGTTCAGTTGTACAACTGTTTTCCACATTGTAATATATGAGCCATGTTGTATTTGCATACACATTTTGTGTTGTTACTTTCAATTTCAATGAAGAGTTGGGCTTTCCTTTGCTTCCTTTCCACGTAATGAAGGAGAGCATTTATGGTTTCTGGTGCTTTGACTTTCATGTATTTTGGGCATGTGGGAAATTAAGTGACATTGCTTTTTAGTTTTGATGTATTTGTTGGTGATCTACGTATATGGGACGTATGGGGAGCATAGTTATCTACGGGGATGTGAGATGTAAATTCCAAGAGCCTTGATCTGGCATATTCTAGACATCATACCTTCATCTAATGGACACAAAAAACCATTAACACATATACAAAATAAGGACAAAAACCAACGTACTTCCTCTTCCTGGTTTTAGCCTACATGGCACAGAAAATTGATTTGATTTAGGAAGTTCCAGCCTACTTCCGAAAAACTTAAATTCAAACTCAGTTTGTCTTCTAGCAGAGAAGAATTTGTCCTCTTGCAAGAATTTTGTCTTCTTGCAAGATCTCTATTGAGGACTCTTTTGTCTTCTTTTGGTGGCGAAAGTAGGTCGCAATAGGAATGGGTCTTCTTGATTTGCTGATGTGGAAGAGAAGGAAAAGCCCAGTTTCGCCCTAATGGGGATGCACCCTGAGAGATACACCTACGATACAGTAATAGGGAGGAAGTGGCACGTGGAAAAAAAAAATCAAAAAGTACAAAAATCAAGTTCCCAATTACTATTACCATGGATCGATACACCACGAGGCCGTAAAAAAGCATGATGACAACCCAATTACCATATTGGCAAAAACGAATTAAAAGTTGGAAAAAAAACAAGAATAGTAACCCCAATCACCATGGGTTCTTGTCCCCAACAACTTTGTAAAAAATTTGGCCTGAACTAGGGAACAAAAAACAAACATTGGTCAAATTCAGGGGGGTTTAGGTTGCCCCCTCGCCACTCACCTAGCCCCCATCGTGGTACCCAGGACCTAGGCACACCAGACCTATGCCCCCCTAAACATGCGTTGCCGGCCCACTGCCATGCGTTGCCGGCCCACTGCCATGCAACTTAATGCCGCTGCATACTAGGCAGGCTCAAACGGTCGCACAACAACTCTCTTATTTTGGAAGGGGAAACTTCCGCGAGCAGGAGGTTCCTGGAAGAAACCCCTAACGGCACTGCTAAGACTGGCTGCGCCGGCAGGGGTTTCTTCCAGGAACCTTCTGCGAGCGGAGTCTCCGTCGTAACCTTTAAGGACCTAGAAATTTCCTTTAATCCCATGTTTCCCTCTGTTCATATTTGTGATTCCTGTTCTTGATCTGTGTTTCCTGTTCAGATTTGTGTTTCCTGTCCAGATTTGTGTTTCCTGTTTAAATTTGTAGAACGAATCAAGCAAACTTGTTCAGGTTTGTAGAACGAATTAAGCAAGAGAGGGACATAAAACATCTGGAAGTGTACAGAATGGAAAGAATAGCTCAAACAGGAAGGGCAAATCTAGGTATAATACTCTACAGAAGAGCTTTGCTCCAAGATCTGGCTGGAGTGGGATCGATAACTAGATTTGCATGGGGACATGAGATAAATCCGGAGTAGCAGGTACTGATCATGGCTAGAAAATCCGCCCAAGAATCGAAATGAACAAAGGAAACCGAAATAAACAAAGGAAAAGCGTGATTTGCAGGGGAAGCCCTATTGTTGCGAAGTCTTGCTTCAAGCTGCAGGGGAAGCTCTGTTCTGGCAAAAGCCTGTTCTGAAAAAGCTCCGTAGCTCAAAACCCTGTTTGACGGTGCCACCAGATCGCCACTAAAAAATTAGACCTAAAAGTTACCCAAAAAAAAATCGACATTGAAATCGTTGGAATTTTCTAGGTCCCTAAGATTAAGAGTCATGTCGAACTCGTGGTCGCGAGCCTCGAGGCTAGCTACATGCTTGCTTGCTGCATAAATGGCGGGCCTTTGCCAAAATAGCAGCTCAATTATACTACTCCTGCCCAATTCCAAGTTTCATTCTCGCCAATTTTATTCGGACATCCTCTGCCCCAATTGCAGCAAAAGGAATTCCATATTAAAGCCCAGATTTTTGAAAATCTGGACTCACATATTTGTTTGGGTTCAAATTGAGGCCATCGATTCCTTTCCATTCAAGCCTCTCCATTCCCACGGTCTGTTCAATGAACCAAGCACCAAAGATAAGCACCCCATTCTTTGCTTCATCATCTCTTCCAATTTTGTCATTGAATTGCTATTGATTTTGTGCTTTTAATTAACAGATTGGATCATGCTTCTCCTCTGATACCATGAATACACAGCCAAGATGAATAAGCTTCTCCTGAAGCGTCATGCTCTGATATACAACATGATTTAGCTAGAGGGGGACCCCTTCCCCTAACAAGAGGCCTTGGCCTGGGCCCTCTTCTTTGCTTCCTTCAACTAACATATCCACCATTCCGACATCTTTCGCAATTCGGAACTGCATGGTGATCCCTATGGAGATCACTACAACAGTTATCGTTGCATAAATGGCAGATCTTCGCTAAAATAGCAGCCCAATTTTGCTACGCGTGCCCAAATCCGAGTTGCATTACAGCCAATTTAATACAAACATCCTTTGCCCGAATTGCAGCGAAGGAAATTCCACATTAAAGCCCAGATTTTTGAAGTTCTGGACTTACGCAATTTAGGATAATGTGATCAGAATGTTTTGAAGTCACATTTAATTAAAGTGGGTCACATTCTAACATTTGGGACTCATGCATAACATTTGGGACTCAAAAAGCAAAAAAGCAAAAAAAAAAAAAAAAAAAAAAAAAAAAAAAAGCATCAAGCATCAAATAAAATAAAAAAGCAAATATGGTGAAAAAGCAAGCAAAAAGAGTAATTGCTTATTGTGTGTGCCTAAGTTCTTCCTTCTAAGTGTTGCCAAGGGTCTTTTGGGTTCATTGTCGTCCGGGGCTAGAGGCCCGAGGGATGTTTTGCTTGCTCCTGAGCGGCGCTGATGGGGTGCTCGGCTTTTGTAGACTTCGGCAAGCCTTGTCCACCACCTACCTGAGATGTGTTAGTGCGTCAGTCCACCTGTTTCCATTATCTTGTTCTGAGGTCAAGGGCGGGGCTTCGCGATGCCATTTTCACACCATGGGCCATTGGTTTTTCTGCTCTTCTTCCCCCCCACCACCCCTTTCTCCCTATCCATGCGGGTCTCCTTGGGCTTCCTCTCCTCCCTTCCATATCTCCTCCCCCTGTTCTTGTCGCTCCTTCTCCTGATGTTTAGGCTTTTTGTTCCTTCTTAGTTTTCTTTTGTCGAGGGGGAAGGTCCCACTTCCTCTGGCCCTCCGGGGCCCTTTGGGACCAATTAGGGTCCGCGTTGGAGTCTAGAGAAGGATTAGTAGTACCCACAAAGGCCCTTAGACCATTTAGTCCCCAGGTGGAGAGGTATGTCGTATGCTTTGCATATGCGTTTGGATGTGGTGAGTATAGCTCTGAGTTTTGAGTTTGTTTGGAGTATGCTTATGGATATGGCTAGTATGCCTTTGTGTCTTGAGTTTGATTTTCGATATTGTTTTGGCTGGTTTGGATGATTGATATGATGTTTGGGATGTTTGGGGTGTTGTTGACTGCCTGATCTGATCTTAGTATGAGTTGGTCCTCCACCTGGGCCTAGTTGGAATCTTTGTGATGCACTTGTGCCTTAGCTTTGTGGGTTCATTCATGACTCTTCCTCCAACTCGAGTCGAGAAAGGCCCTCAAACTTGCATTTTTCACTCTGAGCAGCTTTCCTCCACTCACGAGTCGAGAAAGGCCCTCAAAAAACTTTTTTTTTCCTACTTAAAAAAAAGGGAAAAAGGTTTTTTTTTTTTTTTTTTTTTTTTTTTTGGGCTCTAGGCTACATTCTCGACTCACAAGTCGAGAAAGGCCCTCGGAAGGGCCTTACGGCCTTTCTCGACTCGCGAGTCGAGAAAGGGCCTCAGATTTGTTTTTTTTTTCTACTTAAAAAAAAGGGAGGAAAAACCCCCTTTTCTTTTTTTTGGCTCTGAGCTACGTATCGACTCGCCCTCAACATGCGAGTCGAGAAATTCCCTCAGATCTGCCTTTTTCATTCTGAGCTATCTTTCTCGACTTCGAGAAAGTGCCTCAGACTTGCATTTTTCACTCTCAGCTGCCTTTCTCGACTCGCGAGTCGAGAAAGGCCCTCAAACCTACTTTCTTCTGAAATGGTCCTTAGAACTGGTTGTGTTCTTATTTGTATTGTCTGTCGCATCACTTGCATTAACTTGATTTTGCCTTTCACAATACAGATCGTGAATAGAAAGGACATGATTGGGAGCCATGGAAAGACCCATTCATTGAAGAAAGAGAGTTGTGCTCTTTATCTTCTCGACTCGCTAACCAAGAAAAGTAGACCACGTAATTTTCCTTAACATGTTTTTTCACACAAGAAAACAGGCATCTTCTAAAGCAATAATGAAGTTTTAAAAGTTTCGCACGTCCTTTTTGTGTAAAATAACAAGGTTCCAAAAAAAATGGAAATCGCATGAGACCCACTTTAATAAAATGAGCCTCTGCATTCCTATGATCTGTTCGATCAGCCAAGCGCCAAAGGTAGAGCGCCTCATTCTTTGCCTCATGAACTCTTCTAATTTTGTCATTGAATTTTTATTGACTTTGTGCTTTTAATTAAAGAATTGGTTCTTGCTTCTACTTTGATACCATGGATGCATAGCTAAGACGGACAAGCTTATCTAGAATTAGCATGCTCTGGGATGCGGCACGATCTGGCCGGCTGGGATCCCCTCTCCTAATAAGAGGACGACCTGGGACCTCTTCTCGACCTTCGCCTTCTTCATCTACCACATCCACCACTCCGACATCATTCACAATTCAAAACTGCATGGTAACCCCTGAGAAGGTCATTGCAGTTGTGGGATCTTCTCTAACCGTTGAAATGTCTCCTAATATTGTATCTCAGATTGAACATACTAACTCTGATACAGGCCTTGTCATTGTCAAATCATTGTCACAGAGGATGACAATGTACTTCTTCAGTCCTCTATTGGCTCCTAGTTGCATCCGCTACCTTCTGAGCGTTTTTCCTTGGTTGGCTTTGGACGAACTCCCAACCCCCTCTACATCTTCTGATTAGCTGGCCATTGTGCCCCTATTATTATAACAGGCCAGAGTGCCTTTCTAAGTGTAACAGCCCATAGGACCTTTTTGAGTTAATAGGAATGCAGGCAGTTTGTAACAAGCTTTGGAAAATGATCGTGTTTTAGGAATACCAAGAAGCTTGGTTGCCTTCCCATGTTAAAGTGCTATTAGGTGCAAATTTGTTAAGCTTGTTTCAAACTATTACATATCAACATATTGCCAAACTTATAGATTGGTTTAGTGCAATTTGTTGTGCATGTGCCAATGTACATATATACTATTGTAATAATCCTCCCAATGTCCATGTACAATCTGAGGTTTATACTAAACAATGGAAGTCACCACAAACATTTCTAACAATCGACCCAAGCCTTAGAGATTTCCTAATTGCATAAAAAGAAAACAATTTACAATGTAGCCACGTGCACTAGGCTTCTTAAATTTTATCGCTGTCCTCATATAACTACCAACAATTAAGGTTAGAGGTCAAAGTCAATGAAACATATCATACACCAATTTATAATCAAACATACCCTCCGCTGCTGCTACTATGAACGTGGTACTCTCTTCAAACCTCGGGGTCGGTTGTGTTCCAGGAGCCATCTCAACTCTCCCATGTACTTGCAAATCCCACATCCATGCCCTCGGCCTGAGATATAATATCAGAGTGCACTCCAATTTCCACTATCTTGGCTGTAGCATAATTCACCAAGCCTTGTGTATCCAGCCAAATGGAATTTCCATGGCCAATGTCAGTATCAGGTTGAGGTTCTAGCTCCTTGTTTGCCAAGTCCATCTCTTCATTGTTGATCTAAGGGTGCTAATTGATTTTAGCACAAGACTGACCAGAGATAGGTATCTCTTAATGCTTATAGTCTGCCTCTCTTGGATTGACCATCACCCGAGCAAATGTGTGTGTCTTCTGTGTTGGCATGACTTGCATGTCTTCATCATCTTGTTGGATTTGGCTGTGATCATCCATAGGAGGGCTATGGACAGGACTAATTGATGGAGGCATTTGGCCTATCCCAAGGGTTGATCTCAAGTGCAAACTCGAATTGGGCGCAGATCTTGCCTCATTCTCAATCTATTCCAACCCTCAAGCCTCCTAGTCTTCACTTCCTCAGTCAAAGGCTCTTGAAAGCAAAAAATAGAACAACTCTCGATTAACCTCTAGCATGAAGTCCCTTAGTCTGGCAGCACTAGCTTCAAAAGTAGGATCAACCTTCTTCTTACTGTCCCTTCCAACCTTCCTCCTCTGCCTTTCTGCTCTATTTTGTTGTGCTCTGTAGCAGCCTCTTGCCTTTCTACCTTCCTCCTGGCAGCCTCAGTTTTTCGAGATGCAAGTTGCTCAATTTTCAATTTCTCAGCCTCAGCCATTTTAGCTTTTTCAGCTACCATCATTAAAGATGTACACTCTCCCTCCCAGGTCTGGAGCAAGTGCTCTCTTCCTTGCCCTTATGGGCTATGATGGCTGCATACATGCCTGAGAAGATGGTTGCCTACATGCTTGAGATCCACCAAACTATGTGTTTTGAATCTAGGAAGCAATCATGCCATGTGCATCTATATTCTCATACCTAGTTGCATGTTGCAAACAACTGCACATTCATTGGCTGGGCTGGTTGCTCTTCATGTTGTATGGCTGCTGGTTGTGCTTTCCATAGTTAAATACATTTCATCCATGTTGAACCCTCCCAAGTCATCTTCCACATGGTTGTCTTCTTCCATTTTCCTCCATTGTTGTTGCATTATCCTCTGGAGAAACCCTGGCAAACCTTGAACCCTCTAGGCATGATTTAGCATTCTTAGAGCTGAAGGGCCAAATGCCTATTGAACTAAACCCTGACTTGATGTTGTTTGGGATTAGGCCACTCTTAATTGACGGAGAGATCAATTATGCAATGTCTTCCCTCTTTGGCTCTATCCTCCCTTTGCTAACCATATGGGCAGCCATAAGACTCTTGAAGGATGCCTTGAATGGAGCAAAGCATGCCACATCCAAAGGTTGTAATCTATTGGATATATGTACAGGCAACAAGGCAAAGTGAATACCCTTTTCCTTTGCTGGCAATATAACATCAAGCTCTACATGGCTGCCATGACCATCTAATATGCTAAGGTGGGGCCAAACTGGGGAGATGCCACTAGAGACTCTTCAAAGTGTGATAGCCAGGGCTTAAATAGCTTTGTTGTCATTCAAGCTAAAGACTGGACAACCTGCATTGCATTGTCCTCACATCTTGCAATGTCGTCTTTTCTTATTTGAGTCCCTTTGAAAATGTACAAGTTAGGATCCTAAACCCTTCAGCATTGGCACACATCAAGATGGTTACCCACTCCCTGTTGTTCGTGACCACCTCACTTATCCTATTTTCCCCCTTTCTGCCTATGATCTTCAGGCCTTTGACTTTTTCACTTTGAATTCCAGTCTCATCAGCATGCCATATCTTAGATGCGTGGAAGTTGAACTCATCATACACTTGCCTGAGCCCAGCATAGAAATTGTCCAAGTTTTCATGTCACGAGCTCGTGCAGCCTCAAGTGTTTTTGCACTTCTCAAAACAACTTTTGGATGCCTTTACTTAAAAAGCTTTTATCACTTACTGCATGGTGGACTAAAGTAATCAGAATTACCCCCTTCCTCGCTATCTCTGCTACCCCTCCTTGACAACATTCCGATTCCTTGCTCTACCTTATTAAAAGCCCAATTAACAAGCTCTTTCTCTTGGAGGGTTGCCAAAATCTGTAGATGTCTTAATTGCTTATGGGTGAACCTACCATACAACCAACCTTGAATTGTAGACTCTGGCATATCCGATCTCCTTGACGCCTCCATTATCAAAATCCTCTTTCAAGATGTCTAGTATTTGCTTCTCGGTCCATTATCCTCGTTTGCTTGGCGTCCTCGGCATTTGGAATGCATGCTGCACTGACCGGACGTGCCCTCCTTTTCCTCCTGGGTGTGCAGACCTGCCTTGTGGCTATAGGGACATTGTTGCTTGTTTTATCATCGTATTGTCCTCGTGCTCTTGTAAAAACCATTTCCACTGTGCTCTTCACAACTAGTTGTCGATAACTGAAACACTGTAAGTATGCAGCAGGGTTTTATCTTGATCCAAGCCATAACAAAAGTGAGCGCATTGAATCAAGTTTGAGCAATCGAGTGAAATTGGGTGCCAATTTCAAGCCACCAGCATTAAATTCATCTTTCAAATTAGCATGCTCAGGGGTTTTTCATAGACAACATTAGGGGTTGTAGGTGCACCCTTACTGGTACCTGACCCCCGGGGGGTGAACTCAAAAAAAACCATAGAAACCATGTGAGTGCAAGAGAAGGGATTTTTTTTGGCCCAATTGTACCATATCCTTCATATGTAATTCTTATTGGGAAGAATCAATAAGAATATACCCCAATGATTCCTGCGTCATCGGGCAAAAAATCAGGAAAACCAATAAAAAAAAATTCCCCTGTAGCGAAAAGAGGAACTCTGGGCGCCATAGCCGCCGCTGCTCTTTAGGTGGCTTTCATGGCATAGCCTTTAGAATGTACAATTTTCTGTCAAAACCGACTTCGGCAGACCTGGTGCAGTGTTCTATCTCAAAGCAATTGCTTTCCAAATGCCTGATCAGAGTCCATGCAATTCACGGGTATATACAGGATCTTCTTCTCCAACAAGGTATGTTTTCTATGCTTTTAAAATCCACCTAATTCTCCAAATGGCGGCAATGCAGTTCTGCAGGTTTGAGATCATGGTTCTATGCAGGCATATCTTCCTTCAGATACCCTTGCCGGGCTGTCTTTGATAGCATGCCAGTTCGAAGCTCTGCATCTTGGAATGCAATGATCAGAGGATATGGCATGAACCATGAGGCTCACATGGCCGTGAAATGTTTTCGAGGGATGTGCGAACAGGGCATAAAGCCAGATTCTATAACATTCATGAGTCTTCTCACGGCATGCAGCCGTGCCGGCCTGTTATTTCAGGGTCAGGAGTATTTCAAAGCAATGAGGGAAGAATTTGATATTCCACCAACAATCGATCACTTTACTTGCATGATTGCTCTTCTTGCACGGTCTGGACACCTTAATGAAGCCAGGGAAATGGTAGAGACAGTACCTTAACACACTGCCCCTCAAGTTTATAGTGATCCAACGGTTCAGATCAATCTTGATCAGTGTGTTACTGGAGCTATAACACACTGCTACTCCATAACACCCTAGGATGTTATGAAATGGACGGATCCAGATCAATTTTGATAATGATCGGATGGCCAAATTTTGATAATGATCGGATGGCCAAATTTTTTTTGAAGTAACACCCGAGGGCCAGGGCGTTATCTACTCCATACCCTCCCTCAAAAGACACATGGATTGTTCTGCTTAGTGCCTGCAAAAATTATGGAGAACCAGAACTAGGACTGCGATGTTTTGAAGAGCTAATCCAGATACATTCCAATAATGCTGCTGCTTACGCGCTCATGACAAACATCTATGCTAGTCTCAGTAGGTGGGATGATGCAAACAGAATAGAAGAGCTCCGAAAATGTGCAAGGGCTCCAAATGAAACCTGGGTCTTTTATAGAAGTGAATAACAAGATGCTTAAATTTGTAGTTGGTGGTAATCAAGTTTATGAATTTCAGGAAGTATAACAGTTGCCACAATGCAGGTGAACTCATAGCCATTGTAATCAATGGTTGGCCTCCCACCGCAGGTGTCTCACCTGAATAAGTAGATATCATCTTGCTCTTAAATAGGCTTATCTGGAGCTCTGGCATGAAAGCTGAGATGGGACCTGTATGTCACATGCCAAGAAGAATGTTCTATTCTTCGACAAATAGCATTGGTAGTCATGAAAGGGCAAACCATGAATATATGGAGTTGCAACATAGGCAAGGAATTCTTTTTTCCTTTGGTGTAATGCCTTTCTCCAAAATTTTAACTAAGATAAAACATGGGAAGTAATCTGTATGTGTAATTAAAACATTGTCACGTTTTAATTACACATTATTTTCTTTTACAGTACAAAGTGAAAAAACGCAGGTCCAAACCATGTATGTTTTTGGGACATGTAGACAAGATGGACGAAGAGAAATGTTCGCGGCGGCCTTGGCCGCCGCGATAAATTTCTTGTAAGTATAAGTTAAGTTTTTTTCTTTTTGCTTGAGTTCCATATAACTAATATAAGAAATGTGGGGTATATGAAATATAGGGGAAATGTTTTAAGGAAAATTTCGTAAAAGGGTTCATTTCTCTTAACACTATGCATGCACATGCCCTATGTGTTGTACATTAGCTGCACCCCCCGGGACCTGACCTCACGCATAGGACATAACCGTAACAGTTAGGAGACGTTGAGGTCACGTTCATGGGAACCCCATAAGGGGGACAGCTGGCCTCCATGGTTGATTGGGGGACGCGTGGAGCGTGATGGTAGGTGGATGCCACCACGAAGGGACGAGCCAGGGACCCCTGACCCAAGGTACAATCACGACAGAGGACGAACATAGGTGCTTGTTTGGAGGCTTTGCATTTGGGTGCAAATGGATAGCATGATCGTCAAGGCGAGATCCCCCTTATATTTAAACAATCATTATTTTGTTTAATAAAATGATACAATTCAGGAGGAATTTGAGATGGAGAATTAGAATCTCTCAAATATGAATATGAGTCAGCTCCGCTTCGTATTAATGCCTTTGCTTCTGAATAAAAAGCAGACTCTGATTCATTTGCATATTCCATCTTCAGGACTATAGGTTGTCCATTAACAAATAATTTAATAGTTCTTTCACGATAGTTGAGTCACACATCATACTGTGTCCACGATGCTCTTCCAAGAACACCGACGACTCCCAAGTCAGCTATTAACAACACTTTGTGTTCAACATCCAAGAACACCGACGACTCCCAAGTCAGCTATTAACAACACTTTGTGTTCAACATAGATTTCCATTTCTACTAGCGCAACCACAAATTTGTCACATCGGCCGCGCAACACTAAAACCTAAATTTGCAAATCATAAACTCGCAATTTCAATTCATTGGCCAAATCCTTGGCAATAAAGTCATGAGTCAATTAATCATCAAGCAACACAATAATGTCTTTGAACAACCATGTCCTTGAAACTATTGTTGTGCTTAAAGTTTCAATACAAGTGCCTTTCTCTTGTTCTACAGCTACTGCTTTAAATCGCCCCATTTCTTCTCCTGTTCGAGATGTTTTAAGCTCCATTTCTTCTCTAAAGCTCGAGATGTTTTAAGCTCCATTTCTTCTCTAAAGCTCGAGATATTTTAAGCTCAAGATGTTTAAATCGCCGCATTTGAGTTGTATGCCTGGGGTCACCAGTCACATTTGTTTCGGGCCTTGGTTGAGCCGGCCCTTTTGTATGGGGCAGAAGTTTGGGGTCCAGTGATATCCCTCAACACCTGGAATGACCTCGGCGGTCGCGAAGGCCTTCTTGGCACGGGCCCCGGGGGTGAAGTCCACAGTTCCGCACGCATCCTACTCGGAGACAGATTTCTACCCCTTCAATCGGGCCGCATTGGAACGCCATATCGTTTACTTCCAAAAGGTGGTCGCTATGGGCGATACACGCTTGCCCCGCCTTTGCTTTGGCCACGCGGCAATGGGTCCCTTAACGCTGAAATCTGGCGGAAAGACAAGCGGGCTCGGTGGTTCTCACTCCGCGGGGTGTCGCAAAAAACGATGTGTCCGTCGGGACAAAAGAAAGATCGCGAGGCACTTAAACTATACCTTGATGCTACTTTCCTTCAGCGGTTTGTGGGATCACGAGAGGCTCGACACATGTTAAGGCGGCACACTATCAACGAAGAAGTCAATCCTAGGCTCACAAGAGGCCCACACCGGTACTTGTACACCCGGCTACCCATGAAGAAACGCAGGCTTATAGCTTCCATTAAAAGACGGGGGCACATCGCCTCGCATTGAAACAGGCGTTGGGCTCGTGAAGCACGGGAGCAAAGGCTTTGCCGTGTTGCCACCGTAGCGCGATTGAGGATGAATGTCATGCCCTCGGACACGCCCAACATTTGCCCATATCCGAGCGATATGTTCGATTACTAGTGCACGGCCAGCCGTTGCATCGGTTATTGGCTCTGGCGTCGGTGGGTTTGTTGGGATCATACCTCCGTGGAGGTTATGGATGCACGGACTTCGTTTGTGTCCTACGGGGCGGTATTGAACCCGCTCCCTATGCAATTATGCAGTGTGCGGCCAGGGCTTATTATCGCTAAGGTTTTCCCTCGAAAAACCGCTTCTGGCGGGGGTTTTAATCCCGCCGATGTATATGCTTGCGCTTCTTTTTGTTTGGGTCCCATAGGCCAATTGGTCTCCGTGGACGCTAAAAACCTATTCTATTCTATTCTATTCTCTAAAGGGTGCTCCATTTCATATAACTAATTTCCTACTTTTAGGTTTAGTTTCCTTTCTCATTGTATCTGTCAGATCCATTGGTTCTATAAGATCCAATCCTGCAAAATTTCTCTCACAGCCATTGACATATTTTGGCAAGAGTACAAGTTCTCAAACCTACAAAATGTTCACAGGTAAGAATGGAACATGTGTTTATCACGACTTATTGCTAATTTCCTTAACTTGGATGTTATATAATATTTTTTCATTTGATACTGCCGGAGGTTTGATGCTTAATCCTTAATAGAGGAAACAATGTCTCACTTCATTTGTTATGTAAGTTATAGACAAGTGATACAGAGCATAAGGGTGAGGCTGTCCCTTAATCAGAACGGACAGTTGAAACTAACACCTCATTGGTTTTTCATAGTTCTGTTAATGTTTTCAGCATTGGTTATTGACCTTGTTAAAACAGTTAACTCAGTGCGCAAGTTGTATATTTTACTCCATTGCATTCAGTTCCTCGTCTTCATTAATAAACCGATTTTTCCTCGTACTAAGCAACAGTCTCAGCAATCAATAAGCCACAACAAGTTATAGTTACAAGGAAATAAAATTGGTTCAAAGATAAAATGGTAGCAAAGACGTACAGCAATTATTCGAGAATAGGCTTTAAAATTGGTTAAGAAACGAAAATATGTGCTCTTTGTATTTGCATCCAATGCAACTGAACGAATTTTGGGAACCAAATAACGGGCAACCTGTCATTTGAAGTCAATGCATGAAAAACCTTAAGCAGCATAGAAGCAATAAAACGAGTAACTTTTACCACTTCTGGGGGTTCTGCCAAGATATTGATGAAAAACTTTGCCTGTAATAACAAGCAATAGATTGGTATTCCTCCTTGAAAACTAATGTGTAAAACCTGACTTACTTGTTTTGTGTCACTTCCTGACATGAGAAGATCAGTCGTCACCATTCCTGGCTGTTTGCAAGTATCTAGGAATCAGTTTATCGCCCATCAAATACCTATCTTGGTTACACTAATGCTAAAAAATATACATAGATTTGATACAAAACCCATATTATGCATTGTTTGGGTATAAGTGACTTTCTATTCGGGATGGCTGAAAAAAGTTCTGCATTCCGAAGCATCCACAGCGAAACATTGCCCAGGATACTTACTATTACAGTAAAGTTGTCAAATACAACACCCCATGTTCCAGAAAGACAGTTGATTGATTAGATGTGTGCTACTAGATTTTGGATGCTTAACAATGAAGACGACAGATTCAGTAGCAAAGGGTTAAGAAAGCTTATACCGATAGGTTGTGTACAATGACGTTCTTTACTCCTTGCATCCCTAACTCTGCCTTCATATGCACCAAAGAATGTTATGAAGTCTCACACATACCCAAAGGCAACTGAAGAGCTTGATTTACCTGCAGAGTCTTAGTAAACTGTTGAAGGCTACGCTTTGTTGCACCATATGCTGCAAACCTGATGTGGAAAACAAGTAGAGCTTGAAACTGGCAATATTGTAGTTTGATGTCTAGCCACTATAACATTTATCTTTAAAGTTAGAAACTGAAAACAAATGTAGGGAGTTGATGCGTTTGTAAGACCTTGGAGTTGGCCGCCCGTCAGCACCTGCTCCATCCATGTTAAATATATGACCTCCTCTAGGTTGTCCTTTCATAAGTCTAATTGCCTGATCAACACCACCATATGATAATATCTTACAATCTGCTTTCCGGTGCAATCAAATCCTATCCTTCAGACGTACCTCCCGGCAGCATAGCATGACACCAATCATATTTGTCTGTACAATTTCCCTGTATGTGTTTTTTCCTACACGATATCAATGCAAGCTGAGAAATTGCTTCAAATGACTGCTACATGCAATTGGTCTTACAATATAGCATCATCTGTTGTATCCACAAGTGACTTGTATGTATAAGCATTGGAGCCAGCATTGTTTATCTACATGGAAAGAACATGCTTCTTGTCAGACATTGCATCTCATCATATAGCCTGACCGACTAGAACAGACATGTAAAATCTCTGACATGGAAATGAAGGCCTTCCCATCACGAAGCAGGAACGCAAAAAAGGAGTATTGAATAAAAGATAATCAATCCTTACAAGGTATTTACTCCATAAAAAACCTACCCAAATGTCAACGTAACCCAGCTGCTGCTTTACATATTTTACTAGTTCGTTCACGCTCTTTGAATCTTTAACATCACAAACTTTACCCTGTCGCAGGAGGTATTGGCACGTATATACAAGGAAAAATAATTAGTTTGCTCTCGTATATGCATAACAACATACCAGGATAGTTTGTTTCCCAAATTCCTTCTGAAGGTCATTTACAACCCTCTGCACACGGTCCTCTATAAAAAATCGTGATTAAATACAAAGAAGTTTAAATCTCCAGACGATGAATAGATTGAAATGGACTAGCCAGCCGACTTCCTCAAAGAGTACCTGATCTTGAACAAATGACAACGTTATCTCCGGATTGAAGAAATTCTCTGGCAAAAGCATACCCAATGCCTGCAAATGCGTTTCTTAGCTAATAGTGATGTAATGGATAGCATGTAGACGTGCCTTTAGTGGACCCGGTGATAAGCACATTGAAGGGAGAAACCATCTGCTCCTCGGATTTTAATGAGAGAACAACGTGGTGCATAGCCTGGAGCCTCCGACATGGTGCATGTGTAGTTGAAATCCGACGAGTTTTAAGAAAGCCCTGAATAGGTCGATGAACATCTAGCAATTGATTTGAAAGCAGAGGCAACCCACATGGGGAAGCTCGAGTATTCGGCCTCGCTAAGGATGCCGCTGTAATCGCCATAGCCATGGCAGTATTGATCTAGTGAATGCATCTCCCTTATTTGGTCTTTTTCATATGAGAAAATGAAATTTATGCCACGTCTGCATATCGGAGTAATGCATCGCAAAAAAATTTCCATGCAGATTTCTGTTTCATTCATTTTTAGCAGGGTTGCTTAACCCGAGGTGCACAATTTCCTGCAATTCTAGCTATGCCACGTGTTCTGCCACGTTAGTTAAAATGTTTTTGAGCCGTCTGATTCTCTAATTTTGAATCTTAGGGCCAGGAAAAATCAGAAAACCCAAGAAATTCTCTGTCGAAGTTTGGCTCGATCCTCGATTTCTGTTTTTCTCCTTCCTTCTTTTTTTGAAAGCGTGTTCTTTACTCGGGCTCCTCCTTCCGAGGAGGCAGCTACCATTTCACTCCTCCAATTTCAGAAATAAGAAGTGCTCAATTTGCCATCTTGTCTTGATCGGTCGAAATGAGCTTTCAGGATATTCAATCTGACGGGTTTATACCTAGAAAAGGCGATCTGCTTGATATTAAGAAGATACTAGTCAGACTCTTGCTGCTGGTATTTTCCAAATTAACACCTCCGTTGCTTCTTTTAAGTGCCTTAATTATCAGCTGGGAACAACTACGGACCTGCTAAAAATGTGAGTCTGTTTTAGGCTGAATGTTGAAATGTGTCGTTTTAGACTGTGCACATGCAGAGTTTAATTTTTGGTTGTTGTACCTTGTTTATACAGACATAAGACTAGATAAAATAGTTTGAACTTGTCAAAAGAAACTTCTAGAAATCTTAAAGCAGCCAAAAATTTTGTGGAGGGGACTTACGTGTTGTGCCATAGATTATTAAAACTGAACTTGGAAGATTTGGTCCCTAAGTTATAAGAGTTCATGCAATATAATGTGATTATGCAGCTTAGTTATACTAAATAAGCTTTGTGGAGGGGATTTACATGTTGTGCCATAGATTATCAAAACTGAACTTGGAAGATTTGGTCCCTAAGTTATAAGAATTCATGCAATATAATGCGATTATGCAGCATAGTTATATACTAAAAAGATGAAGATAATATTTTCTTTGTGAACCTACATTTACTAATTTTGACATAACCTGAGGCTTCAGTGCAATGCCTTAAGGATGCCTATAAACCTTGCTTGGGTTCCAGAGAATGCTATTCATCAGGGCACAGAATCATATCCCTTAGGCTGATAACTTCTACCTTTGACAGCAACACTGACGAAGTGAAGAAGCAAATGTTACAGGTACCACAAGTGTTGATTATGTTGTGATTGGAAGTGGAATTGGAGCCCTACGCTGTGGGGCCTTCTTAGCAAGATATGGAGAGAGCGTAATTGTTTTAGAAAGCCATTCATTGCTAGGGGGAGCAGCCCATTCTTTTTATGTGGATGGCTATTCTTTTGACTCAGTGCCCTCTCTTTCTCTGGCTTATCATCAAAAGTTCCACAGGTCAACCCCTTAGCCCCGGTGATTTTAATTCCATCCATCGCAATTATATGTCTTCTTCCAAGTTAAACACTCAGATTAAATATTATGTTGGATTTCATGCGTTTAAGTTTTAAGTTCATTGTTAGGTTTTGGATGCTCTTGGCAAAAATGCTGAATGCACGGCTTATGATTCCTGGATGGTTCATTTACCAGAGGGTAGTTTTTTCTCTAAGATCGGTCCAGATGACTTTATTAAGATAGTTCTTATGCAAGTCCTTCACATTTGGGACGAATAATAATTTTCTTAAACATGAGGTTTGCACTGACATAAAAAAGTAAATCTGTTAGAATGTTTCCACTTGTCATATTTGCAGTTTAAATAGTAGATTCTATAAGCAACATACTCTAGAGGCCTCTTTTACTGCAGACATCTTTTTTAACAATTACTCTAGTAATGAGAGCTTCATTTAGTGTTGAAGATCACGGAAAGAACTTATCCACATCTAACAATAGTTTCTTTTGCAGTTGATGGTTTTTATAATCTACATTTCAAAATGTAAAACACTAACAACCAAAAGTAGAGCTCAAAAGGCTTAATTCAGCATGAGATGTGGTCATATTTGCATCCAAAAAGTGCCCTGGACTAAGTGGGAGTTTGTGAAACTGTAGATATAGATATATCTGATCTGTGAATTTCTGCCTCTCCTCCCAGGTTTTGCAGAAGTATGGCGGTCTGAAGGCTGTTGTTGAGGGGGGACGACTTCAAGTAAGTTGCATACTTAAAGTTTACATAGGCAGCATTCAGTCTATGCAAATGTGGGCACAATACCAAATTACTCGGAGGAGTATCTATCATAACCATAAATTATGGGCTTTCTATAGTGTTTGTAGTTCCCACCAATGTCCTTTGAACACCTCATATTAACATTCCTGGGTTGCCCATCAATACTTGGGTTGCTCATTTGTTCTGTGAAGATGGTAGGCAATCAATACTTGAAAGGTTGTTATAAATCTTGAAATGAATTGTCTTTTGAACTTTAAAAGTTTGCTTTTTCCATCCTATGTTTTTCTTCAATTTGCACATCCATGGGGCAGTCCAACAAAGTTTAGTTGTTCCACACTATACGGGGGGATGATATGGATTGGAAATCTAAAGTCAAACAACTAATTTTTCTTGACTGCTTCATAAGGATGCTTAGGGGATAGAAACTTTGGTGATTCAACATCTTCCGTAATTCAAGCTTGGTGTTAAAAGCCTCTTATGCCAGCCAGTCTGTGTTACCATATAAAGGTGTACAAATAATGTTCCTTTCATTGCATTGTCAGTTCTACTTGTTCCAGCCAAATTGCTATTTTCTTCCTACAAGAAGCCTCACGTACAATTATTCAAACCATGTGCCTTGTGGAACAAATGATCTAGGCTGGTGCTTGGGAATTGATTTATAAACATTTCCCGTCCTTACATGTACCCCTGCAAATCAACTAATCTTCTAACCAAGTAAAACAGTATGCACGCTTGTCTGATCTCTATAGAACATTTCAAATTTAGTTTAAGAGCCTTCTTTGGCTATTTTAACTGTACCATTACACCTTTTCCATCTCCTTGTTAATTGGTTAGTAATGCCCTTCTTTCTTCTTCCAATTCAATAGTCCTCTCTACTTTATGTAATTTTCTCTGATAGCCACATTTTGTGATATTGGAACTTCATCTATTTTAATAATAATGCCAAGAGTTGGCGACCACTACCAACACCACCACACAAGAATCAAAAGCAATCAACTTGCATAGAGGCTCATTGATGAACCGCTCACATGTGTGAAAATGCAACCTTGAAACATATCTTAAAAATTTCACATCCAGCTTATGAATACTTACTTATGCATGTGGGTATTTCTTGAGCAGGATCTAGTTTCCTCTCTTTCTGGCATGTCAATGGCTCTGCCACTAGCATCATTGCACAGTGATTTGGGTGTTATGGTTACAGCCTTGGCACGAAATGTTCCTGGGCTCTTGGAGGCATCTATAAAAATGGGTCCCATGGGTGCACTGAATGTTTTCTTATGTTCTTAAACTCATTGTTTTTGAAATGGTTCTTTAATTTTTCTATTGTTGAGTTCTTATGCGTGCGACTATCATTTTGCTTATAACTAATACATTTGCTTATAGATTCGACCTCAAAAGATTCCTTCTGATCACTTTAACTATTGAACTTTGTTTTCAAAGATGTGCATTTACAATCTCTTTTGCTTTCCATTGTGCTTCTTGGTTGCAACATTTTCAGCACACCCTTAAGGCATACATTTTGGAGGGGCTTCATAGCCAGCCACATGGGTGTTAATTCTGCATAAAGAATTATTCACACATGTTTTTAATGCTAGATCTATGCTATCTTGCAGGTCTTCCCAGTTATGAATATGATAAAGGAAAGTTAATGCTTGCATTAGAACCCAAGGATTACATTTGCAGCTTGCTAAAATGATTCAAAATTGTGAAAGTAGAAAAAAATCCAAAGCAATTTAAATTATAAGAGGTCTAATCAATGGTTCCTTATCAATTATGCATACGTCATTGAATTTTAGTGTTTCCATCGTAAACTCTAAATTCCATGCTCTCCTTTTATCACCACATAGTTAGAGAGTCTAATGGAATGCATTACATAAACTCCTTACTCTAATGTCATAAAATCCCATTTCGCATCAAGTACCAAAACTTCTTGGAACTTGTAGGATTACTACGCAAATTGTTATAGCCATTCTTAATAGTATTATGCTGTCGGATAAATTCTTTCTCCAATATGTTTGCCTCGTCACGATATATCAAACTGAAACATATTCTTAATGCCTCCATACCTCTTTAGCCATTTTCCTATTTGGGTTCTTCATATGTTGCTTCATACCAACATATGAAGAACATGGACATACCAACATGGACATACCATGAGAAATAGTCAACGTAACTACAGGAACAGTCATATACATAGAGACTGACGAGCAAACGAGAGACGCAAAAGGCATCATGATCCACATCGACAATTCCCTCCAGCACATGTACGTCAAATGAATGGTGGTCGAGTACAGGCACCAAGGCCCCAAGACCATCTTCAAGAGAACATTCCCGCTCGCGCTCGCATATGCCATGACAGGCCACAAGAGTCAGAGCACCACGGTAGACAGTTTCTTCCTCTCCTTGATTCGTGACAGCATGACGGTTGTATCACCGATCACGAGATCAGACTTCCTGCCAAACAAAACGCTACAAATGTAGAAGAACATGTGTCACGCACGCTCGTTCGAGCGTTGTTCCATGTAAATGATTACTTGCAAGTATAGTCTAGTACAAACTATATCCAAGTCAAAGCAAATACGAAAAGTTACATTCATCTACAAAATGGCTGTGTGCTCCCCAATATAGCTACTCCATCCCCGCCTTAACCTTAACCCCAACCCTGCATTTCCGCTAGTGAAATAACATTTAAAAAAATTTTTGAGCTCAGTTTTCTACACTGAGTTACCCACATTGCAGCCAGGACTTTTTCCCACCATTTGGATGCATAGACAACCCTTGATTCCGTTGATGATTGTGGAAAATCAAGAAAGTTAGGATCGTTATGGGAGTGTCTTCGATAAGCAACGTTAATTTCGTCGAGCATTGCTGTGACCTAGCCACTTTTATTTTCATTCATTACAAACCGATTTGTTGTATGCTTGTCTGATTTATGCACAAAAGGCTTTAACAACCTAAAGCAGATTACATACAATGAAGGTACATTCTTGATTCAAATAAATTCCTCACTCTTTGTTAAAGCTAGAAGCAACGATTTGAGGAAGCACTTCAACAAGAAAGCTTCTAGTAATATCTTTCGCTTTTTGCTCAATATTGTGCTCTATTGAAAGTTCATGAAGAACTAAAACTAGCATATTATATTATTTGTTTATAAAATGCAAGACTGCACAGATGTGTAGATGTCTTTGTCAGGGATCTATATCAAGTGTAGGTTCATAATCTTTCATGATACGGATATGGTTCTTTTTGTCTACAGGAAAAAGATTCATTTTTGAGGTTTTTGAACTAATGCTTCGAGTTATTAGATAATGCTTCACTATCTCACTTCCATGTAGCATGATGGTTGGCATTTGCATACATTGCCTTTAAAAGTTTATGCCCATCGGGATGGTTGCAAGATGGAAGTGAAATTCATTACATGTTTGTTCACTATACCGTGAGCTTGATTTATATTATTTGTTTGAGGCTTTCATGATTGTTGAAATAGAGAATTAATGATGGCTAAAAATCCCACCAAAAGCCCTTTTTCGGTGAAAACCAAAGTAAAATTGCCAGTAGTTAATATGATCTCGAATAACGGTTAAAAATTGCCATTATATATAATTTATTTTGCACGGTTGTAAAACTCCCTCAAGTGTTGCCATATTGATAGGCTAGTATATGGAGTAAACTCGTGATACTTTGAGATGAACTAAAACAATATGGTATCCCAACTATTTGCAATGTAAAATGCTAGCTTTATTGGAAAGAAGCCTTCAAGAAAAAAATCTAATAAACGACCATATCAACGGTAGCTCCTAACTCCTATTCATCTTGTTGCAGCTACAATTGTTCTATATATTCAATCGGGATTGGATGCCATAGTTCATCTAACCAACCAAGTGCCTAGCTTTTATGTCTATTCTAAAAACAACTAATAATTACACCATAGCATTATCCAGTAAGCAAGAAGATATTAGCTGGCAGAATGAAAAAATAATAGTAAAGTTTAAGGCTCTAAGTAGGTAAACTGATCATTTCATTGTTATTAATAGTCCTTTAAATTAGGCCAACTTCGTAAAGATTGATCATTTGATTAAAGGTTATTAATAGTTCTTTAAAAAGGCCAGCTTCTTAAAGATGCATTTCATTCACAAACCATTGCATTTAACACATTTAAATTAAAATCCCCCTTAAACCCCCTTTGGTTGGGGTGCATATTCACACGGGGGGTTACTCTGGGCAACGAGAGCTGTCGGATGGGCATATTTGCCCTTTATTCCAACATCTAGGCCGTGCATAGCGATCCTCGTTTGTGGGGTATGCATGCACAAGTTTTTATATACTGTATATTAAGGTTTGAGATAATGTACTTAATAGTGTTAATTTTGTACATGTATTGTAAATGTTCTAGGGCTCTCGCTGCCCTACGTAACCCCCCGTGTGAATATGCACCCAAACCAAAGGGGATTTAAGGGGGATTTTAATTTAAATGTGTTAAATGCAATGGTTTGTGTTAATAATGTTAATGGTAGTTGTGTGTTATAATGGTTTATGTTAACTAAAAAAAATCCGGCCCCTTCGGGGCCTTAAGGATGGTGTAGGGGTGTAGATATAGACATTACCTAATACTCTAATGATGGATGATGTATCATAGCCTCAGATACAATATGTCATAATATAACCATAGAAAGATAAATTAATATGTGAAGCAACAAGAATTGAGATTTGGAACCATCGTATTCTAGTTTGAAGATATAATCTTGAATCGACTTTGGATTTAAATGTGCACAGAGGATCTGGAATACATTAAACAAATCTGGAATAGAGGACAAAATATTAGAGGCTTGAGCTAGAGCAGTGGAAATGTAAGGAAAGATAATTTAATCGAACTACAACAGGCTGAATGAGCTTATTAAATATGAGCCATGCATTATCTGGGTCCCCAAATTATCTACAAATAGAAAAATGCAGTTCACATTAACATTTTAGTCTATCAGCCACTTTCCAAGGCAAAATCCTGACACGGTTTGATGCTTTTGTGCATCACCTTTAAGAAGAACATCAGAGTTTCCCTTTCTTTGCTATGTTGAACATAAGCCGCAATAATTGTTGTCCAAGAGAATATATTTGGTGCTTCCACGTAATGTCAATCACCGAAAATGTCTTTGTAAAAGTGTAGATGACTCTTCGCCACAACTCATAATTGCTTCTAGACGTTTCTTATACGAACATGGGACCTTTATAGACAAAAAACCACCATGAATACGGTTCTTCTGTACATTTGTTAATCACAAGCTCGAATGTCAACCTGCAAATATGGAGTTAAATATTAGAGAGCTTAATCACACCAAGCATATCAAGCTGGTTGGCAACAATGATAGAGCCAAGCAGGATCAAGAACCAACAATGTTATTCCTTTTGTGCAATGGGACAAAATGAACCACATAATGTCAATCAGTCAGAAATGTGCTCTAAAAGTGTAGACGACTCTTGCTGCCACAACTCAGAATTGCTTCTAAAATCTATTCATATTTTCTAACTAAAAGCTTGGTGTACATGATAAATTAGCAGTGCTTTCTTTATATTCTCTACTGCCAATTCCTTTGCCTTATTACATGTGCCTCTTTGCTTCAAACATATAACTTGGCACATTACGAATCCGGCATTTTCTCATTTCAAAGCCTGTTTTAGCCAGATTAGAGCTTTTTGCAGATTGATGCAGATATATGGCAACTATAAAACTTCCAGCTATAAATCGCTGTTCACAAAGGAAAAGAAGAGGATGTTTGCTTTAATTCACACCTGATGCAATTCCGTAGCTTTTCAAGAAATGCTCCACACGATTTTGTCTTGCATAGCGGGCAACCTGACATCAGATTATGGGATGCCTTCTTCAACTTTCAATACAAGGGCACAAATAAGAAATGACATTTCCGGCCACTCTATTGGAGGCTCCTCTGTCTATGAACCACGAACCAGCTATCGTTTGTCTGATACCTCTCTCAGATCCAAGAAGCTCCTATGTTTCCACCTATTGCCAGAAGAATTAAAGCAGAAGAGAGCTCTGGTAGAGATAGAGTCGGCTGCAGAAGGGTCGATATGGTTAGTCGAATCATGTTGAATTTGAAAGGAAAAGCAAGCAAACAAAGGACGCTTACAACCACATGATTTCTCCTCTTCAACAAAACCAATGGCCGCTCCAACCCTCACCAAGACTTGAAAGGATGCTGCCGGATCCTGCTCTCGAGGCCGCTCCAAGCCCTTGGCTCACCAAGACCACCAAAACCACCAAAACTCAATAACCCTAAAACAACCTTGTTTGATGCTTGCATGCTCGATTTGAGATATTTAGTGAAATCATAGTTGTAACCATTGGAAACTGCCACTAAAAATAACTTTGATAGTATGCGCACTCTAGATGTACCGATTAGTATGTCTCATCAAATACCATCATCAAATCATATAAAAACCATAGGAAAAAACGTATAAAAATACAAAAAAAAAAAAAACCCTGTTATTATGCTAGGTATTAAGACATCATTTTTTCTGATAAAGATGTTATGGGATTATAATTTTTGGACAGGCTCAGATAGGGGGAAAGCTATTTCAAAGCATACAGAAGGTTCCAAAAAGGGAAGTATTGTGGGGAAGAGAATTCTCAAAGGAGACACACTTGATATTCATACTCTTCTGGTTTTTGGAAATCAATAGCAGCAATATGACAGATCAGCAATTTGAATTTTATAGAGAGTGCTATTACTATCACACGGGCAAGACAAATTGCTATGGAACAATGGTCCATTTGATGTCCAAATGTAACTTAGATAGGCTTATTGAGTTGATAGATTGGAGAAGGAATTGGATCCCGATCTTACAGCCCCAGTTCAGAGACCATTTCCAGACAACTACAATTTTTGATCCATCTTTTTGTTTGCTTCTTTATACAGGTTATTGGCTCTTTAGTACCAACACAAAACTACTCGGTTGATTTAAGCTTGAACAGAAGTCTGAAGACTCCTTCCATATGCTGAATGAAGGATTATTTTGGATGCTCTCTAGTCCTAATTCTCATATGTTACAGGGCATTTTTCAAAATCGAGAACACATGATATTTTCCATCTATATGCTTCCATGATTTACTTGTTTAAACCATATAGTTATTGAATTGTGGCCCTGCATGCTGACAACAAATCTATATCAACAAATCTATATCAACAAATCTAGTGCCAAGCCTCAAATTAATAGAGCACTAGATACAGTATACACTTGCAACACTACAATGCCTGGACATCTGAATGACTCTCGTGTCTAACAGCATTAAAATAGGAGTAGCCATGTTATTATTATAGCAGTTTGAATTTATGCATGTCTATACTAGCTGTTAGATGTATAGTCATGTAAAAATCATTTATAGACTAGATCCAATTACATATATGAATACAATGAGAAGATTCACACTTATTATGTACAGGTCTGTATATCTAGCATTTATAAAATCAATTTGAATCTACTAAAAAGAATTTTCCTATCAGAATTAACCTGATTATCTTGTTTGTGCTCGTGCTCCTTGTTGGCAGTCTCCAGATCTTGTTGAGGTTGTTGCAATGCCTCCTTGTTGGCTGAAATCTCCATAGATCTACTTGCTTTGTAGGGATCTTCATTTTGCACATCATTTGCAGTCTTGTTTCCACTGCATTCAATGGTGTTGCTCTCAGGAATTTTTGCATTGCTATTATTCCCTTCCTTAAATCTAGAATCTGCTTCATTCTTCTTAGTTCCAGTGCAATTCTTCATTGCCTTGCTCCCCATTGCTTTGTGAAACTGGAATACTTTCTTACTACCAAGCATCAAGCTCTTTTCTTCTGCTATCCTCTTCCTTGTGGACATTTTAGGTCACCTTTCTTTCTACCCATGCGCTTATAGAAGCATGGGTCTTTTGCATGCAAAACACTTCACCAGCATTCCCTCATAATTCTCTCATTGTCGAGCCAGTAATCTTATACTAGTAGTATTTGCTACCATCAGTTTCCTGAATCCAATTTACATTCTACTCTTAGGTGCACGCCACTTCCAGTAGTCCATGTGCTTATGCCAGCCTTATGCCATGTATGCATTACTTTTACATAGACAGCTCGGTTGCCATCTTCGAACTGCACAACAACTCAATGGATACGCTCGTTGGGCGAAAACTCTAAACCAACAACATTTTTCTTTTTCCAAAATTTTGTAATTCAATGGTTCCATAACCAATCAAGACATCATATACTAATATGAGCCAAATATGCCCACATTTTGCTCTACATGTTCTTAGGCCTTGAGGATAGAACAGAATAGAATAGAATAGAATATAATAAAATAGAAGAATACAACAATCTAACAACTCAATAGCCCACCAGACTTGGTGCTTGGATTGTTCATGGTCTTAAACCATCACTTACCCGAGCCCATTAAATTAGACCACAATCTTGTACATCTTCTTCCATCTAATGCGACTTCTTGTTTTTAATAAAAAAAATCCTATCTCCTTCGTAGGTTGAGTGGGCTTATTGGGTTGCCCCTAGGGGGCAAACCCTTGCTTATGTGGGTTTTTTGGCATATCCTAGGTATGTGCTAAAATATACCTAGCATATACTGGTAACTGCTCCAAACCTATTATTACCCTTGCTTATTTGGGTTTTTGGCATATCCTAGGTATATGCTAAAATATACCTAGCATATACTGGTAATTGCTCCAAACCTATTATTCCTTGTAAATTGGCATCACATGCCTTATGAATCGCTGATATTTTAACCGGGCAACTGGGAAGCTGTGTCATTCTGCTTTGTCCTATGGTTCCACCGGCAAATCAGGCTGATGCAAAAAAAAAATTAACGGGCTGATTCAAAAAATCAAGGGTTGCCAGCATGAATCCTTTAAGATTTATGAAGGGATTTGTCTGCATCAAATTTCCGTCGTGGACGAGGTTTGCCAATTGAGAGACGTAATGTCCTGCATAAGATTTCGAATTTCAGAGACGTAATGTCCTTTGTGGACCATTAACCATCACAACCAGAGTTCAAAAGGGAAGTTCTATGCCGTGCATACTGGGACCTGGAATTTATCATACCTGGTCTGAGTGCCAAGCACAGGTACTTTACCTTATGTCGGATGGTTCTTAAGTATTATATGTTTTCTGTTGACATAACCATCTAAAGGAATAGAAGCTCTACTTAATCAGTTTGACCTTTATGGAGACCAAGGCTTCTCCAAGGCTGAGTTCAAAGGATTTACAACATGGGAAGAAGCCGATTTTTTTTGGGAAAGACATTAAAAACCAATTATGGACATTCGCTGGTGAAGCAGAATTCCCGTTGAGAGATCAGGAGAGAAGCATGTGGAAATTCTGCTTATGAGGTATCTTGCATAACAGTTCTGTTTTCAAGTATCACAAGTATAAGTATCACAATTATAATTCTTCTCTCAGTCCTATGTGAATATGCATTGATGGTGTACGAGGTTAAGCACTCATGTTATGTGATAGGGATCAAAGAGCAGTACTATTGAGGAATGACAAGACGCGTTAAGCATATCTAAAGAGGGAGACCTTATGTTCCATGAAATTGAGGTAAGTTTCCCATAATCTGGTCTCTTACAATTGGGTTTCGAATATTTTTCACGCTCTCTTTTACCTGATAGGTCGCCAAGTAGTCTAGCAAGTTTTTAAATTCTATTGAATTTGATGTGGTAAAGGAAATTTTTTGCTTGCGTATGATGGGGCTTTGAAAGGGAATCCGGTAAGGCTTGTCTCTGGAGCATTATTGCAACGGCTCGATGCAACAGTGGTATTTATCTATTGCACTATTTAAAGCATTTTCTTTCTATTGCTTTTCTTTTTTATAAGAAATCTTTTTGTGACAGGTATGTGAGCTAGCAGAAGGTTTGGGTCATGCAACAAATAATGTTGCTGAATATCGTGGCCTAATAATGGGTTTACGTGTGGCGCTTGACAAAGGAGTGAAGTGAATCAGACTACAAGGAGATTCTAATCTATTCTGCCAACATGTTTTAACTTTTACCATGCTTTTTTGATAGCTATGTCTGTCTAAGAATTGCCAACGTTTAATAGGTACTTGGGAATTATAAGGTGCACAATGATAATCTCAAAAAGTTATGTGAAGAAGCAAAATATCTTGTCCAGAAATTTTCGGTGTTTTCCATTTGCCATGTTTACAGGGTATGCTGTGAATCCTTTTTTAGATTGCTGGGGGATGTGCTTGTGATACATTTTTCCCATCTTTATTAGGAATATAATTCAACAGCTGATGCTTTGGCAAATGTTGGAGTTGGTCTTCCAGGTACTATTTTGCTGTCTTGTAAGATTGCTAATGTGAATGCTAATATTTGGGCTGAATGCAAATGCAGAGACAAAGTTTGTAAGTTGTATTTCACGAGGGTATGCTGAAGAGCAGGTATAATAGAAGAGTGGAACAAAGTATCCTGCTTTAGACTTAATAAGTAGTTTCTTTCTATGTTAGATTTGCTGCAACCTTCGGGATCATTGTTATCTTGGTGCTAGGTTGCACATTTTTTATTTATCTGCTTATGAGTTTCTTGCATAAAGTTCTGTTTTCAAGTATTACAAGTATACGTATCACAATTAGAATTCTTCTGAGTCCTATGTAAATATGCCTAGATGATATATAATGTTAAGCACGTGTTATGTGATAGGGATCAAAGAGCAGTATTATTGAGGAATGTCAAGGCATGTTAAGTGTATCTAAAGAGGGACATCTTATGTTCGATGAAACTGAGGTAAGTTCCCCATAATCTGGTCTCTTATGATCGAGTTTTTAATATTTTTCACGTTCTTTTTCACCAATTGGTTCCATTTTGTCTGACTTCAAGTGATAGGTCACCAAGTAGTCTAGCAAGCTTTTAAATTCTATTATATTTTCTGCTTGCTTATGATGGGGCATCAAAAGGAAATCCGGGTAAGGCTGGTGCTGGAGCATTATTGCAACGGCTCGATGGAACAGTGGTATATATCTATTAGACTATTTAAAGCATTTTCTTTCTATTGCTTTTTTTTCATAAGAAATTTTTTTGTGATGGGTATGTGAGCTAGCAGAACGCTTGGGTTATGCAACAAATAATGTTGCTGAATATCGTGGCTTAATAATGGGTTTACGTGCGGCGCATGAAAAAGGAGTGAAGCGAATCAGAGTACAAAGAGCTTCTAATCTTGTCTGCCATCAGGTTTTAACTTTTACCATGCTTTCTTGATAGCTATGTTTGTCTAAGGATTGCCATTACATTTAAAAGGTACTTGAGAATTATAAGGTTTATAATGATAATCTCAAAAAGTTATGTGAAGAAGCAAAATATCTTGTAAGCCGCATTTAATTAAAGTGGGTCAAATCTCGAATTTTGGGACTCAGACTGAAAATGGGACTCATTCTATAGAAAAAAAAAATTCTGAATTGAATGCTTGAATAGAATTACACATCACACACAAAGAATTGGGTAACTTGTTTTCCTCATAAATTTTACAAACCACTAGTTGAGAAAGTTTTCAAGCTTCTCAATATTATCTACCCTCATACAATGATATAGCATGGAGGTTGCTCATGGCTTTGTCCATCTCCCTTTTTGGGATCTTGTGTGCCTTGTCCTTTGAAATGTGACAAGTTGGATATGACCATACCACAGACTCCACCAATTCCCTCCTTTGAGGATCAGCATGATTTGCCCTCCATTTTTTCTCCCAGCAGTCGGTGTATTGCTCCTTCAAGTTGCCCTTCTTGTGTCTTCTAATGGGCTCCCAATATTGAACTTGGAATCCAGGACGCAACTCCTCTCCATCAGCCATGGTGGTGGTTACATCAGAGAGTGCCCCTAATGATATTGGACAATCCTCATCGTCAGGCCTTACTAGCACAAAGTATCCTTCCTTGATGTCCTCAAAGGGATCCCACTCAGGAAGATCAAACCACTTCGGCTTTGAGGCCTTACTTCCCACAAACCACTTGGAACCATTGTTAGGACCCACGTGAACTTTCTTAGAGGTGCTTGCTCCTTGAGAACCCTCCCATCTGGACTCTGGTAAGAACCCGTCTCTCAGCTCCCCCCACATGGTTGTTCAGTTTCTAAGCATATCACAACTTTCTCCCAGTAATTGATTTGGGAGTCCATGTGATTTTTCTTCAGAGTGGAGGTGTGCTTTCCATTTCGAACATCATCCCAGTGCATTATATAATCCTTGATGCCCTTCACTAGTTGGCTAGAGTCTTTAACAGTCTTGAAGGGAGGTAGTGGTTTTGGCTGCCCTTTAGGAATAAGAACTTCACCTGTAGCACCCCGTTGCCACAACTCGATTCCTTGTACAGGCATCTACAACTTGTCACCTGGTCTCCACTTATATTGCATGATTGGTATTCCATCCCTAACCCAAAGCTTGAACTGAAGTGGTTTTGTGTGTCCTGTCAACTGATCCTTACCATCTAGCAAGTATCCCTCGACAAACGATTTCCAATATGCAACCTCATCCATCAAGAAAGCCATTGGGTTGGGGTCAATGCAGCTCTCAAACACATCCATTAGTTCAGGGAGACTAGTCACGTTTTCTCTCTTGAGCTTGGTAGAGAAAGTTCCGAAGAATGCATCTATATCATCATGCGTATGCCCAACCATCATGAACTCCACTTTCACAACTTTGAATACTCCCCCTGCTGTCAAGTATGACATTGTCCCAAACATCTATCTATTCTTGTTTTCTTTCCAACAGTTGTCCAATTGAACACATAACTCCTCTGACAGTTGTTTCTCAAGTAAGGGGAAATCATCCCAAGTCCTCCTTGATTCTTTGGACACCTTGGATGTGAGCTCTTTTATCTGCCTTTGGTAACAGAGCGGTTGATCATCCATCAAAGCCTAAAAAATGGGGGCTGATGGAGAATACCTCCTCCCTTCTCTAGTGTTCTCAAGCACTTGAAAATAGAACTCACATGGAAGTTTGGATCATCCCTCCATAGATCAAGCACAAAATGACCATAAGTTCCAGTTCCATGCCCATGTGTTAAGACACCCGCCAGACTTACTTTCATCGGAAAAATGTTTTGACAACGCTTGGGCAAAGGATATAGCTTTGGCAAGAAAGTCTTGTGTTGGTCCATCTTATCATGAATTCTAGAATGGGACTCGCAAGAAACCAACAAAGCTAGATAGGCTTCTCATTCATCTCAGCAGATTTTCTACAATGGTGGACAGTGGGTAGCCGCACACATGCGAACTACCCACGAAAAATAAAGGGAAAATCCAATTATATCATTTGGACCCCAAAACAAATACAATGCTAATAGATGAGTGGCTGATGTACCTGCCGAAAGCTTATCACCGGGATTAAAAAACCCCGCCCTTTCGGGTTTTCGAGGAAAAACCCTAGTGATAAGCCTTCAGCAAGGGGCTTAGACAAACGTAAGGCATAGAATCGCTCCCAAAAACCCCCGCATGGAGAAGTCGAAACGGATGCCGCTCGCCAACCTCGTACACTGCGCACATCACCAACACAACAAACGAGAAACATACCCGGAGAATAGCATCACCCAAATGGGTGGAAAAAAGCATCACCCGGCGGGTGGAAAAACATGATAAACGTAACTTGTACAATAAACAAAGAAGGGGGAGGTGGGTTCAAAGAGAATAAGGTATGCTGAGAGAAGAGGAAGCTACGATGAGACGTGGATGCGCAACGCCACGCTGAAATAGCGAACTCCCAACCCAAAAAACGCGGGCATGCGCCATGCATGCATGACATGCATGCTCGTCCCATTCTAGAATGGCGATCCGATGTCTCGGATCGATGCGATTCTAGAATGGGACTCGCAAGAAACCAACAAAGCGCCCGACTACCAGAGAACTTCCTTACAAACTAGGATCAAGGACGAGGTCACAGGACGAGGCCAAAGGCCAGTAAAGGATAGCAAGAAAGATACGCCAAATTGGCTAAACCAGGCAGGAAGAAGCCCCTCCCCTGCCTGGAAACAATTCAAAGAGAACAAGGTACTGCTGAGAGAAGAGGAAGCGCCGATGAGACGTGGATGCAGAAACGCGGCTGAAATAGCGAACTCCCAACCCAAAACGGGCATGCGCCGCCCGCATGCATGCATGACATGCATGCTCGTCCCATTCTAGAATGGCGATCCGATGTCTCGGATCGATGCGATTATACACAAAAATCTGTCAGGTTGCATCAGGGAAAATGTTCTCCACTGCCAATACAACTGTCTACATGATATTTGGTCCCTTTGGTAATCTGCAAATTGCTCCCTAATTGCCATTCTTTCTTTCTCTATTGCAGTTGATGCAAGTGTATCCTTGAGTTGAATGCAAGTGTTGCACTTTGAGAATGGCATGTGTTGCAAGACACTCACGTCTGAGAAGTGAGTGCTCCATAACTTGCTGAAATGTGATTGAGAAAGAGGCCGACCTCCAGTAGTTTCTAGGATGGAGTTGACCTCTTTAAGGCACTCTTTTTGGATGTAATGTTATGGCAACACCCTTTGGACCACTCGCACACCGTGCTCGTTCATCTTCGACTTGTGGGGCATAGATTGAGACATGTATCTCACAAAGCTCTCAAAGACTGCAATGGCCTTCAAAGTGTTTGCTCTAGGTTTCAAAGTCAATGCATTGCCGTGTTGAAACAACCTGTGCCCTTTTTTGACCTGCCCCCAGTATATGTAAAATGAAGACTTGCTCACGCCAAGAATCCATCTCAATGCTCTCATACATACCTTCAGGCCCCTCAATTGATATAGTAACCTTCCTGTGTTTTCATCATAGCTGGAATTTCTACACAAGGAGTAGATGAAATTAATCCTATCTTTCTGAAGCTGTCCAATGTATTGGGACCTTATCTGCACGAGGTCATCCACACTGTACTGGACTGTGCAATCTAGATTGCAACACTCTTGTCCCCTAATTGCCTCTAGGTTTTCTTTGGTTAGGGCCACACTTTCCATCCTTTCTAAATATTTGTCACTTCTAGCCCACTTGGGCACCCTTTGCTGCCTTTTATGAAAAATATAGCGCCTCTTCCTTGTGATCAAAGGATGCTCATCCACCACCAAATCTTCCACATTGCCTGGGGTGGGCCTTGGGGTATGTAGTTCAGTAGGCCCTTCCAGGTTCTCACCATTCTTGTGTGTAATATATCTAATTGGCCATCTTAACTGAGTTTGGGACTCCAACAACCCAAAGCACACAATGCAATCACTAGAGCTTCCTTGGGACATGATTGTATCAACTTGGATAAGAAGCTTCCCAATGTCAACTCCAAGATGATCATCTCCCAGCCTTTCATCATTCACATCAAAAGGATCAACTGCAGTTATGATTCCCTCTGCAAATACCGTCTCGTTGCACGGGTGCAACAATAAGCAGGCAATCTTCCTCCATTGGAGCCTAGGGCAATGTCTTGTGCTGGGCTTCCTTGGCTCCATTTTGCTCATCTCACATGCTCCCTAAATGAAAGAGCACACATTAAAACCACATAGCAATGAACATTACAAATATAACCATATTAAATATAAACCATATAACCATACATATCCATTAAAACCATATACCATATTACCATATAACCATATTACATATAAACCATATAACCAGATATAACCATTTAAACCATATAAAACCATATAACCATATTAAATATAAACCATATAACCATATATAACCATTAAAACTATATAACCATTAAAACCATATAACCATATACCATATATAACCATTAAAACCATATATAACCATATTAAATACAAATCATATAAACATATAACCATGTTTCAATTAACGTAACCATTTTAGATCATTAACCATCATAACCATTATATAAATCATTTTAACATTCAATATTTTGTCGTGGCCATGTGGCGCCTCGTCAGCAACTGCTGATGTGGCCACGTCAGCAACCTGCACACCCACGTCATGGATGGCATGGCCCACACGTGAGAGACATTCATTATGGCACTTTTACGAGGTTCAAGGGTGCAGCCAGAAATAACTGCACTCTCTTCCTCTTCCTCCCCGACCAATTTTTGTCATGTTTTCTCTTCGCACTCTCGAGTTCCCGCCTGGCGATCGACCAGCCTGATCAATTCCGACTTGATCTTATGACAGCATCCTGGTCGACGGATCGCGACGCATTTAGCACTGAGGTTTTCGCGCAATTAGAGTGCTCGAGCGGCCGTTATTGCCTAAGAAGAAAGTGAGGTTCCTTTCTGTAAGTTTTTAGCTCTATTTCTTACAGTCTTGTGTTGTTATTTCGATATCCTTTACTGTATTCTTACTGACATTATTCCTTTGTAGTATTTAGAGGATTTACTATCCCCTGATACAATTTCCAGCCCGACAAATCCCTATTCTTGCTTTGCAAGCGCCTGTGTAAGCAAGGAATCAAACATGGAAGCTGCCTCTTCATCCAGCAAATCTGCCATGTACCTTCTTTCTTTATGTTCTCTGTTTTTTTCACTGTTTCACTCTTTTCTCATATTTTCACTGTTTTATGTTTTGCTTTTGTTTTGTTTTCTGTTTTTGTTTTCTTCTTCTTTGTTTGTATTGTTTAATTGAATACCTTGTACAGACATAAGTAAGACTAGGGGCAAGCAACGGAATTAGGAATCCTCCAGAGACAGGTGATAGGATGAAATAAATTGCATAGCACTAACAAAAGAACATAACTATGAATGTTTCATAACAGAAATTCCATAACAAAAGAAAGAACTATGAATGTTTCATTGCACAGAGCGTTTTTAACGCCTAATTCAATCCTTCAAGGTTAGTAGCTTAAAGCATTGCACAAAGCTTTCTAACTCACAGACCATCCTTCCTTGCAGGAAAGGTGCAGACTACACCCTGCATTCTCGACTCGCGAGTCGAGAATGCCTCATTCAGCCAACAATCCAGGAAGTACACTCCTCGTTTCACTCACTGAGGCTTCGCGAACAGGAGTGTATTTTCGGAGTGTTAACTAGTTGAGGCATTCTCGACTCGCGAGTCGAGAATGCCTCAGTCAGCCAACACGTTTTTTCTTTAGTCGAGAGTCGATAATGCCATAGCCAGCTACCGCCTTTGTGTGCATTCTCGACTCGCGAGTCAAGAATGCCTAAGCCAGCCAACACTCCAGGAGAGTCGAGAAATAGGGAGTACTTCACGGGTGTTGGCTGGCTTAAACATTCTTCGAAAAATAGGGAGTACTTCACGGGTGTTGGGCGGCTTAGGGCATTCGACTTCGCGAAATCGAGAATGCACCACCTGCAAACCAACACGTTTTTCTCTACTTTCGAGTCGAGAATGCTATAGCCGACTCTGACCTTTTTGTGCATTCTCGACTTCGCAAAGTCGAAATACCTTAACCGACCAATTCTCACAGTAATGCGGTCGCAGGTGCCTCTATCCAGTTAGAGCCACTCTCCTTCGAACCATCTTCCTCGAATATTGCGAAGGGGAGGGGCTCAGACTGGGTGGAGGCCTCTGCGACTAACCACAGGGAATGCATTTGAACTGCATCCCTAAGGAGCGCTAGGGGCTTTCTCGACTCGCGAGTCAAGAAGGCCCGTGAGTCTCGACAGCGCAATGCGAATACCTTAATTCACATCTTCTCTTCACCAACCCAAGGTCTAGTACATTCTCCTGTTTTTAGTCCCAGGTGCCTCCAGCCTGTCTAAGCCACTCTCCTTCGAACCATCTTCCTCGAATATTGCGAAGGGGAGTGGCTCGGACTGGGTGGAGGCTTCTGCGACTAACCACAGGGGAATGAATTTTAACTGCATCCTTAAGGAGCACTGGGGGCTTTCTCAACTCACGAGTCGAGAAGACCCTCGATGCCCTAGACCTCGCATGATCTATACAGATCTAGCATGCCTAACAGAGACATACCAACATGGATATACCATGAGAAATAGTCAACGTAACTATAGGAATAGTCATATACATAGAGACCCACGAGCAAACGAGAGACGCAAAAGGCATCATGGTCCACATCGACAATTCCCTCCAGCACATGTACGTCAAATGAATGGTGGTCGAGTACAGGCACCAAGGCCCCAAGACCATCTTCAAGAGAACATTCCCGCTCGCGCTCGCATATGCCATGACAGGCCACAAGAGTCAGAGCACCACGGTAGACAGTTTCTTCCTCTCCTTGATTCACGACAGCATGACGGTTGTATCACCGATCACGAGATCAGACTTCCTGCCAAACAAAATGCTACAAATGTAGAAGAACATATGTCACGCACGCTCGTTCGAGCGTTGTTCCATGTAAATGATTACTTACAAGTATAGTCTAGTACAAACTATATCCAAGTCAAAGCAAATACGAAAAGTTACATTCATCTACAAAATGGCTGTGTGCTCCCCAATATAGCTACTCCATCCCCGCCTTAACCTTAACCCCAACCCTGCATTTCCGCTAGTGAAATAACATTTAAAAATTTTTTTGAGCTCAGTTTTCTACACTGAGTTACCCACATTGCAGCAAGGACTTTTTCCCACCATTTGGATGCATAGACATTATTGATTCCGTTGATGGAAAGTTAGGATCGTTATGGGAGCGTCTTCGATAAGCAACGTTAATTTCGTCGAGCATTGCTGTGACCTAGCCACTTTTATTTTCATTCATCCTAGCCAACAAACCGATTTGTTGTATGCTTGTCTGATTTATGCACAAAAGGCTTTAACAACCTAAAGCAGATTACATACAATGAAGGTACATTCTTGATTCAAATAAATTCCTCACTCTTTGTTAAAGCTAGAAGCAACGATTTGAGGAAGCACTCCAACAAGAAAGCTTCTAGTAAAGATATCTTTCGCTTTTTGCTCAATATTGTGCTCTATTGAAAGTTCATGAAGAACTAAAACTAGCATATTATATTATTTGTTTATAAAATGCAAGACTGCACAGATGTGTAGATGTCTTTGTCAGGGATCTATATCAAGTGTAGGTTCATAATCTTTCATGATACGTATATGGTTCTTTTTGTCTACAGGAAAAAGATTCATTTTTGAGGTTTTTGAACTAATGCTTCGAGTTATTAGATAATGCTTCACTATCTCACTTCCATGTAGCATGATGGTTGGCATTTGCATACATTGCCTTTAAAAGTTTATGCCCATCGGGATGGTTGCAAGATGGAAGTGAAATTCATTACATGTTTGTTCACTATACCGTGAGCTTGATTTATATTATTTGTTTGAGGCTTTCATGATTGTTGAAATAGAGAATTAATGATGGCTAAAAATCCCACCAAAAGCCCTTTTTCGGTGAAAACCAAAGTAAAATTGCCAGTAGTTAATATGATCTCGAATAACGGTTAAAAATTGCCATTATATATAATTTATTTTGCACGGTTGTAAAACTCCCTCAAGTGTTGCCATATTGATAGGCTAGCATATGGAGTAAACTCGTGATACTTTGAGATGAACTAAAACAATATGGTATCCCAACTATTTGCAATGTAAAATGCTAGCTTTATTGGAAAGAAGCCTTCAAGAAAAAAATCTAATAAACGACCATATCAACGGTAGCTCCTAACTCCTATTCATCTTGTTGCAGCTACAATTGTTCTATATATTCAATCGGGATTGGATGCCATAGTTCATCTAACCAACCAAGTGCCTAGCTTTTATGTCTATTCTAAAAACAACTAATAATTACACCATAGCATTATCCAGTAAGCAAGAAGATATTAGCCCTTCTTCCTCTTTCCTCCTTCCTTTGCCCCTCGGCGCCTGCCTGAGCGCCTCGCCGGGCGCCTGCCTGAGCACCTGGGCGCCTGTTTGGTCGTCTGGGTGCCGTGAAGGGTGGCGCCTGGGAGGTGCAGTGATGGGTGGCGCCTGGGAAGGAGCGCTTCAGCTTAGTGAGGATGCACCTCCTCTAAGCGACTTCCCTGGGCGTTTTCCTGAACGCCGCCTTCCCTGCGCGCCTGGGTGATTGGCGTTCGGGCCTATTGGATGCGCCTGTTTCCGACTTCAGCGGTGCCCTCAGGGCCACCGCCTTTTTGCAGGTAGCTGCTCTGTGGGTTTAGGGACTTGACCTGTTCCTGGTGGCAGCTCTTATGGTCTAGTGGTTTGATCGAGCTCCTTCAGTGGGTCAGCACTAGGATCTTTGCACCAGCATCTATTTGCTCTGGTTTTAGCGAGAAGATGGAGATTTAGCGCGTGCGTAAGCTTGCACCAGTCCTCAGCACCCAGCTGTGAAGAGGTTACGGTTCGGAGGCGTTTGGTGAAGTTCTTCTGTTTGTTGGAGGTATGCTTGTTGCTTCTTGCAATAGCATGGGTTTTTGGATATGTAGTCATCCTGGCAACAGTTTTTTCCCATGTGGTTTTTAATCTGGGCCATGGTGATTATACTTTATTTTGTTTGTAAGGGCTTCGGTCCATGTTCTGGTTAGGGACTTCGGTCCCGCTTTGTACTTGGGTCCCATAACCCGATTGGGTTCCGCGGACGTTAAAAAAAAAAAAAAAAAAAAAAAAAAATCTTCCTTCCTTCCTTCCTTCCTTTAAAAGTTTATGCCCATCGGGATTGTTGCAAGATGGAAGTGAAATTCATTACATGTTTGTTCACTATACCATGAGCTTGATTTATACTATTTGTTTGAGGCTTTCATGATTGTTGAAATAGAGAATTAATGATGGCTAAAAATCCCACCAAAAGCTCCTTTTCGGTGAAAACCAAAGTAAAATTGCCAGTAGTTAATATGATCTCGGAATAACGGTTAAAAATTGCCATTATATATAATTTATTTTGCACGGTTGTAAAACTCCCTCAAGTGTTGCCATATTGATAGGCTAGTATATGGAGTAAACTCGTGATACTTTGAGATAAACTAAAACAATATGGTATCCCAACTATTTGCAATGTAAAATGCTAGCTTTATTGGAAAGAAGCCTTCAAGAAAAAAATCTAATAAACGACCATATCAACGGTAGTCCTAACTCCTGGGTTACTCTGGGCAACGAGAGCTGTCGGATGGGCATATTTGCCCTTTATTCCAACATCTGGGCCGTGCATAGCGATCCTCGTTTGTGGGGTATGCATGCACAAGTTTTTGTATACTGTATATTAAGGTTTGCAAAATACTATAAGGTTTGAGATAATGTACTTAATGGTGTTAATTTTGTACATGTATTGTAAATGTTCTAGGGCTCTCACTACCCTACGTAACCCCCCGTGTGAATATGCACCCAAACCAAAGGGGATTTAAGGGGGATTTTAATTTAAATGTGTTAAATGCAATGGTTTGTGTTAATAATGGTTGTGTGTTATAATGGTTTATGTTAACTAAAAAAAATTCGGCCCCTTCGGGGCCCTAAGGATGGTGTAGGGGTGTAGATATAGACATTACCTAATACTCTAATGATGGATGATGTATCATAGCCTCAGATATAATATGTCATAATATAACCATAGAAAGATAAATTAATATGTGAAGCAACAAGAATTGAAATTTGGAACCATTGTATTCTAGTTTGAAGATATAATCTTGAATCGACTTTGGATTTAAATGTGCACAGAGGATCTAGAATACATTAAACAAATCTGGAATAGAGGACAAAATATTAGCGGCTTGAGCTAGAGCAGTGGAAATGTAAGGAAAGATAATTTAATCGAACTACAATAGGCTGAATGAGCTTATTAAATATGAGCCATGCATTATCTGGGTCCCCAAATTATCTACAAATAGAAAAATGCAGTTCACATTAACATTTTAGTCTATCAGCCACTTTCCAAGGCAAAATCCTGACACGGTTTGATGCTTTTGTGCATCACCTTTAAGAAGAACATCAGAGTTTCCCTTTCTTTGCTATGTTGAACATAAGCCGCAATAATTGTTGTCCAAGAGAATATATTTGGTGCTTCCACGTAATGTCAATCAGTCAGAAATGTGCTGTAAAAGTGTAGATGACTCTTGCTGCCACAACTCATAATTGCTTCTAGACGTTTCTTATACGAACATGGGACCTTTATAGACAAAAAACCACCATGAATACGGTTCTTCTGTACATTTGTTAATCACAAGCTCGAATGTCAGCCTGCAAATATGGAGTTAAATATTGGAGAGCTTAATCACACCAAGCACATCAAGCAGGTTGGCAACAATGATAGAGCCAAGCAGGATCAAGAACCAACAATGTTATTCCTTTTGTGCAATGGGACAAAATGAACCATGTAATGTCAATTAGTCAGAAATGTGCTCTAAAAGTGTAGACGACTCTTGCTGCCACAACTCAGAATTGCTTCTAAAATCTATTCATATTTTCTAACTAAAAGCTTGGTGTACATGATAAATTAGCAGTGCTTTCTTTATATTCTCTACTGCCAATTCCTTTGCCTTATTACATGTGCCTCTTTGCTTCAAACATATAACTTGGCACATTACGAATCCGGCATTTTCTCATTTCAAAGCCTGTTTTAGCCAGATTAGAGCTTTTTGCAGATTGATGCAGACATATGGCAACTATAAAACTTCAAGCTATAAATCGCTGTTCACAAAGGAAAAGAAGAGGATATTTGCTTTAATTCACACCTGATGCAATTCCGTAGCTTTTCAAGAAATGCTCCACACGATTTTGTCTTGCATAGCGGTGTGACGTCCCCTACTCATATACGATGCCCGCACCGTATACAAACAGGACTCCATCCCCCGCACCAGCTCCACACTGATACAGGGCCCTCCACATATCACTGTGACCGCCCAGAGTCCACAGTGGGAAGAGTGAAGGGGTCATTTTACCCCGTCTTCCTCAGGGCCTACCTAGCTGCGGAAGCGTAAACATACACGCCGCGAATATAACATCATATATCCACCTCGAAGGGTGGCACATCAATATCTGCATAGACAAAGATCAGCACAATACAAAGGAAGTTCCTACCCAAGGCTCGGACTCCGGGGGAGGGACCGACTAGCTTGGGTCTCCGAGTTCAATGCGCATGACGAATCATGACAATGGATTGGGCCGGCATAAGAACATGGCTTAGGGTTGTCCACTCCATCCGCCCCCCCATGTGCACACTTTGCGAGTAGGTTGAAAAGTGTTGGGACTCGGCCTCAGCCCGGGTGCATAGCCAAAGGGGCTATTCCCGGGTTACATCTCCCCGGTCCCGATGGGGGCGGTAGGGATCACTCCCTCCGCAGATCTACATCATGACCCAAGGTGACTAGAGGGCCACCGCCCTTATTCGACTTAACCCACTGGAAGGTGAACTCCACCCCACCTGGTGTCGAGCCCATGCCTTACCCACACTCGGTGGCAAGCCATTAGACCTAGTCACTCTCGATCCCCTGTGGGCCTTACACACCGGAGGGATCGGTCAAGGGTCGAAACACGAACCTCATTCTAAGCCCGGTCGGCCCCTTCACCCACAACCGGTGGGGGTTCTTGTACCTGGCCGAAATCTAGTAATGCACTAAGAGGGACTATCTAGGAGCATCATCTACTAAGCTTCAAGTCTCTACCCCCTTCCCAATACGGTGAGTTCACGTAATTCATCCGGCCCATCACATCATCATAGAACTAAAGAATAAGAACTAATCTATATCATACACGAGTTAGGTTCTTTAGTTAGAGTCAATCTCGGGATCCGCTTGGCTACTAGGGGTGATTTAATAGGCTAAACCCACTTTTGGTTCAAGGTCGGAATAAGGTTTAGGCTATTCAATGGACTAAATACCGCTCCTCGGTTCACTCCTCTCGATCCGGCGTCCCATGTCCCCTGCTTCGCCCGGGATGCGGTCCGGAGGGATGATCCGACTAGCCAGGGCCATAGGCGGTCGTGGGAGTTGGAATTGACTCCTCGGTAGCCGAATCGAGCTCTCGGAAGGTCCGTGGGCGAAAAGGGAAAGTTAGGGTTTGGTGCCTTATGTAGGCTATCGGTTAGGTTTAGGGTTTCCATGACCCTTGGTCTACCTTTAATAGGTTAAAGGTCTAAAAGTGCGCAAGATTGCTAAGTGTAAGCGCACCATTGCAAGTTGCCCCCAGGGCTTACCTTGCTTGGGTACACGCCGCCGTATCGCGTTGATTGGGCCCGGCGATGTGCTGCGTGGCGGCGAAGACGGTATATCGTCTTGAGACCGTGATATCGTCTTCGAACGCCACATTCTCCCCACCTTGAAATGATGTTGTCCGCAAAGATCGTGGGTCTCCCCACCTTGGAATCTTCCTAACCCAAATCAACCCGATGCATATGATATACTACTATAATACTTACACATTTATTAAGATTACCTTAAGGTAATATTTTTAAATCATTATTACGCCATTACATTATCAAATAACTTGTCAAATCGTAACTTCTATTAAAACAAGGTACTTATTAGTCTCCGTTATCACAACATTTAGTTTATCACAATTTAACATTTTCATATACAATTATTATTTAAGGTGCTCTTCATTCCTTGCAACACATTCCAACAAAATTTGTGTTGCAAGTCTTCGCACCTTAAAATCCTGTATTATAATTACATACTTACTATCTTAATTATTAGAATTACTCTAAGGTAATGTTTAAGACATTACTGTACTATTTCATTATCCAATTAACTTATGATTTCATAACTTAATCCACGCAAGGTAATTATTAACCTTACTTAATACAACATTTAAGTTTATCAAAGTTTATCAATTTCATACAAAATTTACACTTCTAAGGTACTCTTCATCCCTTGCAACACGTTATAACAAAATTTGTGTTGCAAGTCTTCGTAGTTCGACCTCGTGGCCCTCCAGAGCGCTCTTATTGGCCTGCAGGTCACCACTACGTTATTACCATTTATATTAATTAAAATTTTGGTTATATGGTGACCACCCCACCTATCTACATGAATACATGGTTAATCTCCCGGCATAGGAAGAGGATGATTCTTCCATCGTGGCCGAGGAGACAGCGCCCTATAATGCCCGTATGCCGCTCATGCCTACACCTTTAGTTGCCCAACGTGGAGGATAGGTCCTTCCCGTATATGGGGCGTGAAGGCCAGATTCCTCCTATCAAAGCATATATGGGGCTAGAGGTGCTTTTCCTATCAATGCATTCCTCAATGACCTCCTTTCTCTCGAGGTCGTCTACTTCCGTGGGACAGAAGTAGACTTTCCAAGCGGAACCGCGGTCATGCCTACATTGACATTACACCACGTCCTAGAGATCACCGTAGTAATCTCATCATCGGTAACAACGCATGCAACCCTTACCTCATAGGTTGCATGTGTTTTTTTTAATTATATTGGGAAGATATAGATCTACACAAATCGACATGCCTGAGCCGATTTTTGCTGGCTCCTTTAATGCATGTGATTTACATAATTACCCTAAGGTAATATTTATGAATTAACATTATCATAGTATCGGATGCATTACTTCCGATAGTACAATTATATTTACTCTAAGCTTTACAATATTTAATTACTTTTAGATCGCGATTATTTAAACAATAACCCTGATTTTAGACCTATTGTTACATAGAGAAGGTTTTAATTATCATACACAAGAATTAGATGTGCTTCTTATTCTCTTCCTTGGGTCTTGCATTACCCTTGGAAGTATATCCCTAAGATGCACTTAAGTATATCCGAATTCTATTTTCTATTTATATTTATAAGGACCCCGAGGTCATATAGCTATCCTTGGAAGGAATTTCATCCTTGCGAAGGATTAATTAACATGCTACCTCCATTATCGTTGTTATTTAACTTATTTTGGTATGATACATATCGTCTGATAATTTCTATGCAATTATTAGGATCTATATGTAACTTATTTATAAGATACATTAAAGCTTATAATGCATGCACACGCCTTACCTAAGGCTAGAATGCATCCACCCATTGAGCCGGCGTCGAGTAATTTGGAGATGACTTGGTCGTTGCATTGCTCCCATAGTTTTGCTCCACTTCATTGGTGTAGTTAGCTACGACGTCAGTCTCGCACATTGAAGGCCTCCTGTTCATCTATCTATCTATCTTACGCTCTATTCGCTTCGGCCATTGCCGGAGTGAACTCTATTCTACGGGTCGGTCAATTCGATGCAAGTGCGTTCAATCAAAAAAATTGAGCCCTCCCACTTTCTTCGAAAAGAAAATGGTCCTGCACCCCTTCAATGACGTTGTACACAACGTCATATCTATTCTCTCCCTTTAAGAGGTTATACGCTTCTTACTTAGCGCATTACTTTACTAGTCTTAGCTAACATATATAACCATCTAAGATGGATGCACATATTATGTTATCATTTATTTCAATATAGTTATGGGTTACCTACTTAGTTAGAATGATTCTAAACCACAAGGTTTTGTCATCATGACAATTCCTTTTGTCTCAAAAGACTATTTGATTACTATAATTCTTATTTTAGATGTACCTTGTATTATTCTTTTATATTCTAGAGATTCCCCCTTTCTTAGTTATTTAAACTCTTGGAATATTCCTACCAATCGAATTGATGCCATCGTAACAAGTTGGCCGGACTTGTTAGATTACTTCTTTTCTTTCGGTTGGATTATTCTTTTGGAGGTGCTAGATTTATACATGGTCAACAATTATCCTAGTAATGATTCCTTCTTAGTATGCCTTTGGCATGAGCAGAGGTGATGTACCAACAGTTGGACTTGGGTTACTATGCTGAGGTCTAGATGACTATAACAAAGGGGTGTTCTTGGGCACTTCTATCTAGGAGTAAGGCATCAACTTTGAGCCGAGAGCAATACTTGCGAGGTACTAATGGGGTATGCTTCTATTTACAACCAAACCACAGTTTGGAAAAACAATTCAAGGGTTTGAGCAATTTTGGTCATTTTGAGCTGGGGTTTGACGTTTCTAGCCTAGTTTGAGGTCATAAATGGATTCTAGGCTGTCTAACGGTCCTATTGCAACAATTTTCAGGCGATTTGGAGCTCTGTAGCTCAAGTTATGGAAGTTCAAAGTTTGGAGGTCTCACAGGTAGCGCCCTGCTCAAAAACTAAAGTTTAGTTCTTTGACCAGGCGCGAGCTGTGAGATCTTGCACATTTTTAGGTAATTTAAGTAATTTAAACATGCTATTCTAACTAATTCCTACCTTGGAACTAGCCTTACCATATTACTTTTCTCAAATTCATCAAGTTTAGTTTGTTCTTGGCTCGATGTCTCACAGCTTGCGCCTCGCTCAAAAACTAAAGTTTAGTTCTTTGACCAGGCGCGAGCTGTGAGATATTGCACATTTTTAAGTAATTTAAGTAATTTAAACATGCTATTCTAACTAATTCCTACTTGGAACTAGCCTTACTATATTACTTTTCTCAAATTCATCAAGTTTTAAGGTGTTCTTGCTCAATGTCTCACAGCTTGCGCCTCGCTCAAAAACTAAAGTTTAGTTCTTTGACCAGGCGCGAGCTGTGAGACCACCTTGCCTGAGGATGTTTTGGCTCATTCTTTTTAGTCTTATTAAGTTCCAATTTACTTAACTGTTACTAGCTTAGCATAAACTACCAAAAGTGAGAAAAAATTTTCCCACTTTTCGAGGCTTGAGGATCCTATCAAGTTAGTACTACTGGGAGCATGGTCAGTGCTTTGCTCTTGGTCTCCAAGAACATCGCTCTGATACCATTGTGACGTCCCCTACTCATATACGATGCCCGCACCGTATACAAACAGGAGTTCATCCCCCGCACCAGCTCCACACTGATACAGGGCCCTCCACATATCACTGTGACCGCCCAGAGTCCACAGTGGGAAGAGTGAAGGGGTCATTTTACCCCGTCTTCCTCAGGGCCTACCTAGCTGCGGAAGCGTAAACATACACGTCAGTAATATAACATCATATATCCACCTCGAAGGGTGGCACATCAATATCTGCATAGACAAAGATCAGCACAATACAAAGGAAGTTCCTACCCAAGGCTCAGACTCCAGGGAAGGACTGACTAGCTTGGGTCTCCAGAGTTCAATGCAGACAGAATCATGACAATGGATTGGGCTGGCATAAGAACATGGCTTAGGGTTGTCCACTCCATCCGCCCCTCCTGTGCACACTTTGCAGAGTAGGTTGAAAAGTGTTGGGACTGGATCAGAGCCCCGCCGGGTGCATAGCCAAAGGGGCTATTCCTGGGTTACATCTCCCCAGTCCCGATGGGGCAGGTAGGGATCACTCCCTCCAGAGATCTACATGCTGACCCAAGGTGACTAGAGGGCCACTTTGCCCTTATTCGACTTAACCCACCTTTGGAAGGTGAACTCCACCCCACGGGTGTCGAGCCCATGCCTTACCCACACTCGGTGGCAAGCCATTAGACCTAGTCACTCGATCCCCTGGTGAGGCCTTACACACCGAGGGATCGGTCAAGGGTCGAGAACACGAACCTCATTCTAAGCCAGTCTGGCCCCTTCACCCACAACCAGGTGGGGTTCTTGTACACAGGCCGAAATCTAGTAATGCACTAAGAGGGACTATCTAGGAGCATCATCTACTAAGCTTCAAGTCTCTACCCCCTTCCCAATACAAATGAGTTCACGTAATTCATCCGTCCATCACATCATCATAGAACTAAAGAATAAGAACTAATCTATATCATACACAGAGTTAGGTTCTTTAGTTAGAGTCAATCTCGGGATCTGCTTGGCTACTAGGGGTGATTTAATAGGCTAAACCTACTGGTTCGAAGGCTGGAATAAGGTTTAGGCTATTCAATCGACTAAATACCTGCTCCCTGGTTCACTTCTCTCGATCCGAAGGCGTCCATGTCCCTGTTCTGCTTCGGGATGCGGTCGGAGGGATGATCGACTAGGCAGCCACAAAGCAGATCGTGGGAGTTGGAATTGACTCCTCAGGCGCGCGAATCGGAGCTCGGAAGGTCTGTGGGCGAAAAGGGAAAGTTAGGGTTTGGTGCCTTATGTAGGCTATCAATTAGGTTTAGGGTTTCCATGACCCTTGGTCTACCTTTAATAGGTTAAAGGTCTAAAAGTGCGCGCATTGCTAAGTGTGCGCACCATTGCAAGTTGCCCCCTAGGGCGACCTTGCTTGGGTACACGTCGATTGGACGGCGTGTACGCGTGACGGTGCAGTACGGTATACGTCTTGAGACCGTATATCGTACTGGAACGTCACAAGCGGGCAACCTGACATCAGATTATGGGATGCCTTCTTCAACTTTCAATACAAGAGCACAAATAAGAAATGACATTTTCGGCCACTCTATTAGAGGCTTCTCTGTCTATGAACCACGAACCAACTATCGTTTGTCTGATACCTCTCTCAGATCCAAGAAGCTCCCATGTTTCCACCTATTGCCAGAAGAATTAAAACAGAAGAGAGCTCTGGTCAGAAATGCTCCACACGATTTTGTCTCGCATAGCGGGCAACCTGACATCAGATTATGGGATGCCTTCTTCAACTTTCAATACAAGGGCACAAATAAGAAATGACATTTGTCTATGAACCACAAACCAGCTATCGTTTGTCTGATACCTCTCTCAGATCCAAGAAGCTCCTATGTTTCCACCTATTGCCAGAAGAATTAAAGCAGAAGCGAGCTCTGGTAGAGATAGAGTCGGCTGCAGAAGGGTCGATATGTTGAATTTGAAAGGAAAAGCAAGCAAACAAAGGACGCTTACAACCACATGATTTCTCCTCTTCAACAAAACCAATGGCCGCTCCAACCCTCACCAAGACTTGAAAGGATGCTGCCGGATCCTGCTCTCGAGGCCGCTCCAAGCCCTTGGCTCACTAAGACCACCAAAACTCAATAACCCTAAAAAAACCTTGTTCGATGCTTGCATGCTCGATTTGAGATATTTAGTGAAATCATAGTTGTAACCATTGGAAACTGCCACTAAAAATAACTTTGATAGTATGCGCACTCTAGATGTACCGATTAGTATGTCTCATCAAATACCATCATCAAATCATATAAAAACCATAGGAAAAAACGTATAAAAATACAAAAAAAAAAACCCCTGTTATTATGCTAGGTATTAAGACATCATTTTTTCTGATAAAGAGGTTATGGGATTATAATTTTTGGACAGTCTCAGATAGGGGGAAAGCGATTTCAAAGCATACAGAAGGTTCCAGAAAGGGAAGTATTGTGGGGAAGAGAATTCTCAAAGGAGACACACTTGATATTCATACTCTTCTGGTTTTTGGAAATCAATAGCAGCAATATGACAGATCAGCAATTTGAATTTTATAGAGAGTGCTATTACTATCACACGGGCAAGACAAATTGCTATGGAATAATGGTCCATTTGATGTCCAAATGTAACTTAGATATGCTTATTGAGTTGATAGATTGGAGAAGGAATTGGATCCCGATCTTACAGCTCCAGTTCAGAGACCATTTCCAGACAACTACAATTTTTTATCCATCTTTTTGTTTGCTTCTTTATACAGGTTATTGGCTCTTTAGTACCAACACAAAACTACTCGGTTGATTTAAGCTTGAACAGAAGTCTGAAGACTCCTTCCATCTGCTGAATGAAGGATTATTTTGGATGCTCTCTAGTCCTAATTCTCATATGTTACATGGCATTTTTCAAAATCGAGAATACATGATATTTTCCATCTATATGCTTCCATGATTTACTTGTTTAAACCATATAGTTATTGAATTGTGGCCCTGCATGCTGACAACAAATCTATATCAACAAATCTAGTGCCAATCCTCAAATTAATAGAGCACTAGATACAATATACACTTGCAACACTACAATGCCTGGACATCTGAATGACTCTCATGTCTAACAGCATTAAAATAGGAGTAGCCATGTTATTATTATAGCAGTTTGAATTTATGCATGTCTATACTAGCTGTCAGATGTATAGTCATGTAAAAATCATTTATAGACTAGATCCAATTACATATATGAATACAATGAGAAGATTCACACTTATTATGTACAGGTCTGTATATCTAGCATTTATAAAATCAATTTGAATCTACTAAGGCTACTAAAAAGAATTTTCCTATTAGAATTAACCTGATTATCTTGTTTGCGCTCGTGCTCCTTGTTGGCAGTCTCCAGATCTTGTTGAGGTTGTTGCAATGCCTCCTTGTTGGCTGAGATCTCCATAGATCTACTTGCTTTGTAGGGATCTTCATTTTGCACATCATTTGCAGTCTTGTTTCCACTGCATTCAATGGTGTTGGTCTCAGGAATTTTTGCATTGCTATTATTCCCTTCCTTAAATCTAGAATCTGCTTCATTCTTCTTAGTTCCAGTGCAATTCTTCATTGCCTTGCTCCCCATTGCTTTGTGAAACTGGAATACTTTCTTACTACCAAGCATCAAGCTCTTTTCTTCTGCTATCCTCTTCCTTGTGGACATTTTAGGTCACCTTTCTTTCTACCCATGCGCTCATAGAAGCATGGGTCTTTTGCATGCAAAATACTTACACCAGCATTCCCTCGTAATTCTCTCATTGTCGAGCCAGTAATCTTATACTAGTAGTATTTGCTACCATCAGTTCCCTGGATCCAATTTACATTCTACTCTTAGGTGCACGCCACTTCCAGTAGTCCATGTGCTTATGCCAGCCTTATGCCATGTATGCATTACCTTTCCATAGACAGCTCAGTTGCCATCTTCGAACTGCACAACAACTCAATGGATACGCTCGTTGGGCGAAAACTCTAAACCAACAACATTTTCTTTTTCCAAAATTTTGTAATTCAATGGTTCCATAACCAATCAAGACATCATATCCTAATATGAGCCAAATATGCCCACATTTTGCTCTACATATTCTTAGGCCGTTAGAATAGAATAGAATATAATATAACGCGAATGAGCAGCGAGCGAGCGAGCGCGCGCAATGCAATGCAACGCGAACGAACGCGAGCGAGCGAGGCAACGCAAGCAAGCAAGCGAAACGAGCGAATGCGAATAATAATAGAATAGAATATAATAGAATAGAAGAATACAACAATCTAACAACTCAATAGTCCACCAGACTTGGTGCTTGGATTGTTCATGCTTTTAAACCATCACTTACCCTAGCCCATTAAATTAGACCACAATCTTGTACATCTTCTTCCATCTAATGCGGCTTCTTGTTTTTAATAAAAAAATCCTATCTCCTTCCGTAGGTTGAGTGGGCTTATTGGGTTGCCCCTAGGGGGGCAAACCCTTGCTTATGTGGGTTTTTGGCATATCCTAGGTATATGCTAAAATATACCTAGCATATACTGGTAACTGCTCCAAACCTATTATTACCCTTGCTTATTTGGGTTTTTGGCATATCCTAGGTATATGCTAAAATATACCTAGCATATACTGGTAATTGCTCCAAACCTATTATTCCTTGTAAATTGGCATCACATGCCTTATGAATCGCTGATATTTTAACCGGGCAACTGGGAAGCTGTGTCATTCTGCTTTGTCCTATGGTTCCACCGGCAAATCAGGCTGATGCAAAAAAAAAATTAACGGGCTGATTCAAAAAATCAAGGGTTGCCAAAGATGAATCCTTTAAGATTTATGAAGGGATTTGTGCGCATCAAATTTCCGTGCGTGGACGAGGTTTGCCAATTGAGAGACGTAATGTCCTGCATAAGATTTCGAATTTCAGAGACGTAATGTCCTTTGTGGACCATTAACCATCACAACCAGAGTTCAAAAGGGAAGTTCTATGCCGTGCATACTGGGACCTGGAATTTATCATACCTGGTCTGAGTGCCAAGCACTGGTACTTTACCTTATGTCGGATGGTTCTTAAGTATTATATGTTTTCTGTTGACATAACCATCTAAAGGAATAGAAGCTCTACTTAATCAGTTTGACCTTTATGGAGACCAAGGCTTCTCCAAGGCTGAGTTCAAAGGATTTACAACATGGGAAGAAGCCGATTTTTTTTGGGAAAGACATTAAAAACCAATTATGGACATTCGCTGGTGAAGCAGAATTCCCGTTGAGAGATCAGGAGAGAAGCATGTGGAAATTCTGCTTATGAGGTATCTTGCATAACAGTTCTGTTTTCAAGTATCACAAGTATAAGTATCACAATTATAATTCTTCTCTCAGTCCTATGTGAATATGCATTGATGGTGTACGAGGTTAAGCACTCATGTTATGTGATAGGGATCAAAGAGCAGTACTATTGAGGAATGACAAGACGCGTTAAGCATATCTAAAGAGGGAGACCTTATGTTCCATGAAATTGAGGTAAGTTTCCCATAATCTGGTCTCTTACAATTGGGTTTCGAATATTTTTCACGCTCTCTTTTACCTGATAGGTCGCCAAGTAGTCTAGCAAGTTTTTAAATTCTATTGAATTTGATGTGGTAAAGGAAATTTTTTGCTTGCGTATGATGGGGCTTTGAAAGGGAATCCGGGTAAGGCTTGTGCTGGAGCATTATTGCAACGGCTCGATGCAACAGTGGTATTTATCTATTGCACTATTTAAAGCATTTTCTTTCTATTGCTTTTCTTTTTTATAAGAAATCTTTTTGTGACAGGTATGTGAGCTAGCAGAAGGTTTGGGTCATGCAACAAATAATGTTGCTGAATATCGTGGCCTAATAATGGGTTTACGTGTGGCACTTGACAAAGGAGTGAAGTGAATCAGACTACAAGGAGATTCTAATCTATTCTGCCAACAGGTTTTAACTTTTACCATGCTTTTTTGATAGCTATGTCTGTCTAAGGATTGCCAACGTTTAATAGGTACTTGGGAATTATAAGGTTCACAATGATAATCTCAAAAAGTTATGTGAAGAAGCAAAATATCTTGTCCAGAAATTTTCGGCGTTTACAGGGTATGTTGTGAATCCTTTTTTAGATTGCTGGGGGATGTGCTTGTGATACATTTTTCCCGTCTTTATTAGGAATATAATTCAACAGCTGATGCTTTGGCAAATGTTGGAGTTGGTCTTCCAGGTACTAGTTTGCTGTCTTGTAAGATTACTAATGTGAATGCTAATATTTGGGCTGAATGCAAATGCAGAGACAAAGTTTGTAAGTTGTATTTCACGACGGTATGCTGAAGAGCAGGTATAATAGAAGAGTGGAACAAAGTATCCTGCTTTAGACTTAATAAGTAGTTTCTTTCTTTGTTAGATTTGCTGCAACCTTCGGGATCATTGTTATCTTGGTGCTAGGTTGCACATTTTCGATTTATCTGCTTATGAGTTTCTTGCATAAAGTTCTGTTTTCAAGTATTACAAGTATACGTATCACAATTAGAATTCTTCTGAGTCCTATGTAAATATGCCTAGATGATATATAATGTTAAGCACGTGTTATGTGATAGGGATCAAAGAGTAGTATTATTGAGGAATGTCAAGGCACGTTAAGTGTACCTAACGAGGGACATCTTATGTTCGATGAAACTGAGGTAAGTTCCCCATAATCTGGTCTCTTATGATCGAGTTTTTAATATTTTTCACGTTCTCTTTCACCAATTGGTTCCATTTTGTCTGACTTCAAGTGATAGGTCACCAAGTAGTCTAGCAAGCTTTTAAATTCTATTATATTTTTTGTGGTAAAGAAACATTTTCTGCTTGCTTATGATGGGGCATCAAAAGGAAATCCGGGTAAGGCTGGTGCTGGAGCATTATTGCAACGGCTCGATGGAACAGTGGTATATATCTATTGGACTATTTAAAGTATTTTCTTTCTATTGCTTTTTTTTCATAAGAAATTTTTTTGTGATGGGTATGTGAGCTAGCAGAAGGCTTGGGTTATGCAACAAATAATGTTGTTGAATATCGTGGCTTAATAATGGGTTTACGTGCGGCGCATGAAAAAGGAGTGAAGCGAATCAGAGTACAAAGAGATTCTAATCTTGTCTGCCAACAGGTTTTAACTTTTACCATGCTTTCTTGATAGCTATGTTTGTCTAAGGATTGCCATTACATTTAAAAGGTACTTGGGAATTATAAGGTTTATAATGATAATCTCAAAAAGTTATGTGAAGAAGCAAAATATCTTGTAAGCCGCATTTAAATTAAGGGAAAACTACCAAAATGCCCCTATGAGTTTATGTAATTACCAAAATGCCCTTATGAGTTTCAAAATTACCAAAATGCCCCTGACTCAAATAAATGTACAAATAAATTACCAATTTGCCCCTACACACCAAACTTAATTACCAAAATACCCCTACACACCAAACTTAAATACTAAAATGCCATTACATACTAATTCTAATCAATCTACACCAGATTTAATTATCAAAATACCCTATACATTAAACTTATTTACCAAAATACCCCTACACAATCTTGTTGTGACACTTACAAGGAGCCAGTGTTTCCCTTGGTCACATGATGATGCTATTGGAGGCATGTGACCACTAGCCATACGCAGACCTCTTGGACGTCCAAAACCTAAACGCATGTGCACTAGAGAAAAGATATAAAGAAGAGGAACATCTTTATGGAAGGTGTAATGGAAGAGACACAATGCATGTTGTTATAGGGCTCCAATTCAATGATGATTTGTGACTTCTGTAATCTCTTTATTGAATTTAAACTTCTATTCTTGAGGCATTTCGTATAGATTGAGTAGGATAAGTATGTAAGGGCATTTTGGTAATTAAGTTTAGTATGTAGGGGGTATTTCGATAATTAAGTTTGGTGTGTAGGGCATTTTGGTGATTAGTTTGGTGTAGATTGATCAAAATTGGTATGTAATAGCATTTTGGTAAGTAAGTTTCGTGTGTAGGAGTATGTTGGTAATTAAGTTTGGTGTGTAGGGGCAAATGGGTAATTTGTTTGTATGTTTATTTTATACAGTATATTTATTTGAGCCAGGGGCATTTTGGTAATTTTGAAACTCATAAGGGCATTTTGGTAATTACATAAACTCATAGGGGTATTTTGGTAGTTTTCCCTTTAATTAAAGTGGGTCAAATCTCGAATTTTGGGACTCAGACTGAAAATGGGACTCATACTATAGAAAAAAAAAATTCTGAATTGAATGCTTGAATAGAATTACACATCACACACAAAGAACTGGGTAACTTGTTTTCCTCATAAATTTTACAAACCACTAGTTGAGAAAGTTTTCAAGCTTCTCAATATTATCTACCCTCATACAATGATATAGCATGGAGGTTGCTCATGGCTTTGTCCATCTCCCTTTTTGGGATCTTGTGTGTCTTGTCCTTTGAAATGTGACAAGTTGGATATGACCATACCACACACAGCATGATTTGCCCTCCACTTTTTCTCCTAGCAGTCGGTGTATTGCTCCTTCAAGTTGCCCTTCTTGTGTCTTCTAATGGGCTCCCAATATTGAACTTGGAATCCAGGACGCAACTCCTCTCCATCAGCCATGGTGGTGGTTACATCAGAGAGTGCCCCTAACGATATTGGACAATCCTCATCGTCAGGCCTTACTAGCACAAAGTATCCTTCCTTGATGTCCTTAAAGGGATCCCACTCAGGAAGATCAAACCACTTCGGCTTTGAGGCCTTACTTCCCACAAACCACTTGGAACCATTGTTAGGACCCACGTGAACTTTCTTAGAGGTGCTTGCTCCTTGAGAACCCTCCCATCTGGACTCTGGTAAGAACCCGTCTCTCAGCCCCTCCCCCCCTCCCCCCCCCCTCCCCCACATGGTTGTTCAGTTTCTAAGCATATCACAACTTTCTCCCAGTAATTGATTAGGGAGTCCATGTGATTTTTCTTCAGAGTGGAGGTGTGCTTTCCATTTCGAACATCATCCCAGTGCGTTATATAATCCTTGATGCCCTTCACTAGTTGGCTAGAGTCTTTAACAGTCTTGAAGGGAGGTAGTGGTTTTGGCTGCCCTTTAGGAATAAGAACTTCACCTGTAGCACCCCGTTGCCACAACTCGATTCCTTGTACAGGCATCCACAACTTGTCACCTGGTCTCCACTTATATTGCATGATTGGATTCCATCCCTAACCCAAAACTTGAACTGAAGTGGTTTTGTGTGTCCTGTCAACTGATCCTTACCATCTAGCAAGTATCCCTCGACAAACTCTCTCTCTTGAGCTTGGTAGAGAAAGTTCCGAAGAATGCATCTATATCATCATGCGTATGCCCAACCATCATGAACTCCACTTTCACAACTTTGAATACCCCCCCTGCTGTCAAGTATGACATTGCCCAAACATCTATCTATTCTTGTTTTCTTTCCAACAGTTGTCCAATTGAACACATAACTCCTCTGGCAGTTGTTTCTCAAGTAAGGGGAAATCATCCCAAGTCCTCCTTGATTCTTTGGACACATTGGATGTGAGCTCTTTTATCTGCCTTTGGTAACAGAGCGGTTGATCATCCATCAAAGCCTAAAAAACGGGGGCTAATGGAGAATACCTCCTCCCTTCTATCGATCCTTTCTCTAGTGTTCTCAAGCACTTGAAAATAGAACTCACATGGAAGTTTGGATCATCCCTCCATAGATCAAGCACAAAATGACCATAGGTTCCAGTTCCATGCCCATGTGTTAAGACACCCGCCAGACTTACTTTCATCTGAAAAATGTTTTGACAACGCTTGGAGAAAGTCTTGTGTTGGTCCATCTTATCATGAATTATACACAAAAATCTGTCAGGTTGCATCAGGGAAAATGTTCTCCACTGCCAATACAACTGTCTACATGATATTTGGTCCCTTTGGTGATCTGCAAATTGCTCCCTAATTGCCATTCTTTCTTTCTCTATTGCAGTTGATACAAGTGTATCCTTGAGTTGAATGCAAGTGTTGCACTTTGAGAATGGCATGTGTTGCAAGACACTCACGTCTGAGAAGTGAGTGCTCCATAACTTGCTGAAATGTGATTGAGAAAGAGGCCGACCTCCAGTAGTTTCTAGGATGGAGTTGACCTCTTTAAGGCACTCTTTTTGGATGTAATGTTATGGCAACACCCTTTAGACCACTCGCACACCGTGCTCGTTCATCTTCGACTTGTGGGGCATAGATTGAGACATGTATCTCACAAAGCTCTCGAAGACTGCAATGGCCTTCAAAGTGTTTGCTCTAGGTTTCAAAGTCAATGCATTGCCATGTTGGAACAACCTGTGCCCTTTTCTGACCTGCTCCCAGTATCTGTAAAATGAAGACTTGCTCACGCCAAGAATCCATCTCAATGCTCTCATACATACCTTCAGGCCCCTCAATTGATATAGTAACCTTCCTGTGTTTTCATCATAGCTGGAATTTCTACACAAGGAGTAGATGAAATTAATCCTATCTTTCTGAAGCTGTCCAATGTATTGGGACCTTATCTGCACGAGGTCATCCACACTGTATTGGACTGTGCAATCTAGATTGCAACACTCTTGTCCCCTAATTGCCTCTAGGTTTTCTTTGATTGGGGCCACACTTTCCATCCTTTCTAAATATTTGTCACTTCTAGCCCACTTGGGCACCCTTTGCTGCCTTTTATAAAAAATATAGCGCCTCTTCCTTGTGATCAAAGGATGCTCATCCACCACCAAATCTTCCACATGGCCTGGGGTGGGCCTTGGGGTATGTAGTTCAGTAGGCCCTTCCAGGTTCTCACCATTCTTGTGTGTAATATATCTAGTTGGCCATCTTAACTGAGTTTGGGACTCCAACAACCCAAAGCACACAATGCAATCACTAGAGCTTCCTTGGGACATGATTGTATCAACTTGGATAAGAAGCTTCCCAATGCCAACTCCAAGATGATCATCTCCCAGCCTTTCATCATTCACACTATCAAAAGGATCAACTGCAGTTATGATGCCCTCTGCAAATATCGTCTCGTCGCACGGGTGCAACAATAAGCAGGCCATCTTCCTCCATTGGAGCCTAGGGCAATGTCTTGTGCTGGGCTTCCTTGGCTCCATTTTGCTCATCTCGCATGCTCCTTAAATGAAAGAGCACACATTCTAACCATATAGCAATTGCAATGAACATTACAAATATAACCATATTAAATATAAACCATATAACCATACATATCCATTAAAACCATATACCATATAAAACCATATAACCATATTACATATAAACCATATAACCAGATATAACCATTTAAACCATATTAAATATAAACCATATAACCATATATAACCATTAAAACTATATAACCATTAAAACCATATAACCATATGCCATATATAACCATTAAAACCATATAACCATATTAAATACAAATCATATAAACATATAACCATGTTTCAATTAACGTAACCATTTTAGATCATTCACCATCATAACCTTTGTAGTATTTAGAGGACTTACTATCCCCTGATACAATTTCCAACCCGACAAATCCCTATTCTTGCTTTGCAAGCGCCTGTGTAAGCAAGGAATCAAACATGGAAGCTGCCTCTTCATCCAACAAATCTGCCAGGTACCTTCTTTCTTTATGTTCTCTGTTTTTTTCACTATTTCACTCTTTTTCTCATATTTTTACTGTTTTATGTTTTGCTTTTGTTTTGTTTTCTGTTTTTGTTTTCTTCTTCTTTGTTTGTATTGTTTAATTGAATACCTTGTACAGACATAAGTAAGACTAGGGGCAAGCAACGGAATTAGGAATCCTCCAGAGACATGTAATAGGATGAAATAAATTACATCGCACTAACAAAAGAACATAACTATGAATGTTTCATAACAGAAATTCCATAACAAAAGAAAGAACTATGAATGTTTCATTGCACAGAGCGTTTTTAACACCTAATTCAATCCTTCAAGTTTAGTAGCTTAAAGCATTGTGCAAAGCTTTCTAACTCACAGACCATCCTCCCTTGCAGTAAAGGTGCAGACTACACCCTGCATTCTCGACTCGCGAGTCGAGAATGCCTCATTCAGCCAACAATCCAGGAAGTACACTCCCTGTTCTCGACTCGCGAGGCGAGAACAGGGAGTGTACTTTCTGGAGTGTTGGCTAGTTGAGGCATTCTCGACTCGCGAGTCGAGAATGCCTCAGTCAGCCAACACGTTTTTTCTTTACTCGAGAGTCGATAATGCCATAGCGAGCTACCGCCTTTGTGTGCATTCTCGACTCGCGAGTCGAGAATGCCTAAGCCAGCCAACACTCCAGGAGAGTCGAGAAATAGGGAGTACTTCCTGGAGTGTTGGCTGGCTTAGGCATTCTTCGAGAAATAGGGAGTACTTCCTGGAGTGTTGGCTGGCTTAGGCATTCTCGACTCGCGAGTCGAGAATGCACACAGCAAGCTAACACGTTTTTTCTCTACTCGAGAGTCGAGAATGCTATAGCCAGCTACAGCCTTTTTGTGCATTCTCGACTCACAAGTCGAGAATGCCTTAGCCAGCCAATTCTCCTGTGTCTGGTCGCATGTGCCTCTACCCAGTTAGAGCCACTCTCCTTCGAACCATCTTCCTCGAATATTGCGAAGGAGAGGGGCTCAGACTGGGTGGAGGCCTCTGCGACTAACCACAGGGGAATGCATTTGAACTGCATCCCTAAGGAGCGCTAGGGGCTTTCTCGACTCGCGAGTCAAGAAGGCCCGTGAGTCTCGACAGCGCAATGCGAATACCTTAATCCACATCTTCTCTTCACCCACCCAAGGTCTAGTGCATTCTCCTGTTTTTAGTCCCAGGTGCTTCTAGTCTGTCTGAGCCACTCTCCTTCGAACCATCTTCCTCGAATATTGCGAAGGGGAGTGGCTCGGACTGGGTGGAGGCCTCTGCGACTAACCACAGGGGAATGAATTTTAACTGCATCCTTAAGGAGCACTGGGGGCTTTCTCGACTCACGAGTCGAGAAGACCCTCATTGCCCTAGACCTCGCATGATCTATACAGATCTAGTATGCCTAACAGAGACTCCTTGCTTTTAAACACAACAGAATCCATTCCAACCAAAACCACGGGCACATGGAGCTGTTCGTGAGTTACTCCCATCTATTGTTTCCTTGGCGAGCATCTCTCAACCAGAGAGTATATTTCATCTCTCGACGCTGAAATATGCTCGACAAGGAAACAATAAATCGGTCGAGCTCTTGAGCAGTTCCATGATCTAAACAGGTCTAGCATGCCTAACAGAGAGTCGAGAAAGAATGGAGCTGTTCGCGAGTTAGTCTGATTGGTTGCTCCCTTGCTGAGCATCTCTCAACGCAGAGAGTGTCTCGACGCTGAAATATGCCAGGTCTCGAGCAGTTCCATGTTCTATTCCGGTCTAGCATTCTAATAGAATAATAAAACAAGCATCTCTGAAACTTACCTCTTCTTGCAAGAACTCCTTGGGCCATTGTATCACAGATCCTGCAGCCTCTCCGAGAGTCTTAGCTTCTTCTGTTGGCCTCATCAACATGGCATCTGCATCAAAAACTTGTCTCAAGGGTCTCAAAGCGATTCTCATGTATCCCTTCTCCATGGCGCTGCAGTGAAGAGTGCACGTGTCCTACTGCTCATCTCCAGTTGCTACCTTCGCCCCATGCACATCGATCAAATCAACTAGTTTCAAGAAGACACTCAGTTAGAACTAGACACAGATTTCATCGCTGTTAGGAGCTTACAGCATCGTGGCGCCATCCGGGAACCGTTCTGAATCTCTCTCCGCCTCCGGCTGCTAAGGCGCAGTAAAACTATGCGCCCGATAATCTCCACTGCGCTCGATACACTTAGTCCCTGGAAATGAATCAATTTTGCATTGGTGTTTGGGCGGCCTAAAGTTGGCTGTGCTGTACCCTTAGCCCGCTTTTTTGCCTTGAATGATTGTATGTCCTTAATTTCAAATTTAAGAACACGCCGGACCTAATTTTTTACGTGCAGTCCCAAAATCCCAAAGGCCCAGAAGAGACTCAGTTTAGAAGGGAATTCGAGCAGCAAGAGATAGCACCAGCATTCTGAGATGACGACTCCATCGAAGAAGCGGGCCGCCGGAGCGGATGCGGGTTCTAGCGGAACGAAGAAAAGAAAGACCGGGACTCCAGGTAAGCTTTCAATTTTGATTCGATTCATCCACCTTTTCTGATTCATCTTCTTATCTTGCAGCATTTACAGCAGAGACGCTAGTGATCAATGGTAGAACTCCATTCTTCGTTATCGAAGGATTGGAGACGGAGCTACTTGAAACACCTGCAGATTGCTGGTGGTATGTCGAAGTCACAACCTGTGGTAAGGAGAAAGATCTGTTCCTTTGGCAAAGGGATAAAAAGAGTTCCGGTGACAAGTACAAGAAGGTCGGTGTGGTCATCTCCGTTGCTGCCCCAGATTCCAAACATCTTACATTGTATGTGGAAGATTGCCTGAAGGGTAAATTCTATCACACCAAGAAGTTATCTGTCTCCAATTATTCTTCTATTTCAATGAGCAAGGCCAAGGGGACCGACAAAAGGCCGACACCTTTAAATTGTCAGAACCTTGGCTGGAAGGATTTGGAAGGGATAAAGGAGGCCGGAACCCTGACATCTAGGGAGCTTGGAATGGAGATTTCCAGGGTGAGAGAGAAGCTTTTCAACACCGGGAACTTCACGTCCAACGTGTTGAAGACTTTAAAGCACTCTACAGTTACTAAGGATGTAGTTCAGAAAGAGAAAAGTCCAGAAGGGACTCCAAGTCAGGAAGCAGAGAGTACACGAGAGGATTCAGATGCTGATGAAGAGGATGAACTGGTCGATTCCCAATTCTTGGATCCAGGTGATCAGATAATAAAAACACAGAGAGGGGCCCAAAAGATAGAGCGGCTGACTGAATATTATCCATTGGGAATTGGACACAAGTTGTTGCTGGACATAAGACGGTTAAAGGTTTGCACTGGCGATGCGCTCCTGTTCAACCACAGGGAATTTAATCCAGCACACATGCTAGAAATTCTGAACCTCATGGTGCGTCATCCCCTTGCGGATCCAATGCCTGCGGATGTCATACCATTCAGCAGAGCTACCGGTGAGTTGTTTAGGTGGACCACTGAGAAATACCTGAAGGGAAAGGATGTGAGGTCTTGGGTTGTGGACGGTCAGCATTCAGTGAGGGCAGCGCAAGTATTGCAGACGGAAAAGGAAGTGCCCCAAAGGATCAAGGACCGATATTCCAAACGAGAGTGCAGAGTTCTCTCAGCGGACACGCCACCAACGGAGCTCGCCAGCATTAGCCACTGTCAGAAGACAATAGCAGCAAGTGCCAGCTACATAAGGTAAATTACTGTCTCCGCTTCGGGGCGATTCTCGACTCACGAGTCGAGAAAGCCCCCGAATCCTTTGTTTCCTCTGTTCCTCTGGGGTTTCTCGATTCTCGAGTCAAGAAAGTCGGAGGAACACAGGAAAGCAGAGGATGCGGGGGCTTTCTCGACTCGTGAGTCGAGAAAGCCCAGAGAAAAAAGGAAAGTAGAGGATGTGGGGGCTTTCTCGACTCGCGAGTCGAGAAAGCCAGAGGCAAAAAGGGAAGAAGAGGACGTCGGGGCTTTCTCGACTCGCGAGTCGAGAAAGACCCCGAATCCTCTGCTTTCCTGTGTGCCTCTGGCTTTCTCGATTCGCGAGTCAAGAAATCCCAGAGGAATAGAGAAAACATTAGAGATTAATGGTAGATGAGTGAAAGCATCGAGCCTTCCCAATCTTTCTTTCCCCGCCTCTTTAGGCAATGTAGCTTAGTTTATATTCTAAGTTCCATCGTTCAAAGAGGCGTGAAAGCAAAGATTTGGGAATGCGCGATGCTTTTACTCTGCTTCTCTGTTTTCTCCTCTCCTGTGGGCCTTTCTCGACCCGCGAGTCGAGAAAGCCAGAGACAAAAAGGGAAAAAGAATCCTCTATTTTCCTTTCTTCCTCTGGCTTTCTCGACTCGCGAGTCGAGAAAACCCAGAGGAGAATAGAAAACAAGCATGAACGGATCCATTAGAGATTAATGGCCGGTGAGTGAAAGCATCGAGCCTTCCCAATCTTTCTTTCCCCGCCTCTTTGGGCAATGTAGCTTAGTTCATATTCTAAGTTCCATCGTTCAAAGAGGCGTGAAGGCAAGATTTGGGAATGCGCGATGCTTTCACTCTGGCCTTCTCGACTCGAGAAAGACTCCATATGGCTTCCTCTGCTTTCTCCTCTCCTGTGGGTATTCTCGACTCGCGAGTCGAGAAAGCCCCTGCATCCTCCTTTTTTCGTTTCCTTATGAGTATTCTCGACTCGCGAGTCGAGAAACCCTGTGGATGTACTCTTTCCATGCTCTGACATTGTTCCATTTATTGATTGCAGCCCGTACCCTGACCAGATCATACATGCTCGGCAACAGTGGAAAGCATTGGGTTGTCCTCAATGGCCTAAAGGAAACAGGGCTCCCTCGGATAAGTGGAAGACCTTCGAGAAACTCTGCAGATATGTTCTTCTGGAAGGCCAGGAAGATGATGAGGGGGATGTTGAAGATGAGAAGAAGAAGAGAACACCAAGAAAGGGCAGGGAGTCTCTATCTGACCAATGTGACCTCATTCTATGCACTGAGGCTGTCTGGGAAAAGTGGACTGAGATATGGGCTCTTTGGACAAGAGGCAAGCTCCAGAAATTTTTGGAGTTTTCCATTCGCCATGTCGACAGGGTATGCTGAATGTGCTTGTGATACATTTTTTCTGTTTTTTATTAGGAGTGTAATTCAGCAGCCGATGCTTTGGCAAATGTTGGAGTTGGTCTTCCAGGTACTATTTTACTGTCTTGTAAGATTGCTAATGTGAATGTTAATAATATTCGGGTTGAATGCAATGCAGAGACAAAGTTTGTAAGTCATATTCCATGAGGGTATGCCAAATAGCAGGTATAATAGAAGAGTGGAGCAAAGTATCCCGCTTTAGGCTTAATAAGTAGCTTCTATGTTAGATTTTCTGCAACCTTCAGGGTCATTCTCATCTTGGTGCAATGCACATTTTTGTTTCCTCTGTTGTTGCATTCGATTGCTAAGAATAAAATAGGGTCATTCTCATCTTGGTGCAAGGTTGCACATTTTTGTTCCGTCTGCTGTTGCAATCGATTGCTAAGGATAAAATATGGCCAGTGGTAACCAACGAAAATGTTAACATGGCCAATTGTAGCTAATGAAATGTCGAGCGTGTCTAATTGGAACGTTGGAGGGATAGTGCAATATACTGGGGCAACTGTGGCAGTCTCTTGCCAATATATTTTCTATAGAATATATGCCGCCCAAAAAATACCTTAGTCGTCGATTTTGAGCTTTAGATAAAAAGAAGAGTGCTATAATGTTCTAATTATTTCGTTTGGTATTTGGGGAAAGTATTTCACGCATGGTTTTCCCTAGATTTGGGGTGTGTATTGTATACAAAACAGTAGTCCAACTTTTGAGCAATTTGAGCTGCTTGTTGGGCAGTCAATGCAGCGTATGAAGATCGGCTCTTGGATGTGTTTTTTTTTTTTCTGGTCTCTATGCATGGTTTGAGAAAAGAAGGATAAGAATGCATTCTCCTTTCTTTTTTCGGCAGGGGCAGCAAGGGATCCGAGTTCGGCAATCTTGTAGGCAGGGGTTTCGGCCGAAGCTGATTCCCCTGTTCAAATTAGAGGGGTTCTGGTAGGTAGCCTGCGCTCCTTATTTGAATAAAAAATCACAGATTCAAAGTGGCATGGGGAGTCGATTGAGGCGAGTAGCACAGGCGAGTAGCTTAGCCGAGCAGCAAAAGTGTGGTGATGCTGCTTCGAAAATATGGTGATGTTGTGCACAGGCCGAAAGCCTAGTTGATTTCCGGGAATAGGAGGCCCGCTCTTACCTCTGTTTAATGTTCTGGCAGGAGATAATTCTGATAAGGCCGATTCTGGATGCAGGATGGGCTCTGAGATAAGGTTCTTCAGATGTGGGAGCTGAGCTGCTGAGGTGCTAAGGTGCCGAAAATCCAGGGCCGTATATGGTGGCGTGCTTAGAATAAACATTATAGATTTTGCACAATTAATTTCATAATGCGGGAGGATTCTCGTAATGGTTAGAATTATAATTCTTGTATTGTATTGTATTCAAAATTCGTGTATTAGAGGCAATTTGAGCAGCCTTTCTATTTTTAGTGTTGTGAGTGGTTTCTATTCCAATGGTACAAAGAAACGAATCTGTATTTGTGATATTTGAGGGCGTGGATAAGATCACATGTTCATTTCTTTACTTGGATGTCGAAAATTGGGGATGGGCTTCATCTGCTTATCTGCTTGCATGAAGCCATGTTCCATGCAATTTCACATGGAAATAAACTTGCCCTTCAACAGGAAGTAGAGGCCAGATCCAAATCTTGTTTGCATGATACAAAGTAGATAAAAAGTTTAGTCCAATTGTACCCGCGTTTCCAAGATGGAAAGAACTGGTGCCCATATGCTTGATTGAAGCCTACGCCATGGCAAAAAGCTCCAAATCAAAGTCCCCATCCAGCATATCATCTGTGTTGCCGTGAAATGTTTTGTGCTCTGGAGTTTGTCAGGATCGCATTAACCTGACGACAGGTCCGTGTAGGTATATAAACCGACTCCTGCACAATTCCTGGCTTTTGAGAACCATGGAAGACCCAGAAACACTACACACTCACCCCGGTTTTTGGTCCACTGTTGAAAACATCAGTTTTGGTAGGTCTATATGTCCTGTTTTCAAAGAATCCTACATGTGGATTTGTGAAGGTATGGTTTTGTTCGATAATGGTGTTCTTTTTTCAGTGGACTAAAACATCCACTGTTGTTTTGTAGTTTCTTCTATTGTGACATGTCATTTTATAATACAATCCACTGTAGGAAAGAGTACTTGAATTTCTACATGTCTAATAATTCTATTGTCACATGTCTTTATAGATGTAGAAAAGAATATTTGATTCTCTACATGTCCTATACTTCCATTCACATGTCTTTATAGTAGTAGGACAGAGTACTTTATTTGCTAAGGCATTGTAGGAAAGAATACATGAATTACGACATGTGTAATACTTCTATTGTCACATGTCTTTATAGAAGTCAGAAAGAATACTTGATTCTCTACATGTCATATGCTTCCATGTCACATGTCTTTATAGTAGTAGGACAGAGTACTTTATTTGCTAAGGCATTGTAGGAAAGAATACATGAATTACGACATGTGTAATACTTCTATTCTCACATGTCTTTATAGAAGTAGGAAAGAGTACTTGATTCTCTACATGTCCTATCCTTCCATATCACGGGTCTTTATAGTGGTAGGACAGAGTACTTGATTTGCTACATGTGATGCACGTGCACGATCACATGTTCTTATACTAGTATTCCATGTAACACAAGTTACTTCAACTACTTCAATTACTTAACACCTATTTTTGCATAACGTGGGCACCAACATGCCAAGGTGGCTCTAACATGCCACCTAGGGCTCAAACATGCCAAGGTGGCTCCAACATGCCACCTAGGCTCCAACATGACAAAATGGCTCAAACATGCCACCTAGGCTCCAACGTGCTCAAACATGCCACGCAGGCTCCAACATGCCACCTATGCTCCAACTTGCCAAGGTGGCTCAAATATGCCACGTGGGCTCCAACATGCCACCTAGGCTCCAACATTCCTAGGTGGCTCAAACATGCCACATAGGCTCAAACATGCCATGCAGGCTCACTTAGGCTCCAACATGCCAAGGTGGCTCCAACATGCCACCTAGGCTCAAACATGCCAAGGTGGCTCAAACATGCCACCTAGGCTCCCAACATGCCACCTAGGCTCAAACATGCCAGGTGGCTCAAACATGCCAAGGTGGGCTCAAACATGCCACCTAGGCTCCAACATGCCACCTAGGCTCAAACATGCCAAGGTGGCTCAAACATGCCACGTGGGCTCCACCATGCCACCTAGCCTCCAACATGCCAAGGTGGCTCACAACATGCCACCTAGGCTTAAATATGCCAAGTTGGCTCAAACATGCCACCTAGGCTCCAACATGCCACCGCGGCTCTAACCCCGCCACCTAGGCTCAAACATGCCACGTGGGCTCCAACATGCCACGCGCCAAGGTGGCTCCAACATGCCACCTAGGCTCCAACATGCTCAAACATGCCACGGGCTCTAACATGCCACCCATGCTCCAACTTGCCAAGGTGGCTCAAATATGCCACGTGGGCTCCAACATGCCAAGGTGGCTCAAGCATGCCACACAGGCTCCAACATGCCACCTAGGCTCAAACATGCCAAGTTGGCTCAAACATGCCACGTGGTCTCCAACATGCCACCTAGGCTCATGCCAAGGTGGCTCCAACATGCCAAGGTGGCTCAAGCATGCCACACAGGCTCCAACGTGCTCAAACATGCCAAGGTGGCTCAAACATACCACCTATGCTCCAACATGCCAAGGTGGCTCAAACATGCCACCTAGGCTCAAACATCCCAAGGTGGTTCCCACATGCCAAGGTGGCTCCAACATGCCACCTAGGCTCAAACATGCCAAGGTGGCTCAAACATGCCACCTAGGGCCGCAACATGACAAAATGGCTCAAACATGCCACCTAGGCTCCAACGTGCTCAAACATGCCACGTGGGCTCCAACATACCACCTATGCTCCAACTTGCCAAGGTGGCTCAAATATGCCACGTGGGCTCCAACATGCCACCTAGGCTCCAACATTCCTAGGTGGCTCAAACATGCCATCTAGGCTCCAACATGCCACCCAGGCTCAAACATGCCAGGTGGCTCAAACATGCCACCTAGGCTCCAACATGCCAAGGTGGCTCAAACATGCCACGTGGACTCCATAATGCCACGTGGGCTCCAACATGCCAAGGTGGCTCAAACATGCCACCTAGGCTCAAACATGCCAAGGTGGCTCCAACATGCCATGCAGGCTCCAACATGCCAAGGTGGCTCAGGCATGCCACCTAGTCTCAAGCATGCCACCTAGGCACCCCAAGTGGTGACATGGCATGCCAAGTAAGCAAGGTCAAGTTTTGACTAGGCCAAAAAACCAAAGATGTCCATCTTTGGTCTTTTCATTGGGTGATGTTGGCAAATTTTAGGTGACATGGCTAGATGATGGTGACATGGACCTTGGATGTCTTTTGAAACACCTGGTAGGCACCTCGACCTGCCCCCCCTTCTTGTGAAGGGGAGTCTCCGAAAGGTATATATGCTGGTGCATTTTCTCTTAGCGTATGCAAATATCATCTTGCACATCCCGCCAAGATTTCACCTTTTTCGAGACCCGATTTTTATCGTGCTTTTCTTTGTGGTATGCTTCGAAATTCATAATTAATGCATGGGGCAGGGAAAAATCCTGGTTTTCAGCCAGCTGGCTTGCCAAGTGGCCCCGAGAGTACAGGAAAATCCCCGGTATTTTCGGATGAGTTTTAGACCCTCGATTTTTTATTGGGATGGCCGTAGTTGGCCCCGACAAGGTTTAGACCACGTTTTTCGATTTTGGGGCATGGAGGAGGCCCCTGATTGGCGATCCGACCTCGCCCGTCGTCCGAATGGCGAAATTACCCTAGGGGACAAGTTCCACTACGAGTTTTTCCCGGGGATCAATCACTTACCCCTCACTAGGAGGTATTCAAAGATCCACCTCCATGCCAATTGACTACAAGTGTGTAGTAAACGACCTACTTTGGCGTTTCTTGGAGAGGGGTGGTCTTACGCCCACCTAAACTTGGTCCCCTAGGTAATGGGGATGTTCCCGGTCCATTGGCATGAGCCAGCCTTCTGCTCCGAGAGGGGGGTCCAACCCGCCCTCGGCCCCGGCTTGGACTAGCCCTGCGAGAACAAGATACTTGGGGTTCACCCCGAGGCTTTGGTAGAAGATTGAAGTGAGAATAGCAAAGACTAGGACTGCTAGGTGGTATACATGTGACCACGGAGAAGCAAAGCTAGCTCCACTACCTAGTAGGGCGCTTCCGACCCGGTGGTCTCCTAAGGGGTTGGCTCGGCTTCGTCTCATGCCTCTGCTTGTGCTTCTATTGCGGGTGCATTTTCTCTTGCGTGTGCAAAGGCGTCATGCCGCACATCCCCGCCAAGATTTCACCTTTTTCGAGACCCGAATTTTTATCCGTGCTTTTCTTTGTGTTTATGCTCCGGAAATTCATAATTAATGCATGGGGCGGGGAAAAATCCTGGTTTTCAGTCACCTGGCTTGCCAAGTGGCCCCGAGTATAGAAAATCCCCCCATTTCCGGATGAGTTTTAGACCCTCGATTTTTGATTGGGATGGCCACCGCTTGGCCCCGGCGGGGTTTAGACCACGTTTTCAATTTTGGGGCATGGAGGAGGCCCCGGATTGGCAATCCGACCTCGCCTCGTCGTCCGGAACGGGCGAAATTACCCTAGGGGACAAGTTCCACTACCGAAGTTTTCCCGGGGATCAATCACTTACCCCTCACTAGGAGGTATTGAAAGATCCACCTCCATGCCAATTGACTACAAGTGTGTAGTAAACGACCCACTTTGGCGTTTCTTGGAGAGGGGTGGTCTTACGCCTACCTAAACTTGGTCCCCTAGGTAATGGGGATGTTCCGGGTCCATTGGCGAGCCCGGTTCTGCCCGAGTGGGGGTCCAGCCTGGCCCCTCAGCCCCCTTGGATTAGCCTCGCAAGAATAAGATACTTGGGGTTCACCCCGAGGCCCCGGTAGAAGATTGAAGTGACAATAGGAGCACTAGGACTGCTAGGTGGTATACATGTGACCACGGAGAAGAAAAAAAGCTAGCTCCACTTTGCCAAGAGGGGCGTTATCGGCCGGGCCTCCGAAAGGGGTTGGCTCGGAAGCTCGTCTCATGCCTCTGCTTGTGCTTCTATTGTCGATGCATTTTCTCTTCGTGTGCAGCGTCATGTTGCATATCCCCGCCAAGATTTCACCTTTTTCGAGACCCGTATTTTTATCGTGTTTTTTTTGTGTTTATGCTCCGGAAATTCATAATTAATGCATGGGGCGGGAAAAATCCTGATTTTCAGCCAGCTGGCTTGCCAAGTGGCATGAGCGCATGGAAAAATCCCGGTATTTTCGGGCGAGCTTTAGACCCTCGATTTTTATTGGGATGGCCACCGCTGGCCCTCGACGGGTTTAGACCACGTTTTTGATTTTTGGGGCATGGAGGAGGCCCCGGATTGGCGATCCGACCTCTCCACATCGTCTGAACGCCGAAATTACCCTAGAGGACAAGTTCCACTACCAGTTTTTCCTGGGGGATCAATCACTTACCCCCACTAGGAGGTATTCAAATCCACCTCCATGCCAATTGACTACAAGTGTGTAGTAAACGACCTACTTTGGCGTTTCTTGGAGAGGGGGTGGTCTTCTGCCTACCTAAACTTGGTCTCCTAGGTAATGGGGATGTTCCGGGTCCATTGGCGAGCCGTTCTTAGTTCCCGAGTGGGGGTCCAGCCCGGCCCCGGCCCCGACTTGGACTAGCTGCGAGAACAAGATACTTGGGGTCACCACGAGGCCCCGGTAGAAGATCGAAGTGAGAATAGCAGCACTAGGACTGCTAGGTGGTATACATGTGACCACGGAGAAGCAAAGCTAGCTCCACCGCCCGAAGGGGCGTTCTACCGCCCGTTGGCCTCCGGGAAGGGGTTGGCTCGGGCTTCGTCTCATGCCTCTGCTTGTGCTTCTATTGCCGGTGCATTTTCTCTTGCGTGTGCGGCGTCATGCCGCACATCCCGCCAAGATTTCACCTTTTTCGAGACCCGAATTTTTATCGTGCTTTTCTTTGTGTTTATGATCCCAAATTCATGATTAATGCATGGGGCGGAAAAATCATGGTTTTCAGCCAGCTGGCTTGCCAAGTGGCCCCGAGCGTCTGAGGAAAATCCCGGTATTTCCGGGGTGAGCTTTAGACCCTCGATTTTTGATTGGGATGGCCACCGCTTGGCCTGGCGAGGTTTAGACCACGTTTTTATTTTGGGGCATGGAGGAGGCCCCCTGGATTGGCGATCCGACCTCTTCATGTCATCTGGAATGCCAAAATTACCCTAGGGGACAAGTTCCACGGCCCTCTTGATCAGAGGAGCATCCCCCAGACAAATCCTACCAAACCCTAGGGTTTGGTAGGGTTTACATCTCGAGCGTCAAGACGGAGACTAACACATCCGAAACTTTGCATGGAGTTCTCTGTGTATGCTCTGGGGACCATGCCCGGAGATGGGGTCAAATCCCCCTGCGCAGCATGCTTTTCCAGACTCCCCTTCACTGGAAAGGGGCTTGTGAAGGGGAGTCTCCGAAAGGTATGCTGCACCGGGAAATTTGGCTCTGTCTCCCAGTGCCATGAGGGTAATCCAGCACGGGTATTCCACGTCAGATCCTGGGCCCTCTGGGTCATCGGAGCATCCCCAGAATGTAAACCCTATCAAACCTAGGCTCCAACGTGCTCAAACGTGCCAAGGTGGCTCAAACATGCCACGTGGGCTCCAACATGCCACATAGGCTCCAACATGCCATGTGGGCTCCAACATGCCAAGGTGGCTCAAACATGCCACCTAGGCTCAAACATGCCAAGGTGGCTCCCACATGCCAAGTTGGCACCTAGGCTCAGGCATGCCACCTAGGCATGTGTGTTTAGCAAAGGTGCACCTAGCTATCTGAGAAAACGATCACATTTTGGCCTCCGAAACGTTTTGGATTTACCCTCCTCCCAGTGTCGCAATTAGAAGTCAAGAACACATTTTGTAGTAGCAATTTTTTTTGGAATGATTCGGGATCGCCAATAGATCCAAACTCTGTTATTTCAGTTGCCATGGCTCCGCATACATGTTTGAAAAAGGTACACCAGGTCCCAAGTGCAACTGACCACGTTTTGGCCTCCATAACGTAAACCCTACAATAACCTGGCAAGGCACAGGGTTTACGTTTTGGAGGCCATACCCTAGCCAGATTGGACCAGGATCTTGCACAATGTCATGAGGTAGTGGGAGGGCGTTGACGCCAGAAGATGGAGCCCTAAAACCTTCCAGAAGCAGTTCGACCCAAAATGTCCTCTCTGGAAGGTCCCTGGCCACGGATGGGCAACTCTCCCACCCCGGAACTATGATCTGACTCTGCCAACGAACTCGAAACATCGACATTACCCAGGAGACCAAGTTTCGTGGGCAGAAGACCACCCCTGCTCCAGGAAGCGCCAAAGTAGCTCATGTCCAACACGTTCATAGTGAATTGGCCTTAGCGAAGGGTGCAGAATACTGCCATGTAGAGGGTTCATGCTTCTTTTGCTGCAAAAAATGACCGTGTAACTTGGTCCCTAGGGTAATTTCGCTGTTTCGGACGATATGGCGAAGTCAAATCTCCATTCCGGAGCCTTTGTACTGCCCAAACGACAAAGCACGTGGCTTTCTACATGGTCGACTGCAGGACACTTTGCGGTTTGATATGTTCTCTCGGACAGATCTTGAATTTTTTTGATACTTGAAGAGTGGATTCAAAGGTCGGATGGGAAACTGGGCTCCGGGAAGGGAGGCATTGGCATTTGCCCTCCCGGAGGAGCACTAGTAGGAAAGCCTGCCTCGGTAACCTTTGTGATGTCCGTCTCCTGGGGTCTGGCCACCTAGGCTCCAACGTGCCACCTAGGCTCCAACATCCACCTAGGCTCCAACATGCCACCTAGGCTCAAGTGTGCCAAGGTGGCTCAAATATGCCACCTAGGCTCCAACATGCCACGTAGGCTCCAACATGCCACCTAGGCTCCAACATGCCACGTGGGCTCCAACATGCCACCTAGCATGCCACCTAGCCTCCAACATGCCACGTGAGCTCCAACATGCCACATAGGCTCCAACATGCCAAGTTGGCTCCAATGTGCCACCTAAGCTCAAGCATGCAAGGTGGCTCAAATATGCCACCTAGGCTCCAACATGCCACCAAGGCTTTAACATGCCACGTAGGCTCCAACATGCCACCTAGGCTCCAACATGCCTCGTGAGCTCTAGCATGCCACCTAGGCTCCAACGTGCCACCTAGGGGTCCAACATGCCAAGGTGGCTCCAACATGCCACCTAGGCTCAAAGCGCCAAGGTGGCTCAAACATGCCACCTAGGCTCCAACATGCCACGAGGCTCCAACATGCCATCTAGGCTCCAACTTGCCAACTACGCTCCAACATGCCACGTGGGCTCCAACATGCCACCTAGCATGCCACCAAGGCTCCAACATGCCACCAAGGCTCCAACATGCCACCTAGGCTCCAACATGCCTCGTGAGCTCTAGCATGCCACCTAGGCTCCAACGTGCCACCTAGGCTCCAACATGCCAAGGTGGCTCCAACATGCCACCTAGGCTCAAACATGCCACCTAGGCTCCAACATGCCATGTAGGCTCCAACATGCCAACTAGGCTCCAACATGCCACCTACGCTCCGACATGCCACGTGGGCTCCAACATGCCACCTAGCATGCCACATAGGCTCCAACATTGCCACCTAGGCTCCAACATGCCACCTGAGCTCCAACATGCCAAGTTGGCTCCAACGTGCCACCTAGGCTCCAACATGCCAAGGTGGCTCACAACATGCCACCTAGGCTGAAATATGCCAAGTTGGCTCAAACATGCCACCTAGGCTCCAACATGCCACCGTGGCTCAACATGCCACCTAGACTCAAACATGCCAAAGTGGCTCAAACATGCCACCTAGGCTCCAACATGACAAGGTGGCTCAAACATGCCACCTAAGCTTCAACATGCCACCTAGGCTCCAACATGCCAAGGTTGGCTTCAACATGCCACCTAGGCTCCAACATGCCATGTCACCACTTGGAGTGCCTAGGTGGCATGCCTGAGCCACCTTGGCATGTTGAAGCCTAGGTGGCATGTTGGAGCCCGCGTGGGATGTTGGAGCCTAGGTGGCGTGTAACATGTTGGAGCATGCGTGGCATGTTTGAGCCACCTTAGCATGTTGGAGTCCACGTGGCATGTTTGAGCCACCTTGGCATGTTGGAGCCTAGGTGGCATGTTGGAGCCAACTTGGCATGTTTGAACCACCTTGTGATGCCTGAGCCACCTTGGCATGTTGGAGCATAGGTGGCATGTTGGAGCCCAAGTGGCATGTTTAAAAGGTGGCATGTTGGAGTCTAGGTGGCATGTTGGAGCCCATGTGGCATGTTTGAGACACCTTGGCATGTTTGAGCCCACGTGGCATGTTTGAGCCAACGAGGTGGCATGTTGGAGCCCATGTGGAATGTTTGAGCCACCTACGCATGTTGGAGCCTAGGTGGCATGTTGGAGCCCACGTGGCATGTTTGAGCCACCTTGGTATGGTTGAGCCTAGGGTGGCATGTTTGAGCCACCTTGGCATGTTGGACCCTAGGTGGCATGTTTGAGCCACCTCGCCATGTTGGAGCCCACATGGAATGTTTGAGCCAACTAAGTGGCATGTTGCAGCCCATGTGGCATGTTTGAGCCACCTTGGCATGTTGGAGCCAAGGTGGCATGTTTGAGCCACCTTGGAATGTTGGAGCCTAGGTGGCATGTTGGAGCCCGCGCGGGCATTTTGAAGCCTAGGTGGCATGCTTGAGCCACCTTGGCATGTTTGACCCTATGTGGCATGTTGGAGCCTAGGTGGCATGTTTCAGCCACCTTGGCATGTGGAGCCTAGGTGGCATGGTAGAGCCCACGTGGCATGCGCGAACCACCTTGGCATGTTGGAGCCCGCATGGCATGTTAGATCCTGCATGGCATGTTAGAGCCCACATGACATGCTGGAGCCAAACAACTGGCATGAATCATGATGGATCCTAGGGGCACAACGTTTGAACCATAAAAATGAACATATGAATTAAACCATTAAAAAAATATTTCATATAACCAAGATGGACGACTAAGATCTTGATCCCCATCCTATTATATTATTGGCCCTTAGAACGACGGCTGTGATTCACGATGATATCAACGCCGTGATATTGATCCGGTCCTCTCTCCTTTCATTGGCTCTAGCGGTGCCCGGGATTAATGGCCCTCAGATTTTTTTCATTTCCCTCCATTATGGCGATGGTGGGGCTTCTTTGCGCCCTGTATTTTTTCATTCCCTCCCTTAGCTATGACGATGCCGGAGCTCCTTCCGGTTATGGCTTGCAGCTTCCAGTTATGGTTCCGGTTATGGTTTGTTATGGTGAGGAGGAGCAGAGGTTATGATCCTCGCCGCCAGAGCGATCTCGGCCAGATCCGGCATTTTTCAGAGCGCATCTTTCTTTCAAAGATCTTTCGGCCAAATCCATAGCAAAGATCTCTTTAGATCCCGGCATCGCTTCAGAAGCGGATCTTTCTTTTCAAAGATCTTTCGGCCGGATCCAGCAAAGATCTCTCGGCATCCGTAGGGCGCTTTTGTAGGTTACATGCAAAGCAAGGGAGAAATAATCGTCCGCTTTTGTTTGAACTCTATTTGTTTGCTTTCTACTTCGTGAAATGAAAGTCGCTATTTTGTTTCTCGATTTCTCTTTTTTCTTCATATTTTGCTTTCCCGCATTTTCTCCTTTAGGGACCGTTCTATTATCAGTGAGTTAGGGTTTCGGCGGCTAGGCGCAAATTGATTAGCCCAAGAAAGAACACATGAGGTCCACTCAAGCTTTTCATCTTCTTTGATTTTTTTTCCAGATAAATCACAAAGATGACTCATTTCTTTGATTTTTCTTCGATAGGAATTGTTCTTTGGTGCTCGTGTTTTTGCCTTGACTTGATGATATGTTTGCTTTCCTACCAAAGCAAGAGTTTTTCTCCCTTCAAAACCTTCACTATTTGTACATGCATCTTATTTCCAGTTTATGGCATCTTATTTTGTTGATACAGCCAGCTTAAGCTATGATATGATTAATGGAAATAAAATCATTCATTTCTTCAACTTCGGTTGTACGGTTTATGGTTTATTGTCTAAATTTTGTGTGTTCATCTTTTCCATCCAATCTCATGGTTGTAATGACACATTTTATTTGTCGACAATGATCTATCAATCAAAAGATAAAACAAAAGATAAAATAAAATAACTTTGATAGGGAAGCACTTACAATTAATGATTCAAACCAAACGACAATAAATTACAATGCCAAACGACAATAAACTACAATATGATCCTATTGTTTTTAATTGTGGTATATATTAGTTTTTATTTGAATGTATGCCACGTGCCAATATATGATTAGTTAGAAGTTATATTAGAAACAACACCTTGTTTTTTCTATATGTGCTAATAATGTTTTTATTTGAAAAAGTAAGCCAACGCGGTCGATACTTGATTAGTTAAAATACCATTTTATTATTTATAAAATATGCCACGCCGTCAATATTTCATTAGTTAAAGGCAATTGAAAACAACACCTTGTTTTTTCTATATGTTATTATAATAATTTTTTACATGTCCGTAATTTAGAAAAACAATACTTAATAGCATAAAAAAAACATCAAGATTTCAAAACACACGTGGTACTTTGTTAAATAACATGTAACTATTTTTAAAACAATCTTACTTTCATGTTGTAATTTAGCTTTCCACATATGGTAATATGAAGACCTACATATGTAATTTTGAAGATAAACAACGCATGGTTCTATTAAAAACAACAGTGAATGAAAAAACACGCTGATAAAAAATCACAAAACCATGTCAATTTTTTTCTACGCTGGGATTTTTCTCGCCAAAAACCACTGCCTCTTTGTGCAAATCCGGATAAACAGGCCACGGGACTTTTGGGGCCATTTTGGTGTTGTTTTTGGCATAAAACAACACTTCCGTACAACTAAAAAACAACTGTGGACCAAAATTCGGGGTCAGTGTGCTACTGTGGCATCCTTACTGTCCTGTGCCTATGCATGTTGGATCTTGAGATTAGAATCAACTGCCTAAATTTCAGACTGTGCAGCGCCAAACTTGTTCAACCTTTAGGCTAGGGACCATAGCACAGTGACGGCCGTGAGAGGAGGAAGCCGGCTATGCAAGCAGCGCGCTCTTTCCCATTCAGATGGGTCTGAAAATAAGCCCCAGCAACTGGAACCCAACTCACATGCTAACTAATCTGTCCAAGAAACTTAAAAACCCGCCCTCATCCCCAACAAAGGGCTCTTTGCATCATGTGATCTGACTACTCTGGCAGTGGTCAAATCCTTTGTTTTCATCCTTTGTTTGGTCTTTGCAGATGGCTCCACCCTGGCCCTCCCCGAAAACGGCCAAGCCTGTGCTGGCGACACCTCATGCAACCGGATCAACCGGATAGACACCTGATACAACATATAATCTCCCCCGAAATAGCATTCTCCTCTGTTGGCGACACCTGGGTAAAAGCACGCTGCGGTGTATCAAAAACGCGCATTTTGACGCCACATTTTGACACCACCTTTGTGGTAGAATCGGGTGGTGCATACCGAAGCGGAGATTGCGGGAGTGCAAATTAATGAGCGTCGGTTATTTTGAACTTTATGCCACGTCATTGTCCCTCATTTTGAATTAAGAAATAATCACCTCTTCTTCTAATTTTTGCCGCTTCTTGCCGATTGAACCCTAATGGAGTCAGAATTGAATGCCACTGGTTACACGATGAAATCTCTCCTCAAACAAGAGATTGTGCCCCATGAAGATCTAAAGAAGCTTTGGGGTGACAGATGGCTACAGGTATTTTCCCCCAAATGTTTTTGTTCAAACTGAAAAATTAAGGCATATGTTTTCTTGTACAGGTTGAAGAATCTGAGCAATGAACAATACAAAGAGTTCATGCAAATTTACAAAAGAATTACAGGGAAGCCACATACATGGGGTGGAATGGCTCCTGGAACCTGGGCAGTGGCTTATTATCTGCATATAAAGGGGGAGGCTGTTAATTGGAAGAGCTTCTCGGATTATTATAAAACTCCCGATGAGAAAGCAGAGGCCAGTTCTTCTAGACCCAAGAGAAAGCATGGGCAAATCCAACCTGTCCAGGAGGAAAATAGTAAAAGTGACAGGGATGATGAAGATGATATGGAAAAAATCAAATCAGGTTCCTCTAGACCACACATTCAATCTGAACTCACAATCAAAACAGAAAGGCAGAGCAATGTTCTGAGACCAAAACATGCCATTGCAGGTATGTTCAATTATTAGTTGTGTTACAACAGAAAAAAATCTCAAGCTTGACCTAGATTGTTTCTATCAACACAGAAAAGGTAACATCAAATCCACTTCAAGAATCAGGTATGTCTACTACCATTTTGCATCATGTTGGCTATATTGTCATGTTGTGTCTCTATGATGCCATCTGTGGGGCATTTCGTGCAATGGATGCCAGAATGATAGATGAGGGATGTGTGGTCTAGTGAGTGGTGAGTTGTTGGCATCCACCATGTCCCACACCACACCCCACCATCTCCCATCACTACACTCTACCATCTCCCACCGCCACACTCCACCATGTCCCACACCACACCCCTCCACACCACAATCCACCACCACCACACTGGGCCACCACCACCACCCCCACCCCACCACCACACCCCCACACCCACCACCACCACAACACACCCCCACCACCACACCCCATCACCACACTCCACCATGTCCCACACCACACTCCACCACCACCACCACACCACCACCACCACCACCACACTTCACCACTTTGCACAATGTCCCACCACTCCTTGCTACCACCACAGCGTGTTGTGTGGTGTGTACTGTGCAGCGTATGTTGTGTGGTGTGTGGTATGTGGTGGTGTGTAGAGAGTACTTTGTGTTGTGTGGTGTGTGATTGTGGTTTTCCATCAGTACGTGGCTTACTATGTTAGGAGGCTGACATATACGTAGTATTTTGTTTTGCAGACTATGGCAGACTTGTGAAGGGATGGTTGGCTGCAACATCAGCTAGGTTTGATAGATGCAAGCAACGATTGCAAGCAAACGAGGATAGGAAAAATGATATCAAAAGAAAGATTGAGTTGATGGAGCATAAAGCATCAGAAATTAGAGCTGATTTGCACAGATGACAATCAATCATGACACAAACCAAAGCGCAGCAGGGGTGTTCGGGTTGTGTTTAACCAAAGGATGAAGAGCTAAATGGTACGTTGTTTCCTGGGCTGAATCAATTAAATAAGGAACTAGCGTAAAACTGAAATTGAGCTAAAGGCATGTGAAGACTTATCATTGGAGCCGCAACCTTGAATGCAAAGATTTGAGATTTTTTCGAGCATAGTGGTCATGACACTCCTTTAGATCCCGCGACTTCAAATGCTTCCCGAGGCGTAAGAAGAGGGTGATGAAGGTTGTCCATTTTGTGGACGTTGTCCGAAATGGGAGGGTAAAATGTTGCCGCCAGATAGCAAAATACAAATACCAAAGATCACATTCCATGTCTATCACACCATTTGAGGTAAATATTATCATCTCTAACCCTCGCCTAAAGACTCTATTGATTTTGAATTTGTTTTGCGTATTACTCTAGAACCCGGCTGCAGCCCCAGTTGTGCCCACATTATGACTGAGACATGGCTTTTGGCTTTTGGTGTTCGAGTGGTACCACAAGAACTAATAGACACAAGTAAGTGCCTTAACTAATGTTTACTGATGTTGTCACAGTCTCATCGACTTAGTGTTTGCGAATTGCGTAAATTTGAGACCAAGGATATCCAACAGTTATCCACGCCTCGATCAATTATGAGACCGCAAGATACCTCCCGGTTGTACCTAGAATTCACCCCATTTGATACTTCTAAGTCAATCCCAGCTGCTGACGGTGTGGAGACTCCAAAACGAATTTTGGATAGTGAACTGAATGTAGTCGTATCAAGTAAATATCGATGCCACATACATGATTTACTTTTTTGTATTTTTCTGTGGTCTTCCTCATTTCAATTATGTTACAGAGATAAATGCTACTGCAACTGGAAGCCATCACGAAGAGATTCCTAGTGCATCTATTTTAGGGGTGGGGGGGGGAAATTAATTCCCTTGAGATTCATTCTGCACGGGGTCCTTCACCAGAAAAAAGTTTTGGTGCTGAACATGAGCCAAATGCGGATGCAGGTGATGAAGTTGACAAAGAAACCCTGGATCCTGGACAAGATGCAGACTGCTCAACGAGTCCAATACAACCTCAACCAAGAAAAACCAAGAGGTTAACTGAAATTCTCCTTGTTTTGGATTTTAATGGGGTTTTAGGCAAGTTTTATGACTTGAAAGAGAGGATCCCTGCATCGGCTGAGCCAGAAGTGACCCTCCAGAAATTGAACCTTCAAAAGGCAGCAGTTTCCAGGCCTGGATTACAGGAGTTCTTAGAATGGTGTTTTTCAAAATTTGAGATTGCATTGTGGTCCAGCATGGCTAAGAGTAATGTTGACTTGTTGATGAGAAAGTTGCTGCAGGAATATAAGGGCAGATTTCTTTTTATTTGGAATTAGGATGGCTGCACCAACACAAAATTAAAAGTGGTTAATAAGCCAATTTTCCTTAAGGATCTGTCCAAAGTGTACCAGAAATTCTGGAAATACCAGGTGAAAAACACATTGTTGATAGATGACATCGGATATAAGGGTTCTGCCAACCAGCCGAACACAATGATATGTCCAAATAGTTTTGCTCCCGACAGGTTGGATTCCAATTTCCTTTTGGAGCAACTCAAACCATGGCTATAGGGACTTCTGGCTGCAGAAAGTGTGCCAGCTTATGTGAAGGAACATCAAATGTGGAACCGACAAGTATTTTCATAAATGAATCTTGTAAAACTCTTTTAAAGTCAATATAAGTAAAAAAATTTCTATGATATGTGTTGTACTTTCTCAATTTAAGATATTTGAATGGATTGTGAGCAAATATTCTCGTGTGTGTTTAGAACTAGAGATGATAGAGCTTCGGCAGTCCCTGTCTATCTAAAGCCAAATACACATTTGGAAGTGGTGCTGAGTGGAACTGAAATTGTCGTGATTAGCTCCACCGACATCAAAATTTTGGAAGCTGATATGCAGTGGTTCAATGATCAATTGATCCTCCTCTTCTCAAGGTGATACTTTCATCTGATTTGTGATCATCAGGATTGTGCCATCATATGCATATGTTTGCAGATACATGGAATACTACTTGATGCTCCAAGGAATGAGCCATCCCTTTCATTTCTTTGACCCTCTTTTTCACTCGACATTGTCCAAGGACACAAATAGTTACAAAACAATAAGGAAACATGTGAATCTGGATAAGTGCCAGTACATGTTTTTGCCTGCTTGTGATGGACATCACCGGGCGTTTTTCGATTGTAAACCACGCGTCTCGCATTTAGATATAAAAACCGGGGATATATCACTTTGATAGCTCGGGCTTGCATGGCGTAAGGCATATTATTGAGAGGTTAGTACTTGCTCATTGCATTTTGCTGTTGTGGCACAATGACAACAAACTTTGAATGCAGGTTCCTGGAATTGCTTGGACACAATAATTTCAGCTTTACAACCTCAGATGTTGTGAAAATTTCCAGAACGCCTCTTCAAACCGATGGTCATTCATGTGGCCCTGCCGTATGTTCGTTTATGCACAAATTTGTGAGGGGGTACTTGAAAGGAGTGAATATATTGTTGCCTGATCTAGTAAGTCAACTCAAATGCAGCAGACAAACCAAACTCTGTTATTGACAAAGTATGGTTAACTGCAGGTTGTGGATATTTCAGACCAGGATTTAGTTGATGTTAGAGTATTTATGCTTGAAATTTTAAGATTAGAAGCAACAAAAGCTGGAACTAAGAGGAACATATGTATTGGAAAGTATGTAGGTGCATGGGTCACCTCGTACTTGAAATCACTGTATATCTATGTACATAATTGTTATTGTAACCTCGATTCATTTGAATGAAAATTCATATTCAGTTCATCTCACAAACAAAGGAATCAAGTGTTCAGAAGAATTCAAATCTTCAAAAGAAATCAAGACAAACTCATTTTCACAGCACAAGCACAAAACTTCACATGAGTTCTGAAAACTACAGAATGGTTTTACATTTCATCATCATCAGAAAGAACTTCGGGTAAATTCTGTAAAATTTTCTTTTCATCTAAAGGATCCAGCCTATATACAGTCCTGTTTTGACGTTTAGTTGGTGGCATGTGAAGTCTAATTGCACAGATCTGTGTTGTAAATACTATGCCTAAGGCGTCTTTACTGCAAAGATCATAGCTGACAGTTGATCTTGCGCCCTTCTTGTAATACATACCTTCTATGACACTATCACCGGCGAGGTACCATGTTCCATTGAGTTGGAAGTCTTTCTCCACTATCCATTTTGGTTTTGTGCACATCAGAATCCAAAATTCAGAATCCTCATCATTCCCTTTCGGAGCAATGACAGCAAAATTATCACCAACTCTAAGTGCCTCTGCTAACATCATGGGATTGGAGGAGAACAAGGACCTGCTGGATTTACGGTCCTCAATGTCAGCATGCACATTGGAGGATAGTACAATAGCTTGAAGTTTCCAATCATCAACATAGTGCTTGTTCACACAACTGTCCCACATGCCATCCAAGCAGTAGCTGCAGAAGCATGAAAGTTCCCTCGTGTGCAACTGCAATGGAGATTCAGGATTGAATGCATGTACACAATGGATCTGCCTAGTGTCCAAAATCCTTTCTGCACCCCATGCTTTCTTTCTATCTATACCTTAATGCTGTGTACATTACCACACACCACACCACACCCTACCACACACCACACCATTCACCACACACCAGACACCATACACCAAATGGTGGAGTGTGGAGTGGTGGTGGAGTGTGGTGGTGGTGGTGTGTGGTGGTGGTGGGGTGTGGTAGTGGTGGTGTGTGGTGGTGGGGGGGGTGGTGGTGGTGTGTAGTGTGTGTAGTGGTGTGTGGTATGTAGTGATGTGTGTAGTGGTGTGTGTAGTGGCCTGTGTAGTGGTGTGTGTGTGGTGTGGAGGGGTGTGGTGTGGGATATGGTGGAGTGTGGTGGAGTGTGGTGGTAATGGACAATGTGGTGCATGTGGTGGTAATGTGGTGGTTGCAAAGATGTGGTGGCAGTCTATGGTGGTGGGATAGATGATGGGGTGTGGTGGGGTGGGGGGAGAATAAATAAAATTGAATCCACACATATTCATACATTAACATGCACACACCCGCATGACACCATGGACATAACGCACCCCACACCACACCGCACCGCACCGCACCACACCATCACGACACCACACCACACATCACATCACATCACTTTTATCCTATTTCGTCTGACATAAAAAATCTGCCTAGCCTGCTCTCATAAACATTTCTGAAATTCGTACACCCTGATAATAATTACATTCCTCTTCTAATCATTAGAAAAGGATCCTAAATCCTGTTCCTGCGTCTGATTTTTGGCGGTTCATTCTCAATCGAACAAGTTCATTCCGGCAACATGGTAGGGATGTTCAGAGATCACTACGACTATTCTAGGGTGAGCGAGGAGGGCATTCGGCATATGTTAAACAAGGCTCGTGACCAATCTCTGAAGGTGGAAATGCGTAAATCCACCTTCTTTGCTGATTTCGAATACAACCTAAAGGCATACAACAGACTGGATGCTGGGCCTTCAATGGCTATGCTTGGGGTTAGATTGACAGGAAGTGAGCTCTTAGACAAGGTCCATGACCTTATGTTACATGCTGCTACAAGGTCAGCTGGTTTATTTGTTCTCTGTCACTTGTCTGCTCTGAGTCTGCAACAGCGGGAATTACTGGCAGGGTTGCGTTCTTACCACCAGGGGGAAGCATTGGCAAACCTTATGCTGTTAAATTCTGGGATGACTGCAGAAAGCTTAGATGCTTTAGTGCAGAAGACAATAATTTTGGATGCACCAGTTTTCGAGCCAGTCATACCAGCATTTTCTGCTGCTTAGGAAATGCATGTAAATTTAGTTCTCGGGTACAGAGCTTTCAATGGAAAGCCAAATTTTGTAAGATCCTTTTTTTAATATATTATACTTTCCAACAGAGCTGTGCCTGAATCTGACAAAAAATTGTCCTTATTCAACAAAAATTTGTACTTCTTAGGATCAGTTAGTTATCTATCATTCTCAAATATTTTTAGATTGTACACACACCCAGTAAAGGAGTACTCAATTCTGTCATGTTCTAATATTCCAAACATTAAATATTGCATTTCAGACTAGAGTCAACTACACACAATTCACATGCTGCATACAGTACACTACAATCACTTCACAACACAATAACCACCACATGCACCACCACACTAAGCACCATAACTAAGAAAACATGAATAACAGAAATAAGCTAACCTGTGATTCCTCCAGATAGTGGGCAGCATGTTCTTCTCTTACATTTTTCTCCAATCTTCTAGTTCTAACATCCTTTGTGTTAGGAGACACTCTGGTGTTCTCAATCCAAAAATTTTGAATATTTTCTATATGTTCATCTGAAATTGCATCGAATCTTTTAGCCCTCCTATAAGAAACCCATTTCCCACCATTGTAATCGATCTCTTCCCTCTTTTTCTTTGCCTTTTGCAGGTTTCTTGGGTGAACACCTAATACCTTTCCAAGATCTCGCTGGCTGATTTTGTCACTTGTTTCAGAATCTGCACGGCGTGGAACAGACATTGCAAGGCAGCTATTCTTGGCTGCTAGGCAGTCATTGCTGATAGAGAGTTTGACAGTCTGCATGGAGTCCTAGAGGCTCCTTATAACGATGCTCTTGGCTTCCAAATCCTTTAATTCTTCACCTATGAATTTTCCAATGTTTTATCCCTCAAAAACTCAAGTAAAATTTCTTTCTTCATGCTATCCTCCATTCTTTTGGTCTATTTATGGAAAGACATTAGCAAATTAAGGACAATACGGCGTTTACTGCTTGCACTTCTTGATGAACCAGATCCTTCTGCCAATTCTGCAAGCTCCAATTTTTCTTCTCTTCTTCTTTTCCTCTTGCATCTTTTCTTCAACATTTCTTGTTCCTTGGTTCTTCTTCATTTTCTCCTGTCTGAAATGCCGGTTTGTGGACAGATTACCTCATTGACATCCATATCCACAATGGATTGGAGCTTGCAGCAGGGAGGGAGCCAAAGAACAGGACGTAGGCAAAGAACAGGAAGGGGCCAAAGAATAGGAATTTGAATTTGAATTTTAGTTTTTGAAATTAGAATTTCCCCCACAAATTGGGACTCTATTCTTAAATAGCGGCACTTGAGTGGTGCCATAATTATACTTTCATACCACAAAAGTGGTGGATGCAATGCCACATTTTGGGGGGACAGCCGAATTGGAACACCACAGCATGCTTTTACCCACCTGCAGCCGCCTCCAAACCCGACCCCATCCGGATCTCAGGATTCTACTGCCAGCTAGGTTCCAAAACACATCCCACATCACAAAAATACGTTTTTGCATATGAATACCTCCCCTCACCTTAGGAAATCATAACAAAAATAACATTCTTGATCGCGACCACATTATTTTCTTTTCTTTTTGGGTTGCCTCTAGGGGGGCAAACCCTTGCTTATGTGGGTTTCTGGCATATCCTAGGTATATGCTAAAATATACCTAGGATATACTGGTAACTGCTCCAAACCTATTATTCCCTGTAAATTGGCAGTCACATGCGTTATGAATCGCTGATGTTTTAACTGGGAAGGCTGTGTCGTTCTGCCGTGTCCTAAGGTTTGTGACGCTCCCTACTAAATATACGGCTCGCAGCCGTACACTCCGTAGGAAATCCCCCACCCGGTCCTCCGACCGCACGGGCCCTCCGTCTATCCCGCACTCTGGGATCACCATGGTGCGGGAAGGGGACACGAAGGTTGCTCGGCCCACACGAAGTGACCGACCATAAGCCTAGCCCACTATGGGATCCCCCGTAGCCCCCACTCGGCAGGGATCCTCCCTCCGCATTGCCTCTAGCCCCGTTGTGTAGTGCTGAGTAACATCATAGCCTCAATAGTCCGGTGGGTTCCTATGCACAGGCCGCAACTAATAGGAATTAAGGGATCTACACTAGGAGCATACTATATATGGCCCTAGGTCTCTACCCCCCTTCCCAATACAAGAGGAGCAACATGATCAGCCATCATCACATCACATCATATCATGGTAACATCATAAGAACATCTTAACCTAATCATACATATCTAACTTACAGTTAGGGTTCCTTGATTAGGGTTCAAGATATTCAACAAAGGTTCAAGGTGTTCAACAAAGGTTCAAGGATGGCTCTACTCTAGATACAACATACAGACCCATCTGGAGTACTAACTTCCAGATGAACCACTATGAACTCTACCCCACCTACCTGCTCTGGACGCACTTCCTCCTATCCCTGGTGTCTCCATTGCTCCTTGACGTGGTCGAAGTCGTGCTCCCTCCACGATCATGCACACACTTCGGGGGCTGCTGCACCAGGCTATGCTACGACGAACGATGCTCGAAATGGGGTTTCGAGTGCGTAGATGAGTGTTCAGGTGCTAGAGTCAGGAAAAGGGGTCTAGGGTTAGGGTTGAGCCAATATAGGTGAGGGTCCACATGGGATGCCACTTGGCACCACTAGGATGGGTCGTGTGGCGGTTGCCCAATAGGATAAGGCCATGTGGAAATGGGCCTTATCCTAAGGTTATCTAAGTTAGACAATTAATTTAGATATGTGCCCCTTGCCACTTCTAAGGTATACAAGGCTACATGTGTAGACTTGTATAGTGACGGGTCCAGGAATATACATATTCATGGCGTATATTCCCCTCGAACGTCACATTCTCCCCCCCTTAGGACAATGTTGTCCTCAGCATTGCGCTAAGGTGGCGAACCTACCCTATCCCTGCAAAACAACATAAGTATACAATTTTAATTTAATTTTAAACGATCAACTTCCTATTAAGAGTTAATTGTCAAAATTTTAGGCTATATTTGTATCTATACAAAATTATATAGCCTTAACAAGGTTACTCCTTAAACTGCCATGCCCAAGGTTACGGGTTCAATGCCTCGTTGTGAAAGTGGCCATGCAATGTAAAGTTGGTGCGGGAAGGACCCGCTTCAGCAATGTAAAGTGGTGGGGGCAGGACCCATCTGGGTGTGTTGTAAAGTGTCACATGTCCGATAGGACGCTGCCTTGTGGCGTGACGTTAAAATCTCTTCTTCGTCTTCTTCTTATAATAAATCAAAATATTATTATAAGAGTTATTAGGGTTCATAATTTAAATCTAAATCATGGTTCCCCATCTTCTCGTAATGCGCCCCTCCTCGATGCTCGCTTCTCACTTGCCTGCACGAGTAGCATATTACGTTAGCTTAGTTAATAAATTTGTGGTTTTAGGGGACCACCCCCCTTACCTAATACCTTGCACTCGATCATGGCCCTTTCGGATTTGAGCTTAAGGACCATTTAAGATGATCCCATCATCGTCCATGATCAAGTGCTACCTTGTACTTGGTTACCCGGTGCCGAGTACCCTAGTGCATCATGCCCCAAGGGTTTTAAGCTAGGGAACGTCTCACGATCCCATCATCACGCATGATCACTTTGACCTTCACCATGACCCCCCTATGGCCAGGTGTGCGAGCCCCGCATCGTGGCATAGAGAGCATCCGACCGATGTCCCATCATCGCGCACCATGCCTCACTTCCTCTCTCGCATGACCCTATTGGTCATGCATGTTGGCCTAGAGAATGCCTTAAAGGCTTATCTCATCATCGTCGACATGTTCCAAGATTCTGGCATATGTATTCCACTAGCTAGAATACATCTGCCAGAGTTAAGGCTAACTAAGAAACATACTAAGCTAACCTCCTGGCGAGTCGGGGTCGACCAAGTCAGAGACGACTCGCCCATCAAACTCCTTCATAAACTCTGGGTATTGCTTCTCCAAGTCCTGCTTCAATACCCATGTCGCGTCTTCCACGGGCAAGTGCTTCCACTTTACCAAATACTGGAGGAACTGAGACCTCCTAATCTTCTTGAATGACTTATCAAGAAGCAATCCAGGCACAATTTCAACTTGCTCTTCTGTCATTTCCAACAAAGTTGGAATCCAAGACCTCATCAGGGTTAGGATTGTGCCTTTTTAATAAACTTACGTGGAAGACCTTGTGAACTTTGAGATGGGCCGGAAGATCCAACTTGTAGGCTTGAGAGCCCACTCTCTCCAAAACCTTGAACGGACCAGCCCACCTAGGGGCAAGCTTCTTGCAATTGCCAATACGAAGCTTAGCTTGCTTTACCTTGATCTTCAACCACACGCTATCGCCTACCTTGAACTCCCTTACGGTCCTGTGCCTGTCGGCTACACTCTTCTGTCGACTTCTTGCTGCTAATAAGTACCCCCTTACTTCTTCCACCAGCTGCTGCATATCTCCTAACATCTGCTGGGATACTTCAACCTTTGACACAGGATTGTGCCAAGTATCCGGGGTTAGGCACTGGTACCCGTAATTGATCATGAAGGGAGACATCTGGGATGACTCCTGCTTCGTACTATTGTAGGCGAATTCTACCAAGTGGATGTAATCATCCCACTTGGATTGCTTATTCCACACATAACTTCTAAGCATATATTCGATGATGCGATTCGTCCGCTCCGTCTGGCCATCCTTCTGAGGATGGTATGCCGTGCTCATCGAGAGCTTGGTCTGGATCATAGCAAAAAGATCCTGCCAGAATGCACTTCATGAACTTGGAATCTCTGTCTGATGTTATCTCTCGAGGCATGCCATGGAGTCTAAAAATCTCCTTTACAAATAGCTTGGCAGTGTCTAAGGCTGTGTCCGTAGTTTTGCAAAGCACAAAGTGTGCCATCTTAGATAATTTGTCTACGACAACCATTAATGCATTTTTGTCTCGTAGAGTTCTAGGAATTCTTGTGATAAAATCCATGCTTACCACTTCCTATTTAGCATTCGGCACTGGTAAGGGTTCCAAGGCTCCCGGAATTCGAAGCTGCTCTGCCTTGGTCTGCTGGCACAACTGGCACTCTCGAATATATCTGGCTATCTGTTTCTTCATTCCCCGCCAGAAATAGCTACTTTGAATCTTGAAGTAGGTCTTCATAAACCCCGCATGTCCTGCTATTGGGTTGTTGTGTGTGTCATGAAGAATTAACTTCCTTACTCCTGACGATTCGGGCACACACAACTTATCCTTGTGGTACAACAGGTTGCCTTCCTTCCTATAATGCTTGAAGGCTTCCCGTTCTTTATCTGTTCTAGCCTCCTTAGAGAGGCTTGCCCATACCTCCTTGAAATCATCATCAAATGGTAATGTCTCCTCAATTTTCTTGCCATATGCACTCGAAAGAGTCGATATAGCATTACAATGTGTTCTTGTCTTAAGGGGTCTTCTAAAGAGAGCATCAGCAACCACATTCAACTTACCCGGCTTATAAGCAATCTCAAAATCATACTCTTCTAGGAATTCCATCCACTTCCTTTGCTTTAGATTGAGGAGTGGTTGGGTGAAGATGTATTGGGGGCTCTGGTGATCAGTATCTAACTGAAATTTCCTTCCAAGCAAATAATGCCTCCAAATACGAAGAGCTCTCACAATAGCTAAAAGTTCCTGATCATGAGTTGGATAACGCTGCTCGGCGTCATTCAACTTCTTGGAATCATAGGCTACTACTCTTCCTTCTTGTATAAGGACTCCACCTGTTGCTATCTTACTTGCATCTGTTGCTACTAGCTTGTCCTTATCTGGATCCGGCAGAACTAGCACTGGCGCTGTTGTTAAGGCTTCCTTAAGCTTTTCAAATGAAGCTTGAACATTTTCTAGCCAATGTGCTCTCCAATCTTTCACCTTAACACTCTTAGTGAGGTCTGTCAAGGGGGACGCCCACTTAGTGAAGTCCTTTACGAACTTCCTATAATATCCTGCCAGACCTAGAAAGCTCCTCACTTCTGCCACATTCTTTGGAGCTGGCCAATCAACTATTGCTTCGATCTTTGCGGGGTCGGTGGAGATCCCTTCCGCTGATATCACGTGGCCCAAGTACTCCACTCTTTCGGTAGCAAAGTGACATTTGGAGAGCTTCCCATACAACCGATGCCGTCTCAACTTTTCCAACACTCTTCTCAAATGCTGACAATGATCTTCAATGGACTTGCTGTAGACTAGAATGTCGTCGAAGAAAGCAACGACAAACTCATCTAAGAACTCCCTGAAGATGTCGTTCATGAGGCGCATGAAAGTTGCCGGGGCATTCGATAAGCCAAAGGGCATTACTGTAAACTCAAAGTGCCCGTACCGCGTTCTAAAGGCGGTCTTATGGATATCCTCTTCCTTTATCCTTATTTGATGGTAACCTGACCTTAAGTCAATCTTAGAGAATACTTTCGCTCCTTGGAGCTGGTCCATCAAATCATCTGCCCTTGGCAAGGCATACTTATTCTTTATCGTCTGCTTGTTGAGCTGGCGATAATCTATGCACATTCTTAAACTCCCGTCCTTCTTCTTCACGAAGAGTATGGGTGCTCCAAAGGGAGACACACTTGCTCTAATAAATCCAAGGTCAAGCAATTCCTGTAGCTGCTTCTTGAGCTCAATCAACTCCGGGGTGCTCATCCTATAAGGTGCCTTACTGGTAGGCTTAGCATCTGGAGCTAGTGTGATTTCACACTCTACACCCCTATAAGGTGGTAGCTGGCGGATTTGATCCGAAAATACATCATTGAACTCCCTAACGAGCCTTGCTGCTGGCTTGGGCAACTGATTCCCACTTAGGTCACTTCCTTTCTCTTTAGTTGGTTCAATTGCCTCTAACCTCAGAATATACTCCACCTTGTTTCTTTCTATACTTTTCCTTAGCTGCTTCAAAGAAATACACTGCATGGGAGAAGCTACCTTCTTACCTTTCACTATGAATCTGGTGCCGTCCGGTGCAGTCATGGAGATCTCATTACGATCGCAGTCAATCATCGCTTTAGCCGGCTTTAGGAACTCCATTCCCACTATAAGGTCATACTTTCTAATATCCATTACCTCTGCCCCCATCGGCCACTTGCTCCCTTTGGAACTCCCCTTAATGTGGCGAATGGCACCGTTTGCCATGCTAACTGGCCTTGGCTTAGACTTCAAGACTTTATTCTTCATTAGGGCAGCCAGCCTAAGAGAGACAAAGTTATGAGAGCTACCTGTATCTATCAAGACTAGGTATGGACTGCTATCTATGATTCCCTCAGCCGCAATGACTGTGGACTGATTTTCAACATCATCTGACTCAATAGCTGCACAAATATGGCACTCACCCTCTATGAAATCTTACGCCTCCTGCTGGTCGTCTTTTTCGTTGTCTCCCTCGGTTGGTGAATCCCAATCTGCAAGTTCTGCCAAAGCTGCCTGCATGACGAATGGACAATCGTGCGTTCAGTGCCCTGGCTGGAAGCACCTAAAGCACAACTTCTTTTCAATGCACTCCTGTCTCTTTTCCTTTGGCAAGCTGTACAGAAGATGCTTGAGCGAACTGCCCCCTGATCCACTTTGTGGCTTACGGTCCCCAAAAGACTTTCCCTGAGCTTTCCTTTGGTGTTGGCCTCCGGTTGGCGTAGTTGCTGATTGCTTATTCTGGTACTGCCCTTGATACTGCCCTGTTGATTTACCCTTGAAGGCCGACTGTTTCTCCCCTGGAGTTGCTGGTGCTTCTTCTAAACTTATCGCTTTGTCCTCGGCTTCTGCCACTGTCTTTGGGTTGATTGCTCGGACTAGCCTTTTGATATTGTTGTTCAATCCCTCAATATATCCGTCAACCGCTTGCCTTTCAGAAATTCCGGGAACATGGAGCCTGAGTCGCATGAATTCCTCTGTGTACTTGGCTACTGACAAGGTACCTTGGTTCAACCTGTAGAATTGCTGGATCTGCCTGCTAGTATGTGATCTTGGCACATAATGTTTGCGAAAGGCCCTGCTGAAGATCTTGAATCTGCAATTGTTTCTTTTCAGCTTATTGGACTTCGCGTATCCCTTCCACCAAATTCTGGGTGCTCCTATTAAGTTTGTTGTAGCAGCCTTCCTTATATCTTTGTCCTTCATGCCATAAGAATTGCCAAACTCCTCCATTTCATCAAGCCAAGCTTCTGCCTCCATACCTGACCTGTCTTTCCCTGAAAACTGTCCCAACTTCCTAGTCTTCCATACATTGCTCATAGCGCTGTCCACTTTCTTCTGATAGTCATCTGTCTTCTTTGCCCTGGCTCTTACCTGTGATATATCAGACTCACTCTCTGAGCTAGAACTGTCCTGGCTGTCAGAAGTGTTTTGTGCTGGAGCTGGATGGTGTTGGGGTCCTTCGGTTTCTCATTTTTCTCTTTCTGTCCCTGACATTTCCCTGATTGCCTCACCTTCTGGTTGTGGAACCTCCTCAACGCCTTGCTGAGGTAGTGGTGGAGGAGGTGGTGGTGCAGGTGCGTATTCTTGGGCGTTCATCAATGGGGTGGCCCAGTGAATCAGCTGGTGCATCTGGTTCCTCATTTGGGTGAGCCTTGCGTTGATTGATTCCACCATCATTTCCTTGTTGTTGTCGTCTTGTTCACGTCCAAATAAGTTTCTAGGTACCCATTGGTGATGTTGGCCCTGGCCTTGAGAACCTGAGCCGGTGTTCCTGGCTGCAAGTATTAGTCATCAATACTGTTACTTTAGTTATATATTATTCATCCTTATTTACAAGTGAATATTGTTGAGCATAAAAGAAATCATGCCAAAATTACACTTATAAGTTGAAGACAATTTATCGTCATTAATATATAAAAGTTACATATTAATATAAAATACATGCTAGATTATAGGAGTGAAGACATCCAATACAACTTAGAAGAAGATTAAAACAGAATTTGTCTATCATCGATGGCCCCTTGTCAACTTGAAGAAATTCTTGACGGCCCTAAGCCGAAGGCCTTTGCCGAGGTTGCGCAAGATGTTCCTGGTTGATCCTCCTTCGAGTGCTCGGGCCATTTTCGGTGCCGAGAGTTCTGGTGCTGTTGCCGCTACTACTGACAGTGTCGCGTCCCTGAGGTGGCCTCTGGCGAAGTCGAGGCAGTGGAGCGCCACGGATCTCTTGAAGAGAACGATGTGATCCGCATGGCTGTATATCTTGGAGTGCTGCCCGAAGCCAGAGAGTGCTATGAGGAGCGCCACGGACTCTTCCCCTCTTGGGCTGAACTCCTTGTGGAAGACTATCATCTGCCCTTGACTGAGGACTGGGAGGTAGTAGCGCAGCGCCGTACCCTTGCCTGTGCTTCGTGATCTTGTGCCCTTCCTTTGAGCTGCCCCGCCGTAGACATCTACTACCAAGAGGTCTTCATGGTCTGTCCACATGGTAGTTGCGTTCTCCAAGTTGATGTTGTTGGATGCTTCCCCCATGCTCCTGGAACGAACTGTCCGGCTAGAGCTTGGGCCTCTTCCTGGTTTGTACAACCTGCTTTGTATTTCTTGGAACTCCTCCTCTGGAATGATGGGTTCCTGGCTGCTATATCTGACATTGTCTCCCTGGCGTAGGAGTGCCGCTCTGCTATCTCCCTTGGAATTTCCTGGTAAGAGTAGTCGATGAGGTCGGTGTTCTGCTCCTGTGCTATCAAGCCTAAGAGCTCGTCGATCCTAAGCCCTTCTTCTTGGCAGTAAGGTAGGTTGAGGATGTCGTTTGCCAAGATGTACTCCCCTCCGTCGATGACTATAGGTGATAGGGCTGTGATGCCGATTGGTGGCTCGTAGGCTCGCCTGATGTCGTCATCGTGCCTGGCCATGTGCCTCTCGATCCTCCTTGCCTTTCTGCTTTCCCAATCTAGATTTTCTTCCCCTAGCTGCTCGTAGTCTTGCTCGATCTGCAGTGCTGGTGTCCCTGATGTCCTGCCATGGTACTCGTACTCCGAGGAGTCTATCTCAAGGATGTGGCCTTGGTCTCTATGAGTGCTGAGTGGTGCTAGGTCTAGAGGCTGAATGGAAGGTTCTCCCACCTTATTGACTGACTTGTACTGCATGAATAGGGCAAGGGCTATCTGGGATGAGAGGTATCTATGCCTATTATGCCTGCAGGTCATGTAGTCTGGCATGGTTCTAGTCCTATCCCACAGCTGGTTCTTGCCCTTGGATCCTCCCATCTCTCTTCCTAAGGCTTGGCTAAGCGTCTCTAGAGATACCCAATTCCCTCCCCTAGGGGGTAAGCTAACTTCCCAGGGTAGGATCTGTTGGTTATATTGGCAAATGATATCAGTATAGAAGGGTGTTCTGGTCAATGTTGCATGAAGATCAAACAAATGGTCGAACACCTGGAAGGCTTGGTCAGCTGGAAGGTCATGGATGTGGTTGGCAGCATCATACCATCTGACAAAGTTGCTAGGCGCCATTGAGCAGAAATGAGTGTAGAAAATGGCTTGCAAAGATCAATGAAGGGTTGGGAAATTGCCTAAGATGCTAGGAACAGTTCGGGTGAAGGGAAAATGGCAAATGAGGCCCTATTTATAGACTATGGTCTGCCTGGGGTTTCGTGCACAAGGGTTCTTGATGGGAGAGATTTTTGTTCTAAGGCTATAGGTCTCCAAATGAACTACCATGAAGTGCAAATCTAAGCAAAACAAAGCAAGAAACACTACATGGCCGTTTGTTGGGTCAAATTTGGCTAATCTAGGTCAAAAATGGTCGACCCGGATGAATCCGCGCGGAATAGGTCTGCGTTGCGAATGCAGGGTGGATTGGCGCGGTCTCACCTGGTTGGCCTGATTTGGGTCACAACTTGGCATTTTTAGGAGCTACAAGATACTAACATACCTAATTGAACCAATTCTAACCTAGCTAGCAACTTATTTCGAGCAAAATTGGCATCTAGAAGCGAAATTTCAATGTAACCGAGTGAATCCGCGCGAACTGGGTCTTGCGTTGCGAACGCAGGGTCGATTGGCGCGGTCTCACCCGGGTCACTGAATTTTTGCCAATCTTCGATGATTTTTGCTGAAATTTTGTTCTAACTCGGGTTTCTAGGCAATTTCTAAATAATTTACAGAGAATTCTACTACAATTTAGCTTAATTACCTACATTTTCAAGCATCATACAATCCAATTTACAGAGTAAGAGAACTTATATATATATTAAGAAAACCTAATTTACACTGGAAACTTTAATTATAATCAAAATTACAAAATTTGAGGTCCTAGGGCCTCTCTTTGCGGATCCTCCGCGCCAAGTGCAGGTCCTTGGGCATAACCGTCACCCGCTTGGCGTGGATGGCACAAAGGTTTCCCTCTTCAAAGAGCTGGGTCAGCTCTGCTTCTGCGGCTTCTTGCAGGGCCCAGATCATTAGAGGGGTGACCCTGTAATCGGTCCGGAACTCCTGCATGACTTCGCGAAGAAGGCGTTCAAAAGGTGCCTTCCTTATCAGGAGATTAGTACACTGCTAGAAGTGTCTAATCTCCCGAAACACCCGCGCGTGCCGAGAGTTAGGCCCATGATGGGTCTTCGTGGGCTTCTCCGGCCTAGGTGGAGGCGGCTTCGGCTGGCTCTTCGGCTGCCCGCCCTTGACAAACCTCTCCACATTCTGCCTACAATACCAATCATTGTACCTCGTCCAGCGACGAAGGTACTCCTGGTACGCCTTCATTTTGCGCTTGAATTCGCGATCTTGCTTGAGCGCGAATTCACGCTCACCCACCTTCTGCTTCTTAACTACCTTTGGTGGCTTGGGCTACTTCGGGTAGGGTGGGCGTGCGTTGGGGTCTGAAGGCTCCCCAACGTCTTGCTGCTCTTCCTCCTCTTCGCCCTCCTCTTCCTCATCTCCGCCTCCTTCCTCCTCGTCCTCTTCATCTACCTCACGTGGGCGACGTTCTTCTATTGTGACCGTCCCGCGAGGCCTATCATTTCTCCTCTTGGTCCTCCGCTCCTTCTCCCGGAGTTCTCTCTCCCTCTTCTTCCGTGCTGCCCTGACCTTCGGCCACTCCTTCACCTTCTCCTTGCCCTTCTTCTTGATCGAAGAAGGGTCTGCCTGCTGGGTCTGGGCCTGGTGCTGCTGTTGCTCGGTCTCCTCCTCCCGGCGCTCTTCCTCCTGGTGCTCCACCTGTTCATTATTCAAGGGCCCAAAGTGGCGAGTCTCGTCGGTTCACTGAGTGCCTGCTGACGAAGAACTGCTGCTGCTGTTGGGAGCCTCCTCCTGGGAGATGTGGAAGGTGTCGTCGGTGGAAGACGACCCCTCTTCACCTGGCTTCGGCCGAAGGTGTTCTGGAATCCGCTTGCCATGACCTCCGGCTGCTGCTGCTGCCCCTGCCGCCATCGAAGGTGTGCTCCTTGGGCCAGGCTTCCTATAGGTTTGCTTGGTTCGAGCCATATCTTATGGTCTGAGAAACGGGTGACGTAAGGCTGATCAAGAGAGAGATTTGGCTGGCAAGGTTTGGGGGGAAATGAGGTGGCAAGAAGATATTTAAAAAGAAGGGTTCCCTGAGGAATATTCTCCTACCATTAATAGGTGTAATAATTAGCCCCCCCCCTATTAATTATTCCAATGTACTTAATTATTAGTACTTACTTAATACAGTATTATATTAAAATTTCGAATTTTTCCTAATGGTTTGAAGTGTTAATTATGAATTTGCGCCGTTTTTCACCCAGGTCTCGGATTGGCATAATTCTTCGACCCATATTAGGTGAAATTTGATGCTGATTCATAATTTCCACTCCAATTTTACTAGAATGTTAATTTGACTCATTCTTTTACTCCTCTAACAACCTAGCCTATTCTTACGAACCCACTACCTAGGAGAAAAATTTTCCCCCTATTTTCGGGGTTCCGTGGTGGAAATTTTCATTTCGCACCCTATCAGGCCAGTTAGACTACTTTCGAGGATATGGTCAGTGCTAGTTCTTGGTCAACCAAGAACATTGCTCTGATACCATTGTGACGCTCCCTACTAAATATACGGCTCGCAGCCGTACACTCCGTAGGAAATCCCCCACCCGGTCCTCCGACCGCACGGGCCCTCCGTCTATCCTGCACTCTGGGATCACCATGGTGCGGGAAGGGGACACGAAGGTGTCTTGCGCACCCTTCCCCTATGGGCTCCTATCACAGCGGAAGCATAAACATCGTCAGAACTAGCAACATCAATACCTCATGCTACCTCGAAGGGTAGCTCATCTACATATCCATAACTGCAAAGAACATAATCATATGCCGTAAAACATGAGAGCTCCTACCCGTGGCTCCGACTCATAAGTGTGACGTTCCACGCATTTATACGGTATACGTAACGTACTTATACGGTACACCTATAAATATACTGACACGTCACCCGATAAAGGTACGCCACGATGGGGTATTGTAACCTAGGGGGTTGACTTAAAAGGGATTAAATTAGCTATGCTAATTTAATCATTAAAGATAATAACCTATAATCTAGGGATTAATATTAAATGGGATAATTAGGCCAATAAATGCTTTGGGAAGGCGCCACCTGGCCTAATTCGATTGGCCAACATGGGGACTTCCAAATTGGGCTGTCAACCTGATCCCTATTGCTAATTGACTCCCAAAATTCGTCCAAGAAGGAGCAGGAGCTGAGCGCCAAACCCTGTCGCGCTGAGCGCCACCAGACCAAGTACTTTTTACCTGTGTAGCTGAAGCTGAACCACCAAGACCTAGGAGATGGAAGCACCAATTGGTAATGGATCCAGCCAGAATTCAGGTGGGTGGCTAATATAGTTGTGAATTCTAGGGCAGCGCCCCTGTTGGGCACGGGTTGTGCTTGCTTCTCTATTATCTCATTGTTGTACTTATAGGACTAACCCTTGATTGTAAAGGTGAGTTCTTCTTATTTCTGATACTGATTATGTTTGTTAAGGATGGATTGATAGTTCTTTGCATGGTATTACTTTTGGAATGGGGGTTACGGGGTAGAGACCTCTGAGCCATGTATTGTAGTATGCTCCTAGATAGACCCCTGTAGCATCCCACTAGTTGCGGCCTGTGCACAAGAGCCCACCGGGTCATAGATGCTATGGTAATCGGGCTTAGCACCGCACAAGGAACACAAGTGGGTGAAGTGGAGGTGGGGTCTTGCACCCAACATAAAAGGCTCCCGACTCCTATAGCGAGCTAGACCTGATAGCCGGGCCACGAGAGGGCCTGGTATGGGTCCGACACTCCCCGGTGGGAAGGTGTGACCCGTGATGGGGCACCTTGCACTTTGAGTAGATTTAGGGCGCAGTAAGTCGGCACGGATGCGGGGTCGCCGATGCGGCACGTATTCTCTAGCTCGCCCATGGAGCTACCGCGGATTCCGAAGGGGACGCTTCCACCTGCCTCATCGGGACCGGGCTTCATGAACCCCGAGTAGGCTCACAGGTGGTGATGCCTCGAGCCCGCCTCCTCCCAAGGCTATAGCGACGCCATAGCGTGAATCGACCCATCCGCAAAAGTGTGCAATGTGAGGGGCGGATGGAGTGGACAACCCTAGCCGATGTTCTATGCCAGCCAACGCCAGTTATATCTCTGTCACGATCTCTTGAGGCCGAGCCGCCGGTCTATCCTCACGAGTCTCAACCGGGTAGAACCCGGGGTTTGGGGTGTTTTCTTAGGTTTAGATGCATATTCTTTGCCGTTGGTATTTGGATGGATATGCCACCCTTCGTGGTGGTTATTTATATGTGATTTATGCTGTATGCTAACTCTTGTATTCACGCTTCCGCGACGTAGGAGCCCCACTGAAGGCGTGGGCCGAATGACCCCTCCGTGTCCTTCTTCCGGGCATCGTATTATAGATGGCCCGAAATAGACGGAGGGTTCACGCCATGGCGAAGTTGGTCGCCATGGGAGGGGAAAGTCCCCGTATGTGTACGACCGAGGGTCGTATATGTTCAGGGAGCGTCACAGTGGTATCAGAGCATGGTTTTGGGAAGCCAAACTATTGCACTGGCCACATACTAACTCGATAGATCGTTAGCTAGAGAGTGAGGATTTTGGAGTAGTATGAGTTTTTGGGTGGTGTAATGGTTGCCGTCATGCTTGCTTTAGCGTGGTCTAATTGTAATTAGAAGGGGTGTACCCGGTACCCAACCCTAACCCTAAGTGGCGGGCAGGGGGTACCCGGGTGTCGCTGGCGCCCGTAGAAACCTCGGGGTAGGGGGTGCCCGCCACCTCGAAAAAAAAAAAAAAAAAAAAAAAAAAAAAAAACCCTAACCCTAAGTGGCGGGCAGGGGGTACCCGGACGCCGCTGGCGCCCGTAGCGACGTCGAGGTAGGGGGTGCCCGCCACCTCGAAAAGCGCGCCCCGCCACTTTTTTATAAAAAGTTTTTTTAGGGTTAAAAAGTTTAAAAGTGACTTTTTCTTTCACTTTTCTTAAACACCTAGCGCCCTTTTGAGCTCCGCCTAGCCGCCATAGCCGCCGGAACTAGAAGCTTCCCTCTGCCATAGCCAAACCTCGCCCCTTACCTTTCTCCCCCAAGCGCCTGCCCAGCGCCCACCTATTCGACATGGAGGAAGTCAAGCAGGTGTACAAGCGCAAGCCCCGTTATTCTCAAACCCCCATAGAGTTTTTAATGGTCGAATCAAGGCCACGGCAAAAAACCCATCGCCAGAAACGGAGGCAAAAACTGAGGAGATACTGGAATATCTTGCTAAACGTTTCTATGAAGGAGTCAGAATACCATACCCACTCTTCTGCTATAATGAGCGTTTTGTAATTAAGCTCAACGCTATCCAAGAAACCTGCACCATAGTTGAACAAGAAGATGGTGTGCAGAAGTATACACGGTTCTTCCCGCCGGGTGAGGATGAACAAACTGAAGCCGAGGCCCTACGAATACAGGCCCAAAACAGCTTGCAAATGGCGCAGGAAGCGGACCTACAGTGGCTTGCATCTGATGACCCCGCTTCTGGGTACCGTTACTTGGGAAACGGCATGTGCCTTTTTGATGGGGGAGCCTATACTCTTCCATCGTTCTCATATGAAGAGGAGACCAATCGTATCCTTTGGGAAGCAGGATCACCCTCCTACTTCACAGATCATTTCCAGCGGGCTGTTGAACGAGACATGCAAGCTAATCCCCCACGTTACTTCATAGAGCTTACAAGAAGAACGGAAATCAGAATAGCCAAAGAGAAGCAAGCAGAGGAGCAAGCCACACCGCAAGCACGTGTAAGGCAACACAGCTTGATCGGAGGGAGGTCTGCCAAGCTTCGCGGAGGATACTATCCATCGCCAGCAGTAGAACAAGAGCAAAATCTGAAAAGAATGCGGACGACGCAGAAGCAGAGAGCAAGAGAGGCAACCGGGCCGATGGAGCCGACCGAGGAAGGAAGAGGAAGAAAGGCATCGGCAGAGCCACCACCGCAGAAGTCCGTATTCCTCGGCCAAGACAAAAGAAGACACCCCTACGATCCGGTGCTCGCGATAAGGACCAGCTTTAGAGCTCGGGAGGAATCGCCAAGGCCGCAGGGATAACCGGCGATAATATCATCCGTAAAGCCCCAAGATCCCGAACAAAGCAGGAAGACTCTACCCGGAGCTGCACCCCAACCTAGGAGGAGGCATCGTTACAAGCCTGGTACCGTGGCACTTCGAGAGATAAGGAAGTACCAGAAATCCACTGAGTTTCTGTTACGAAAACTTCCTTTCCAGCGTCTGGTCCGAGAAATTGCCCAAGAATTTAAGACGGACCTTCGTTTTCAAACTCATGCCATTCTAGCACTTCGAGAGGCTAGAGGCTTACTTGGTGGCCCTCTTTGGCGATGCAAACCTATGTGCCATCCATGCCAAGCGAGTCACCATCATGACAAAAGACCTACAGTTAGCACGCCGGATCCGTGGGGAACGGTCATAATTATGTACATCACAATTTTGTATCTATGTAAATCGATATATATATTAATATAAAACTGTTTGACTTCTTATTGTGAATTGTGAATTTTCTTACAATTAAAAAAAAAAAATAATAAATAAAAATAATAATAACTGGCAAAAAAAAAAAAAAAAAAATGATGAGTCGGGCCTCGAGCGCCGTGCCCAAACAAGTTAAATACTTCAGATTCATTTTAGGGTTTCACCATTTCTTACTCCTCGTTTCCTTCTTCCTCCCATCCTCCACCTGCGCAAAGATGGACTCACTGTCCGCCTAGCATGGTACATGGGAGGCGAGCAATGGGATCCCCAGGTTCCTTACCCTCTCTTGGATCCTATGCTGCAGAGTTCAGTCGACCTCATCGACAATATGCGCGCCCACCCTGACTATGCGACCTTTGTAGAGTTCTATGATCAGGAAATATTGCCTGAAGCGGAATTCTTTGGGGAACCGCCCCAACCTTATCTTCACAGAGATATTGTGGAGCATATGTTGGGAGATGATCGCCACAGCTATGACATCCTCAAGGGCATCATCAGACGTGCTAAGCACGCTCCCATTATCGACTGTGGCTCTAATGGGCTATACTTTGAAGCCCAGTTTGCCCTTGCTCTTATTATGGACAGGTATGTAGATGGCACTGACACCGCTTTAGAGCAAGCTAAGGCCCCACTTCCTCCAGATTCAGAGGAGGACGAGCAGATAAACTTTGCTGATTTCGTACGATGGAAGGAGTTAGCTAAAGAGAGGCCTTTGCCTCGTAGTAAGGGCCAAGCACTTGTGGGATTGAGTTCACTTGCTGCCATTAAGGTTGGGGATCAGGATTACTTGCTGCTGAGCGACATTCAATGGGCCTATCAGCATATCGCAAATAAGGGTAAGCAGAGGACCGCTCACCTTCTTTATGAGCTGGCCGAATATTGCCAGGGTCAGCATGATTTCATTGATTACTCTCGCCCTAATTATGCGCCAGAGATACATCAGCTGCTCAACTATCAACCTCTTGATGTTGAGCCTATCAACCTCCCTCTTGTCCTTGCGCCCCGTTAATGATTCGAGTACCCCATCTTCGCCTCACGAATCGGCTTTCCAGCTACGGGCCACACGCGCCCAACATCAACGACGCCGCCGTCAAGCCGGAGGACGACCCAACCATGGAGGATTTATGTGATGAGAGTCGGTATGCTCGTGAAGAGAAGGATTTTGCCATGGAGGAGGAGCTGCCCCGAAACTTGAGTCCGAAGTTGGCCTCTTCAACCCATCCGATGGTTCGGGGTTGAAATGCCATATTACCGATTCTTCCCCGGCTTTCCACAAGGCATGTGTTCTCTTCTTTGCTAAGGCAATCGCCCCGGGCGGCGGCGGCCGATGGTCATTGAGGGCACTTTCCACCACAACGGGCCACAAGAAATTAGCTCCTAACCTTGAACAGGTTATCCTGGTGAACCGGGATCTAGCCATTGCGGTGTTTGATCAAGAGATTGGTTCTTGGATGAACATGAGTCTGTTGGTTGCAGCGCCATTGGCTACCAATGTCCCTCCAGAGATAGCTTCATCAGCTGCCTCATCAGTTAATCCTAGCGTGCTACTCTTGCAGCATCGACCAGAGCCTGAGTTTGACACCCAAGCACAAGATGCTGAAGGGTCGACCTCTTAGTTCTAGGTTTCATGGGATCATCGTATGAAATTTTGTTAAATTTTGATTGGCATTACCTCTAGTGGGCCAACACCAAAATCTATGTCTTCGCTTCTTTTATATATATTCGGGATATCTCCTTATATTTCTTGCCTTTGAAAACCATTGAATTGTCTTCGCTCTTTCATGATTAATTCTCTTCCTTAAAGTTGGAGTAGAAGGAAATTGTTCAATGTATACATATTTATTCCTGTCATCTTGCAGAAGAAACACTTGAGGAGTACGAGGACAGGATCACCGACCTGATAAGAATGGACGACCAGGGGCCTCCTGAACAAGATTATGGCCAGAGATATGGAGAATACCCGGAACGAGAGGGTGTCGATGAGGTGGATGAACCCGAGGAGCCGCAAGAGCCTTATGATCCTGACAAGGGTATGGAGGTAGTTAATATCCTCCGAGAACGTGCCTTCGACGACCTAAAACAGACCCTTCGCCGCACATGGGACTATTGGAGTATGTCCAGGCACGAAGCTTTCGAGGATTCCAACGACCACTTATGGCAGATATTCTATGCATTGAGGAGGCTTTTTAACCTTCTCATTATCAGCCCCACATGGGATTATCAGCCTGTGATCGTCCAAGCCTGGGCACGTTACAAGCTCATTAGAGCTGTACGTGAAAGTGTTCGCTATTCTATTATGTACCCTTTCGCGAACCCCTAGTCCGGGACCTCCTTAGTTTTCGTGTTGCTAATGTTTCAGTGTGGCTCGAGAAGTAAACCATGTATTAAAAAAATCTACGTGTGTACTATATAAATTTTGAGTGATAACTACTTTCAGAGTGAACTTTTGTCTACTGTAACAGTGTTTGGACTTTTAATCGAAAGCTTTTCTCTTGTTTTTTCGATACTACACAAATGATCTTGTTGTGGGACTTGATGTTGTGCTCTTCTTGTGAGACCTGATGTAACTCTGCTTATATCTTGTTATGCTCAATATAGACGGTGCACGCAACGCCGCCGCGGCGATTACCCCAATGCCGCCCCGGTTAACTCCCCGGAAAGCGTGAACTCCTCGCCGATGAAAAGGCAACTAGTTGAGTTGCAAACTTATGTGCTGAACACCAACCCACCGCAACATGTTCACGAGGATGGACCGGGGTTACCTCCGTCACCGCCAAGCCCACCACCACAAAGAAAGCCTCTTCGACTGAATCCAGCCCCGCACTCAGCATCGGCCGCCACCGCTCCAAACGCCATCGTGCTTCCTCTAGGGACAAGTGCACATCATCTCAGCCACCAACTTCGAGTCCTCGAGTCGCCTATGTCATCCGATGACCGTGCACATCGCCGAGACAAGGAGTACCGAAGACAAATGGATACGACCATAACCAAAGATCCGAAGAATAGGAAATTGGCCCAATTTGATGGGAAATCTAGAGGGGGGCTGAATGCAGAGTCCTGGCTCGACGAGATGAAGGAATTTGGAAAATCCTATGGGATGACCGAAAAGGATACAGGAAAAGTTGCCACCACAAACCTTACAGGAGCTGCCCGTATTTGGTGGAAGGGCTATGCTAGAGCCAAGCATTTGGATAGGAGCAGATGCAACTTCAGAAAGTTTGCCAAAGCCTTTAAGTCGCATTATGTGCCTCGTGCGCACAAATGCCAACAGATCCAGACCTTCTATAGGCTAGAGCAGAAGGGAATGTCAGTACAAGCCTACACTGATGAGTTCATGCGCCTGAGGTTATATGTACCGGGTATGAATGAGAAGAGGGCAGTGGAGGGCTACATTGAAGGGTTGGCCCCCTCCATTAAACGAATGGTTAAGGCCATAGACCCCAAGTCAGTTGCGGAGGCTGAGGCTAAGGCATTGAGCCTTGAAGAGGATACACCGCGAAGCCAGTACCAACGTCCGGCATCGTACTCCCAGCCGCGCCCGTATACCCCTTACAAGGGCCGTTCACCCAGTCCGGGACCCTCTCAACAAAACACTCAGGGCCGCCACGAAAAGAGAGTCACCTTCAGCACGCCTGATAAGCAGAATAATGTCGGCAAGGAAGTTCGGAACCTTTTACAGTCTATTCCTAAAGAGGCTCGAGAACAGCTCCGCCGAGATAAGGCATGCTACAGATGTATGCGACCCGGCCACTTTATGCAGAACTGTCCTTATGTCACGCAGACTGCCCAACTGGCCATGGCCGACCTTGATTGGGATGACCTTGAGTCCACACCACCTGTCGAGGACGAAGCTCCCGAGTACATTCACGGTGCGTCTCATATTCTTGCAGCCATTGAAACTGGCAATGCTGAAAACCAGCCTTCTGTTATTTCTACCATAGGCCAAGTAGGCAGTAAGCCTTTCATAATTTTGATGGATACGGGTAGTACACATAATTTTGCTTCTCCTAGAATGGCCCAGGTATTGCAGCTTGAAACGTTGAGGTCCCGACCAAAGCCAGTTACGCTAGCCAGTGGCAAGGTCAGGCACACACATGGCCGCCGCATTAACTTTAAAATGCAGTTGCCAGGTGCACCAGTTGCATTGGGTGCCGAGCTAATGGACATTGGCAAATATGATCTCATTGTCGGGATGGAGTTTTTGGCAGCTGCAAAGGCCAATATAGACTGCGAGAAACGGGAGGTTACCTTCAACGCCGCTAACGGAGCTCGCGTAACTATAAAAGGTGAACCATTCAACCCTATTATCCAGTCTATGTCCCTCAAGCAGTTAGATAAAGCTATACGCAAGGATAAGCTCCTTTGCATCATTAGACTTGCCTCTATTGAGTCGGATGTTAAGCAGAAGCAGATAATTGACACCTTGCCGGAAGGGATTGCTAACCTTCTCCGAGAATATAGTGATCTTTTTCCAGATGAGATTCAGAAGCTTCCTCCTTTCAGAGGGGTCGAATGTGAGATCGCTCTAGAACCAGGTACTAAGCCTACTAGTAAGGCCCCGTACCGTATGAGTCCCCCAGAGCTGGCAGAGCTTAAGAAGCAACTTCAGGAGCTCCTAAACCTAGGTTTCATTCGGCCTAGTGTTTCGCCTTTTGGTGCCCCTATCCTTTTTGTTAAGAAAAAGGATGGCTCCTTAAGGATGTGTATTGATTATAGGCAGCTCAATAAGCATACCATCAAGAATCGATACGCTTTGCCTAGGGCAGATGATCTAATGGACCAGTTGCAAGGGGCCAAATATTTCTCAAAGATTGATTTACGCTCTGGCTACCATCAGATAAGAATAAAGGAGGAGGACATCCATAAATCTGCTTTTCGCACGAGATATGGGCATTATGAGTTTACCGTTATGCCTTTTGGGTTAACTAATGCTCCTGCAACTTTCATGCGCTTGATGAATGATATCTTCCGCCAATACTTAGATGACTTTGTTGTTATTTTCTTTGACGACATCCTCATCTATAGTAAAACTTTGAAGGAGCATGAACAACATCTTAGGTTGGCCCTACAAAAGCTCGAGGGCGTCATCGCTTTTTGCCAAGTTCTCCAAGTGCAAGTTTGCCACTCCCAAGGTGGATTACCTGGACATATTATTTCAGCAGAGGGAATTGCTACGGATCCCGCAAAAGATAGAAGCGATAAGAGATTGGCCTATTCCTGTAATGTCTCCTGGGTCCCAAGTTTCTTGGGACTAGCGGGGATATTATCGAAATTCGTAAGGATTTTGCAACGATTGCCGCACCTCTTACGATCTCACAAAACACGTGAAGGTGAAGGATTGGATGGAACATTGGAAAGCAAAAGTCCAGGTCGGGTTTCAGAAGCTTAAGGATGCTTTAACGTCTACACCAGTCCTCACATTGCCTGATCCTGAAAAGGATAAGCTAGTGGCAACCGATGCTAGTAAGATTGCTACCGGCGAGTCCTAATGCAGAAAGGAGAGTTATTGCATATGATTCAAAGAAGATGAACGACACGAACAACGATACCCTACCCATGACCGTGAATTGTTGGCGCTTGTCCGCGCTCTCTAGCGTATTTGAGACACTACCTTCTTGGTAGAAGATTTCGCTTAGATACGGATCATCGAGTCTCCAAGTTATTTAACCACCCAAAAGAATCTCAACCTCCGCCGAGGAGATGGATGGAATTTTTGGAAGAATATGATTTTGAGATTATCTACAAGCCCGAAGCACAATGTCGTTTCTATGGATGCGTTGTCACGCCATCCTTTAGTAACCCTGGACCCATTGTAATGCAATTTCCACACTCACTAGTGAGTTTGGGAAACAAATAGAGCGCACCTTGGCCACGGATCCCGAAGTACGTGGATGTTTGGGGAGCTTGAGTAAGGAAGCCCGCATGAATAAAGAGCGGAAACTTTTCGCTTCATATAAGAAAGAAGGCCACTTGCTATATTACAAGGATAAGTTATGTGTACCTCGGACTTCCTGGATCAAGCGTAAGTTAATCCTCCATGACACACATAACACCCCTATAGCTGGACATGCGAGGATTTATGAAGACCTATTTTAAAATCCGTTCTAGCTACTACTTTTGGCCTTCGATGAAGAAGGACATTGCTAGGTACATCAAGCGAAAGGTCGTATGTTAGCGCACCAAGGCGTAACAATTAAGGACTCCGGAGAATTGCAACCTTTGGATGTCCCCAACGCTAAGTGGGAAGTGATAACCATGGATTTCATTGTGGGCCTTCCACGCACTCTTCGTGGGTATGATGCGCTAATGGTAGTGGTCGACAAATTGTCGAAAAATGGCTCATTTCTTGCCATGTCGCACCACCACGGACACCGCCTTTGATATTTGCTTCGCTTTTTGCAAAGGAGATCTTCGTGATTGCACGGAATGCCACGGGGTATTGTATCCGATGAGGGGATCCCAAATTTGTAAGTGCATTTTGGAAGGATTTCTTCACCACCATACGCACCAAGCTTGCTATGAGTACCGCATATCATCCTCTCGCATGGATGGTCGACAGAGCGCACACCAATCGTATCATAGAGGATATGTTTGCGGGTTATGTGTGGAGTAAGCAACTCCCAATGGGTGACTATATTTATCTAGTAGAATTTGCCTATAACAAAGATGAAACAGAGTCTTCTAGAATGTCTCCTTTCATGATAAATTATGGTTATCAATGCCTTACTCCTGACACATGGCACAACCCCGTGTCGAAAGTGGAGATTTCTCAACAACTCCTCCCCGAGATGCAAGTTTTGGTCGACGAGGGTACGCGTGCTTACTTGCTAGCTGCCAGCCGCGTCAAAAGAGTGTAGCGGATAAGCACGTGACCCCACGAAGTCTTCCGTGGGGTGAATCGGTTTGGCTTAAGATTAAGGTAAAACAAGCCAAGCTTAAGATTGGTAATTGCAAGAAGTTGGCACCCAGATGGGCTGGACCGTTCAAAATCACTGAACGCATTGGGGAGCAAGCATATCGCCTGGACTTGCCACCCCGCTTAAAGATCCACAAGGTTTTTCATGTGAGTCTTCTTAAGCAGCATATCCCTGATCCAGAGGAGGTTTTGGAAACCCCAACTCTCCTGGAAATGACAGAGGAGCAGCTAGAGATAGTACCTGAAACTCTTCTTGATCGAGCTTATAAAACGGACGGGGAGGACTCAAATGCTACAATACTTGGTCAAGTGGAAACACTTGCCAGTGGAGGATGCCACGTGGGTGATGCAAACAGATCTTGAGAAGCATTATCCGGATTTCATGCGCGAATCTCAAGGCCGCACCATCAACGATGCTATCAACCCCGCTCCCGGCGGTAAGCTTGAAGACTAGATTCGCCGAGAACCAGCAGAGGGGTAGATGCATCGTAGTTAACAACGGTTACCGATGATGGGATCACCTTCGTGTTCCTTAGGACGTGGTGTACTGTCAATGTGGACATGACCGCGAGCCGCTTGTAAACCATGTAGTTCATAGCCGCGTTCATCTTGGCGATAATAGGAACCTGACCAGTCCTTACGCCACAATGAACTGCGAACTATAGGCATGCTAGGCTCCTTGTAGATAAGTTTTCTTTTATTTTCTTATAGGGGGTGGACCCTTCAACCACAATCCAATTATATTATTGATATATATTTATATGTTGACATGTGCAGGCCAGTGAGCAGTTCGCGACCTGCCCATGTATAGAGGGTTGCTGATGACCCAACTTTTCGGATTCGCTTGCTTTACATGTCTTATTTTCGTCCTCTATGATGCTTTAAGAAAAAAATCGGACTTCGGTCCTTGAACTTCTTCTGATGATACGTTTGTAAAACGCACCTTGGTGCTCACACTTTGTTATTTTCAACTTCAATGTATTACTGTTTGAAATAATAAGTTATCTTCCTTTCTTAAGTATATTCTTCCTAATTCAGTTTTTGTTTAAGTAACTGTCTCTGATTAATTAACCTCAATGCTGAGGACAGCATTATTTTTAAGGAGGGGAGAATGTGACGTTCCACGCATTTATACGGTATACGTAACGTACTTATACGGTACACCTATAAATATACTGACACGTCACCCGATAAAGGTACGCCACGATGGGGTATTGTAACCTAGGGGGTTGACTTAAAAGGGATTAAATTAGCTATGCTAATTTAATCATTAAAGATAATAACCTATAATCTAGGGATTAATATTAAATGGGATAATTAGGCCAATAAATGCTTTGGGAAGGCGCCACCTGGCCTAATTCGATTGGCCAACATGGGGACTTCCAAATTGGGTGTCCAACTGATCCCTATTGCTAATTGACTCCCCAAAATTCGGCCAAGAAGGAGCAGGAGCTGGCGCCAAACCCCTCGCTACCGAGCCACCGCACCAAGTACTTTTACATGTAGTAATCAAGTTGAACCACCAAGACCTAGGAGATGGAAGCACCAATTGGTAATGGATCCAGCCAGAATTCAGGTGGGTGGCTAATATAGTTGTGAATTCTAGGGCAGCGCCCCTGTTGGGCACGGGTTGTGCTTGCTTCTCTATTATCTCATTGTTGTACTTATAGGACTAACCCTTGATTGTAAAGGTGAGTTCTTCTTATTTCTGATCTTGATTATGTTTGTTAAGGATGGATTGATAGTTCTTTGCATGGTATTACTTTTTTGGAATGGGGGGTTACGGGGTAGAGACCTCTCGAGCCATGTATTGTAGTATGCTCCTAGATAGACCCCCTGAGCATCCCACTAGTTGCGCCTTTGTGCACAAGAGCCCACCGGTCATAGATGCTATGGTACGGGCTTAGCACCGGACAAGGAACACAAGTGGTGAAGTGGAGGTGGGGTCTTGCAATCGAACATAAAAGGCTCCCAGGACTCCTATAGCGAGCTAGACCTCGATAGCCCGGTCACGTAGGGGCGGGTATGGGTCCGACACTCCCCCAGGTGGGAAGGTGTGACCCGTATGGGGCACCTTGCACTTTGAGTAGATTTAGGGCGCAGTAAGTCGGCACGGATGCGGGGGTCGCCGATGCGCACGTATTCTCTAGCTTCGCCCATGGAGCTACTTGTGATTCTCGAAGGGGACGCTTCCCCGACCTGCCTCATCGGGACCGGGGCTTCATGAACCCCGGAGTAGGCTCGGCAGGGGTGATGCCTCGAGCCCTGCGTCTCCGGAAGGCTATAGCGACGCCATAGCGTGAACCCACCCATCCGCAAAGTGTGCACGGGAGGGGCGGATGGAGTGGACAACCCTAGCCGATGTTCTATGCCGATAACGCCAAAGTTATATCTCATCTGTCACGATCTCTTGAGGCCGAGCCGCCGGGCTATCCTCACGGAGTCCGAACCGGGGTAGAACCCGGGGTTTGGGGTGTTTTCTTAGGTTTAGATGCATATTCTTTGCCGTTGGTATTTGGATGGATATGCCACCCTTCGTGGTGGTTATTTATATGTGATTTATCTTTGTATGCTAACTCTTGTATTCACGCTTCAAGCGACGTAGGAGCCCCATGAAAGGCGTGGGCGAATGACCCCTCCGGTGTCCTTCTTCCCGCATCGTATTATAGATGGCCCGAAATAGACGGAGGGTTCCCGCTCATGGCGAAGTTGGTCGCCATGGGAGGGGAAAGTCCCGTATGTGTACAATCGGGGTCGATATGTTCGAGGAGCGTCACAATAAGGAGGTCGACCGACCGGATAGGCCTCAAGATAGAAGCGCACCGAAGTCATAACAATGGCGGGGCTGGCTATAGACAATGGCTAGGGTTGACCACTCCATCCGCCCCTCCGTGCATACTTTGCGACATGGGCTAGATCAGGCTCGACATGACTCTAGCCTTCCTGGATCACGCAATCCCATGGCATCACACATCGGGACTACTCCGTGTTGCATCTCCCCGGTCCGCCGAGGCAGAAGGGTTGCATCTCCCCTTCCCGGGGTCTAGAGGCTCCTCGGCTAGAGAATCGTGGCGACACACCGAATCATACCCCGACCGAACCCCCAAAACAAGAGCCAAGCCGACACTTGCAACTCTTGAGAGGCAGGGCGACACCATTGCCCCCAGAGGTGTCGGACCCATGCTCGCCCACATGAAGTGACCCACCATAAGCCTAGCCCACTATGGGATCCCCCTCAGTAGCCCCCACTCGGCGGGGGATCCTCCCTCCATTGTTGCCTCTAGCCCCGTTGTGTAGTGCTGAGTAACATCATAGCCTCAATAGTCCGGTGGGTTCCTATGCACAGGCCGCAACTAATAGGAACTAAGGGATCTACACTAGGAGCATACTATATATGGCCCTAGGTCTCTACCCCCCTTCCCAATACAAGAGGAGCAACATGATCAACCATCATCACATCACATCATATCATGGTAACATCATAAGAACATCTTAACCTAATCATACATATCTAACTTACATTTAGGGTTCCTTGATTAGGGTTCAAGATGTTCAACAAAGGTTCTGGGATGGCTCTACTCTAGATACAACATACAGACCCATCTGGAGTACTAACTTCCAGATGAACCACTATGAACTCTACCCCACCTACCTACTCCAGACGCACTTCCTCCTATCCCTGGTGTCTCCATTGCTCCTTGACGTGGTCGAAGTCGTGCTCCCTCCACGATCATGCACACACTTCGGGGGCTGCTGCACCAGGCTATGCTACGACGAACAATGCTCCAAACGGGGTTTCGAGTGCGTAGATGAGTGTTCAGGTGCTAGAGTCAGGAAAAGGGGGCTAGGGTTAGGGTTGAGCCAATATAGGTGAGGGTCCACATGGGATGCCACGTGGCACCACTAGGATGGGCCGTGTGGCGGTTGCCCAATAGGATAAGGCCATGTGGAAATGGGCCTTATCCTAAGGTTATCTAAGTTAGACAATTAACTTAGATATGTGCCCCTTGCCACTTCTAAGGTATACAAGGCTACATGTGTAGACTTGTATAGTGACGGGTCCAGGAATATATGTATTCATGGCGTATATTCCCCTGGAATGTCACAAGGTTCCACGGGCAAATCAAGTTGATGCAAAACAAAATTAACGAGCTGATTCAAAAAATCAAAGGTCGCCAGCATGAATCCTTTAAGATTTATGAAGGGATTTGTCTGCATCAAATTTCCGTCGTGGACGAGCTTTGCCAATTGAGAGAGGTAATGTCCTGCATAAGATTTTGAATTTCAGAATGTAGATCTTTAATAAGATATGACAAAATATCTCTAATTTCATCTGCTGACCTGCATAGCTTTCGCCCAGGATATAAAATTCGCAGTGCAGCCATTTTAACAGGAACAATATGCATCCTCTGCTACAGGATTGAAAAAATGGAAGCTTTAAATTCCAAAACCACTTCGAAATTCATGAAAACAACAATAATCAGAAAATAAAAGTATCAATTCTAGTGGTATGAGTATTTGTGCTGCATAGTTCCGATTCCATGAATCATGAAAGGGTAAAAACATTGCTTGGAGCCAATTATCAGTCTCTATTCTGCCATGTAAACTATTGGCTTATTCAAATCCGGCCCCTTGCTGTCTAAGGGTGCTTTCCCATGAATTTGCAGACCTGAAAAAGCCGTACTAAGGTCAAAAACCTGAGGCTCAGAATTGTGTGGAGAATACTTTGCGACTCAGGTCCTAAACCTGAATCAAGCAAGTAAGGCGCTCATGGGAACATCGGAGCCTTCGGCCTGACCTCAAGAAAATCTCCGGGTTTTAGTCCCATGGGAAAGTGCCCTAAATCCGGCCATATAGCTGTCACAATCCACACTTGTCTCATGGAAACGCCGTCCTGCTATTTGCCGACCTTGCTTTATCAACCAGGTGCTTGCTAGATTTTGCTGTGTGTGCTCATTACTGGATTGTGCGGCTTTGACTGGACTGTAATCCTTGGTTAAGATCTTAATAGAATACAAGCTTTGCATGTCTTCAATCCATCTTTTCAAAATTACGTCTCCTTGATCTGAATGATGCTTTCAAAATTCGTTTCATACTGCCGATTTGCTCTATGCTTGAATTTATGCCGAGAATTTGCCTTTGGGTCTAAAATCCGGTTCCATCCTGCCATTCTGAGTCCTGTGCAATTCGCCAACTGATTCTTTGTAGATTTGGCCTCCTTTGGCAAATGCTCTGTACTGGCCTTGCTTCTAAAAAAAATCCGAATCCTCTGTGCTGGAAATTGGCATTGATAGAATTTCAGTTTGATTGCCTGAGCAGAGCCTTTGAACCCATCCGGTCGGGTTTGTATGTTGGCCACCATCGCTTTTTCTGATACTGATTTTTAAGGGGATACCAAGGCTTGGTATCCTCATATATATATTTATTTAGTGTCTAAGGTTTCGAACCATATTAAGATAGTTATTAATACGTTCTAAACTATTGAAACCCTTCTTTAGCTTTCTTTGGTAGGTGTTATGTAATTGAACTAGGCTCTCTACTGATAATTTGCTCCAAGCAATGTTTTTACCCTTTCATGATTCATGGAATCGGAAGTAAGCAACACAATACTCACAGAAAAGTGCCTGTAATATCAATTGTTTCGTAATCTGAGCAAGTGTTAAAAAGCGAGAATCCAACTCCGACAGAGGACTCTAGGAAGAGCAAATTCGCAGATAAACAAGGAGCAGAAATTCTGCGAATCAATATGCAGATAAGAAGCACCCAGACCGAATGCGGATTTTTTTAACATTTGATCCAGAAATTTAGAAAGGAAGCTTCAAATCCGGTATACCTCTGTTCCAAGAATAGCGGTTTTTGTACAAACCCGTGCCATTAACATAAATGTGAAAAGGGCCAATTTCTTCAGAAGCACCATAAGCCAGGAAGAAGCAACCCATGAGAAGGGCCAATTTCTTCAGAAGCACCATAAGCTAGGAAGAAGCAAGCCGGCCTGCAAAACAACAAAAAATTATTTATTCTAACTTAAATTAGAGAATCTGGCTATCGCGGAAATGGGAAAGAAAATGGAAATTGTCTCTTTCTGGCATCGCAATCAGGCATATGCGTTAAGTTTTTGTTTTCTCTTTTTGGACCCCCAGATTCAGCAAAGTACCCACCTCCGTTCAGTCAAAGAACCAGTGGTTTTGTGCTTGATTTTCTAGTCGATTCTGTTAGCCAGTAGAATAGAGCTCTTCCAGCTTCGCCCCCTCTCGCTCGCCTGGCAGATTTCTAACCCTGTCCAATTCTTTAGGGCATCACATCCGCACGAGGGATACCTCAAATCCGCCATAGCCATTCAGAATCCAACAAAGGCTTTGGGGTCTTGGGAATATCAATTAAACCTCTATTCTAGAGCATCCTAATTAGGCTTATCAGCCGTAGAAATCGTAGCACAGTGGCTCCATGTGCAATGCTCCTTTTATATTTCTTGCTGTTTACACAATAGGGGATACTTTGGATTAGACTTTCCATTGCAATTCCTTAATTTGTGAGCAATATTCCCAACTGCATGTGTCAAGATTGGAGTCGCAGAAGAACCCAAAAAAAGAATTCCAAGGCATAGCTATTCTAGGAGAAGGTACTTTTGTGGAATCCGATGCAGCTCATACTATGTTGGCCAAAAATCTTGAAGCAGGTACTCTGCATGGAAACATCGAATGTCTCTAAATTGGAGAGTTTCTCTGCGGCAAATGCATGGAATTCTTTAATCCATCCACGAGTTTTGTGGCCAAAAGAAAAGATCCGCAAATAGATATCTCGAAGACAATTAGAGGGGCAGTGATCAATTTTATATAAAAAACATCATTGCCTGCATATTTAAGTCTGCCGGTGATGATATTAGCCGAATTTGATAGAGCGATTGTGCAAGAAACACTGATCTTGCCCTAATTGTATCATTCATGTGAGTTAGACAAATCCAATATATCCTGTTCATGCAAGGCAAACCTGGCAGAAAAAACTATATATATTATATAGAATATGTTATTTGATTCTAAAATGACCGCTCTATTGCTGCAACTTTGATATTCCCAATTCTCTTTTAAAGCTTTCAAATGCAACGACGAATCTTAGCTTTTCTACACTCTCCCTTTAAAGAATGACATTTTCAATCTAGCATGCCCAATTCCTGCTAGAGGTCGCAAAGTGAAGGGCAGCTTTCTCATCATCGGGACTACATTCTAAATTGTGCAATTGACGCAGTCAGGTCCATTGTTTAATTTACCACCAACGCTTCTAATGCATTGATTGCACACATATTGCTATCGGCAGTATGATTTCTGTAACAGGCTCTAAGCTCTCTAACTCCACCACGAGAACCCCTGATAAAGAGTTCTTTGCGAGATTGTTGGTGCAAAGTTGAGAATACTTGCCAGTCTGTGAAGATGTGGAACCCCCAATGCCATTTTCTGATAAATCGAGCAATTGTAAGAATGGATAATCCCTATCGCAAATAAGTAGTCGGAAACTCTCTATGAAACTCAGCTTCTTCAGTTGCCCACAAATCTTAGCTGGAATGCCTCCAGTGAGGTTGTTATTTACTAGCTATCTATCTTTGTTTTGTTAAATAATGTTGATAAGGTGCATCCGTTCCTCACAAAGTAGTCACGGTCCTCTATGACCGAGCTACACAACAACATCCATCTTCCAATGTAAAAACAACTTATATTTTATGTGTTGCATTTGCTCTGGAGTCACAAATGTCGTAAATCTTATATTTGAATATGTACAATGTTCTCACCATAACATCATAATTATAAAGGGAGAATGATTCATACACTATTTCTTTAACTTCATCCGCATCAACATCTTCATACAACAATGCTCCATGTTTTCCTCCTCCCGAGCACAAAAAATAGATCAGAGGTCTTCAAGGAGTTACTCTCATTTCTATGCTAACAAAACATGTATTTCCATTCTCTGCTCTATTAAACTTGTCCTTATGCTTCTGCAATACTTGTTCCATGCCGAGCTCCAAAGATTTCTTCAGACCAATTCCCATAAAGTCATGGTATCTAAGTTCTATTGTTTTGAAGCAGCAAGTTTGACTGATTGTGAAAACATGACTTTGAAGTATGATTTAAGCCACTTCACCCTCCGGCCATGGAGGGCAACCCTCCGTGTGCAGCACCTTGTCCTACTTCTGCATTTTTGTGCAACATATATCAAGTATCAATCTGTAACAACAAGGTCGATAGGCCCTGTTGCTACAGGCCCGCCCGCACCTATGTTTCAGTTCTCTAATCATATCATTGATATTGTATCTTATTCCAGGGAATTTTTCCTTTTTTAAGATGTTCAAGACATTTGTTATTAGATCCTTTTTGCCAAACCCATTCTTGTGAAATGCATCAATGAGGTCAGCTAAATCTTCTGTTGCTTTATCACTGTCTGAGTGTGCATATACATAAGGCATTACTTGTGAGATAATAACCTTAGATGCTTGATTGTACGGTCTTTAACTAACACAATATGGTATCCCAACTATTTGCAATGTAAAATGCTAGCTTTATTGGAAAGAGGCCTTCAAGAAAAAAATCTAATAAAAGACCATATCAACAGAAGCTCCTAACTCCTAACTGCTTCATCTTGTTGCAGCTACAATTGTTCTATATATTCAATCGGGATTGGATGCCATAGTTCATCTAACCATCCAAGTGCCTAGCTTTTATATCTATTCTAAAAACAACGGATAATTACACTATAGCATTATCCAGTAAGGAAGAAGATATTAGCTGGCAGAATGAAAAAATAATAGTAAAGTTTATGGCTCCTAAGTAGGTAAATTGATCATTTCATTAAAGGTTATTAATAGCCCTTTAAATTAGGCCAGCTTCGTAAGGATTGATCATTTCATTAAAGGTTATTAATAGTCCTTTAAAAAGGCCAGCTTCTTAAAGATGCATTTCATTCACAATTGGATAATAAGACATCATTTTTTCTGATAAAGAGGTTATGGGATTATAATTTTTAGACAAACAGATTTTGTACCATTGATTTTATATGAATTTTAAAGTGAACACTGCAAATGGACCATTTCTGGTCCATCACATGACCACTTTAATGTTAACGTCCACGGAGACCAATAGCCATTGTGCAAAGAGTAATGTTGCTTCTTCAAGAAGGAATTTTTATGAGCTTGAAGTGGGTGAGTGCAAGTCTCATCATGTGCAGTGTGTCTTGAGAATGAGTGGATGAGTTGGGATTGTTTATTAGCAGTGGGTGAGTGCAAGTCTCATCATGTGTTCATTGTAGTGTATGCCGAGAATGCATGTGCAAGTATAAGTCTTATCATGTGTAGTGTGTGTTTGAGAATCAATCTTCATATGTCCTAAAAGTGGTATGACAGTAAACCTACTAACTAATTAACTAATAACTTGCAACGCCAAGAAGAACTAATTAGGCTATACAAAATACGTGAAAACCTTTCAACCACCCAGGCAATGGTATAACTTTAGCAAACCTTATCCACCTGTAGAGCGGGCTTTATGCCATTCGTACCAAGATCAGACCACATGCGCCCCTACCCCACTATTTGCTTCCTACAGTGAAGGAAGTAGATCCTACAGTGACCCTGCTCAGCTAGTTGGCTTCCTGCAGTGAAGGAAGCAGATCTAACAACATGCATGCACCTTGAAGTAGAAGAAGTAAAAGCTATGTGATTACCTATTTGCAGCAAGATACCATTGCACGATAACTTAAAAGTTCTCAAAAAAATCAAAACTTTTTCCCATCCTTTACAAAAAGGATTTCACCAAAAGTACGTTTCGATGCATTTTGAAGATGTGGCGTAAGAGGCAACAAGGTTCCTAGATTATGTCTTTACTATGATTCTGGCAATGGTTAGGTGGAAAAGGGGGGATGGGTTTTATTTTTGTTTAATAGAAGCCATGGTTTTAGAATGGAGTGCATCGCCATGTGTTGCATGGAGGCTAGAGCAGTGGTGCTTCTTTCCTGGAAGGAAGCCAGAACATATCCAACGGCCAGATCCTACCAGATGGGTCGGGATTGCAGGATGAATTAAGGCGGGGTTCAGGGAGCGAAGAAAGCAGAAGAACAGAGTTGGGATTTTTGAAAGAACAGATGGCCTTGGATTTTTCGTTGCTTGCAGCTATGCTCTAGGTTTAATCCGCCTTTGATCTGTAGTTCTGGGTTGCAGCTATGCTCTAGGTTGCAGCTCTTTGATATCTGAAGGATTTTTTCAGAGAGGCTCCAGAGAGCTGCAGAGGTGGACGGTTTTGGCATGTAGGCTATGGCGCTGATGCCTTTGTGCTTTGGTTATGTAGACATCTCCCTGCTAGGCTATGAATTTGCAAGTTTGAAGCCTTCCGTTTGATTCCGAAAGTTTGAAGGCTTCCGTTTGAATCCGCAAGTTTGAAGCCTTCTCTCATGCACTTCTGTTTTCAATTTGGCCGTTCATTGTTTGCAATATCAAAGCTTTAGAAGCTGTGTTTCGAATTGCGCAGCAAAAATTGAAGCTCTTTTTTAGATTGTGCATGCTCGGCTGAATTGCGCGGTTGGAAGGTTCCGGAGAGGTCTAGAAGCGGAGAGGTCTAGAAGACGTCAACTTCTTTGCAGAAAGATTTTTCTTGGCTTTGCAATGGTCTGAAATCCAATTGACCTTAAAAAACAATAAGGAGTGAACAATAAGGAGGATGCACAATCATCTTTGGCATGGTGGTATAAGACCAATTTGAAGGGAAGGGAAGCAACCACCAATGCAAAAACTCCATTCCATAAAAATTAGGATAGCGACATTTTGCATTTTTTTTGGTGCAAATTAAAGCCCTTAATAGGTCGTGCTCAGTCACCTAAAAATGTGACATTTTTGTGTATAGTAACACAAATACAACACGATCCCGAACGACAGGTCATTTGGAAAAAATGCACACATGCAGGGAATTGTAATATACTGTGGTGTGGACGTGGCATGCCAACAAGGCACCTCTCCTGAGGAGATATGACCTCCCGGCTTGCTAAATAGTTCTCCACTTATTAGGGTTTCCGACCATCGCAAGCCATTGGCGATGGCAGCTTAACAGCTGATCCTGCAGAATTGGCTACGCCATTGGAGTATTATACTGTTTCCATATCGGCCACTTCAACCCTGCGCTTCTTCGAGCTCTGGACCGGCTTCTAGCCAGATTTGACCCCTTTTTCTATAATCTTTTTCGCTCTCTGGGGCTAAGCACAGGAAAGTTGGAACGCCGGAGCTGTTGAGATGCTTGAACTAGGTTCTGCAAAATGTTTGGTAGATTCCCTATGGATGAGTGGAGCTAAGGCGATGATGGTCTGCAATTTAGCTTTTTTGTGAAAAGCTTGTGGCTACGGAATTGTTAAGCCTATAACAGTTGCAACAAGCGTGGATTAAGTAGAGGCGATGACAATGAATGATCGGAGGATAATTGAGTTGGAACAAGGATGGAGCTTCATGCAGAAGGGCATTACAAAGTTGAAAAATATTCTGGAAGGTGTCCCAGAGCAACAGTTCAATTCAGAGGAGTACATCATGCTTTACACGTATCCAATATGTTTTATTGCAAGATTAGTTCTGAATAATCCGTCTTCTATATATCTAGTATGACTTAACTATAAAATTATAGAACTATATACAACATGTGCACACAGAAACCGCCTCAAGACTATTCACAGCAGCTTTATGATAGATATCGTGAATCTTTTCAGGATTACATTAACACTATGGTAAGCTCTGAATTGCAACAGAAAGTGCTATTTGAAGCTGGTCTTTACAGCTGTTTTAATTATACTCTTTCAGGTTTTGCCTGCTTTAAGAGAAAAACATGACGAATTTATGCTTAGAGAACTTGTTAGACGTTGGGACAACCACAAGATCATGGTGCGGTGGCTTTCAAGGTTCTTTAACTATTTGGACCGATATTTCATTGCAAGGAGATCCCTGCCTGCTCTTAATGAAGTGGGTCTTATATGTTTCCGTGAGCAGGTTTGTACACTTTTTTTCCTCAGTGTTGTTTATAGTTACATACAGCTATTTTGATCCTTGACTTTGAAACTCATCCATATGTTTCTCATGTGGTCATATTTTAATTCCACCCAGGTATATACAGAGATGAAGAACAATGTGAAAGATGCAGTGATTACGTTGGTAAGGCATTATCACTGAAAATTTTACTTACGTTTTAGAAGCTGCATATGGTTTTTGCATCAATGATTTATCTGGTGTTTGGTCAATGGATCAGATTGACCGTGAAAGAGAAGGGGAGCAGATTGATAGAGCATTGCTAAAGAATGTCCTTGGCATCTTTGTTGAGATTGGCATGGGCAGTATGGAAGCTTATGAAACTGATTTTGAATCTCCAATGCTGCAAGATACTGCTGCATATTATTCTCGGAAGGCCTCATCCTGGATCGAGGAAGATTCATGTCCAGATTACATGCTGAAGGCACGGTTTTATTCATAAATGAGCTTGTAATGTGTTGTAATCATGCATGCATTTAATTTTATTGATTATGTAATTTCTAGGCCGAAGAATGTTTGAAACGGGAGAAAGAGAGGGTTGGACATTATTTGCATGCCAACAGTGAACAAAAGCTGTTAGAGGTATGATCATGCAACTTTTTTACAGACAATTGGTCAATGCTGAAATTTTTAGGTCCATTTTGGCAGAGGGTGCAACAAGAACTGCTTTCTCAATATGAGCAACAACTTTTGGAGAAGGAGCATTCTGGATGTCATGCTTTATTGCGAGATGACAAAGTAAGTTTCCTAAGTGTATTTTCTTAGGCATGCAAATTAGTTGCTTATGTCTTTTGGGTTATGTTACTCCAGGTCGACGATCTTTCAAGGATGTACAGATTGTTTTGTAGGATACCAAAGGGCCTTGAACCTATAGCTGCCATATTTCGCATGGTATTGTTTTTATTAGTTCAGGTCATTATCATTGTGTATCTCTAACTATTTACTAGTTAATACTTGTTGCAGCATGTTACAGAGGAAGGTACCGCCTTGGTTAAGCAAGCAGAAGATGCAGCTAGTAATAAGAAGGTATTAGCCAAGCTAATCTCTGGTACTTGTGGTGCAAATTTTTTATGCCCAATATTTATGCAGAGTCCCGGTGGGTTGTCACGTCTTTAAACTGATTTTTTCTGCAAACCATTATCTATGGCATATCATTAAGTAGTATATCTGAGTGGTTATTTGCGAATCTGCCATTTTCTCAGGAGAGAATGCTCTTGTTCTACTTGAAGTTCTTAATTTGCATTCTGATTTGTCTTGTAGGCCGAGAAAAAGGATACTGTGGGTGTCCAAGAGCAGGTGAACTTCTTTTAGCTTTTTTATTTTGTATTTTGTATTTTGTTTCTGTATTTCGGCTACTAATTATCTTTTAGCCCATTTTTGCAGACCTTTGTTTGGAAGGTGATTGAGCTACATGACAAATATCTACAATATGTGAGCGAATGCTTCGTCAATCATTCTCTTTTTCATAAGGTTTGTATTTTCCTGGGTTCTTCATGCTTGAATGAAAAACTGTTGCGACATATTTTCAGTTCATTCAGTGCAAATGCTTTGCATGGAAATGTGCGAACCTTGGTCCTTGTGTATTGACAAGTGGAGATTGCAGGCACTAAAAGAAGCATTTGAAGTGTTTTGCAACAAAGGAGTTGCTGGAAGTACAAGTGCAGAGTTGCTTGCCACATTTTGTGATAACCTGTTAAAGAAAGGTGGATATGAGAAACTTACCGATGAAGCCATTGAAGATACCCTTGAAAAGGTTGATTACTGTGCATTATAGTGGCAGCCACTTTGTCCAAAACCATGCTGATTAGTTTTTGCAGGTTGTCAGGCTCCTTGCATATATCAGCGATAAAGATTTGTTTGCCGAGTTTTACAGGCAAGTTACTTTTACATCTGCATGGTGGTGAGGTAATGCTTGTTTCTAACGTGGAAGGATGATATAATGCAGGAAAAAACTTGCACGCAGGCTTCTCTTCGATAAGAGTGCAAATGATGATCATGAACGGAGCATTTTAACCAAACTAAAACAACAGTGTGGTGGACAATTTACCAGCAAGATGGAGGGTATGGTATGTATTAGCCCGCAATTACTTACAGCACGAAGATTAGCTGTTTCCCCTTTTCTTAGTGTTTTATATGTTTGCAGGTGACAGATTTAACCCTTGCAAGGGAAAACCAGACAAGTTTCGAGGACTACCTGGCTTCCAATGCAGAATCTAGTCCAGGCATTGATCTTACAGTGACGGTGTTGACAACTGGGTTTTGGCCTAGTTACAAGTCCTCAGACCTTGCTTTACCATCTGAGATGGTATGTTACACTAGCATTGTGTAAACAGAGACTTGAAATATATGCTTACCTTATATAGTGTCTCTAGGTGAAATGTGTTGAGACATTTAAGGAGTTCTATCAAACAAAGACAAAGCATCGGAAGCTAACATGGATCTACTCACTGGGAACATGTAACATAATTGGAAAGTTTGAACCCAAACAGATCGAGCTTGTTGTTACCACGTACCAGGTATGTTTTTCATAGAGATGGTTAGGATCGCTAGCTTTCTTGTCGTCTTAAAGCGATCTTTAATCCCATGGAATCTGCACTATAGGCTGCGGTGTTGCTTCTTTTTAACGCATCAGAGAAGCTCAGTTATTCGGATATTAGGGGGCAGTTAAATCTCACTGATGAAGATGTGGTTAGGTTGCTGCACTCGCTATCATGCGCAAAACACAAGATATTGTTAAAGGAGCCAAATACAAAAACTGTTGGCCAAAATGATGTCTTTGAATTCAATGCAAAATTTACTGACAAGATGAGACGAATAAAGGTCTGTCTATCCGATGTAGATTTATTTGTCTATTTTTTCTAATAGTACCTGTCAATTGCAGATACCTCTCCCGCCGATGGATGAAAAGAAGAAGGTGATTGAGGATGTTGACAAGGATAGGCGTTATGCTATTGATGCATCCATTGTCCGTATTATGAAGAGCCGCAAAATACTGCCACATCAACAGCTGGTTTTGGAGTGCGTTGAGCAACTTGGTAGAATGTTCAAGGTAACAATTTGCAATATTTTGCACCTTTTTTATGCATATGCATATGGTGGCTCACTCCTGTGAATTGGAATTTGCAGCCGGATTTCAAGATCATAAAGAAGCGTATTGAAGATCTCATTGCCAGGGAATACTTGGAGAGGGACAAAGATAATCCAAACATGTTCAAATATTTGGCCTAATGGCAATGCTGATATGTACCATGCCAAGAGGTTTTCGGTGTTGTGTTGATCCCTGCTACCACCTTGTCAAGTATCATCTGTATAATTCATTTTAGATGTGCCAGCACATAAATCCACTTGAAAAGAAAAGCCATTGTGAAGTTCTACATTACTGGTGGCCCTGAATTTGTCTGTACGTGTAGTATCTAAGAACAGACAGTTTTGGTTTTTTGTGGGAGGTGGGAGCAAGGCGTGCATTGATTGCAAGAAGCATAATTTTGCTTTGAATGCTACAGGCACAGAGCAAATGGCATTAAAATGAGAACGTATTTATATTTTTCTATAACATAACGTTCAAGCTAAATTCTGGTCACTGGCATACTTTTAATTCGGAGTGCGTTAGTACACGCCCGTGTTCTCCAAATGACGTGATGTTGTGTAACATGCTTTAGTCATTTTATGTTTTTTTTTTTCTTTTTGAAGGGACAACTACCAAAAATGCCCCTACAAATTTTGATAATTACTACAAGAAATTAGTGTGGCGGGGAAACTTTATGGTCTAAACAAACCATTTAGTTGCTTGCTGTGCCCAAACTTGTTGGCTGAAGCTGTGTAACGCTTGGTGAGGGAAACTTGTTGGCCTCAGCCATTAAGTTTCTTGCTGTATTTGAACCTATTAAAGTTATTCTTCAATTCTCTCATTTCGTCTCATCGCTCGTTCCTGGCCATTGATCACTCTAATATTCTTTCTTTTATTCCTTGCAGCGTATTCTCAACCATCCATTGACTCCATGATGGGGTCAAACTGCCATTTCCACGTCACCATAAGATTTATAAACCATTAGCAGAAGTCAACATACAGCTTAATCAGAAACAATGATGCAAAAAAGGGACTTGAACCCCCTGCCATAAGAGGCAGACCCAAGATCATATCGCATTATACAGGATGCTTCAAAATATGTATAGCACATATATGTACATTCTTTTAGAACATGGACACGAATTTCATGCACTACATATTCCTACAAGCCTAATAAGGAAGCATGCATTCTTTTAATATATACACAACTGCCTCTGAATCTGAACCCAAACCTGTGCACCTTCATATACTTGTCTGCAAACGTCGCCAAGAGCAGGTGCACACCATGCAATGCCATGTCTGCACAAGTTTGCAGTCACAAATTGACTCCAGAAAGCAAAATTCAGAATGTCACATGGACTTTTACCACAAATGCTAAAGCTGAACTTCAGAGCATTCAACATGCAGAAATTTAGAAGACGCTGTACCTGGAAACCTGTGGCCGTGCTCCAAATCTGAATACATGGAACATCCATTGCAGTTACCATGTCTCATCAAAACATCAAGTCTACTTACATTGAGTTGACCAAAGAAATAGATCCAACTAAATAGTTCCTACAACTCAGCAACAATTTGCACACAACAAGAGCACATCAGATTTACGGCACACGCTCAATGCCTACAGGAGCATGACAGCCATGTGTCCATACCTCCTCATGCATGTCTTCCATTGAACACGTGTTCTTCCAGAGCACATCCTCAACTATAGACAACCTGTGTAATCTGACAAACAAGCAAGCAAGGAGCACAGGGAATTAAACCCTCAAGGAAGCCTCTCTTCAATGCTCCACCACGGCCTAAAGTCGAGGGGCTATTCCCATGCAGGGGATGCCAAGCAGTCATGGGTACAAATAGAATTCACAATTATTTTTTCTTTTTATTTTTTCTGATCACGCTTCCTGCATCCTCATTCCAATGCAAAACTAAATGCTCAAACACACAATGCTATTATGCACGTCATGCAAACAAGCAATCAAAATTAGTTGTACCTCAAATTCAAGGCAGTAGCATGTCTTCGTTGCAGATTATCGATTCGCCTTAACTCATGAATCAACATCCCCCTCGCTAAATTCATATGGACCCTCGGCCTGTCTCTCCTCCACAGAAATATTAACCTGCTCCCATTCCATCAGCCCGATGCATTGTTCTAATGCATGAAAAAGCCTGCTTAATTGAATCCTAAGTACCCTAACTGCAGCTGCTACCCCTTCAGCTATTGTATTGATCCCTACAACATTCTCAAGTAGCTCAGCCGCTACGTGCACATGCTCACTCCCTGGAGACGCAACAACAGGATGCGGAAGCCCATTTGCCACAAGATTTGCAACAGGGGGCGACTGGCTAGCATGTGTACCAGCCACATATGGCAGCCCGTTTGCAACAAATTGGGGCTGCCCAGAATGGACAGCTGGCATTGGAATGATGCACGACATATCAGCAATAACAGCATGGGGAGCATTTGTGAAGGCCACAGGAGGTGGAGCACTTGGACGAGAGGGAGGGGCAGACACAACCACATCACTACTGCTGTCGCTTATTTCAATGACTTCCGGTGCCACAGCGTGGCCATTGGCCTCCATTCCTGGCATACCTGCATAATGAAATGCGAACATGTGCTATGACCCGTACCAAATTACTGCTTTAAATCAGCTTGAACAAAGATAGAATATAATATCTACTTGTATGGCCACAAAAGTTATATTCAACATACAATCCAAATACAATAAACTAAAAAATGACAATATAACAAGACAAGAAAGAGGCACTATCCCATTGCCATAGTGTGATCAAGCAAATCTAAAGGTATCTATCAAGGCCGCTGCAATCTCCTTCTACAGCTGGCCTATACTCTTCGTCCTCCACATCAACAAAGTGCGCATCGTCATCGCCCTCACTGCCTGCATCGTCCTAGTACCGCTTCCTGCCCTTCCCAATCCTCTCCACTGGCTGCATTCTAGCAGGCACACCAAACAGCACACATCTAACATCGCTAGCCATTGCACGCTCAGGATTCAGCGTCATCCTCCAAGCAGCTTTCACCCTGTGCTCAGAAATGAATGCGGTATTGGTCGGCAAGATCCACTGACTAGACAACACAAACTTCCTTGTGCATAACATACGACATACTGTGTACACAAGACTCGCGGACATCTGTTTCCTACCATGATAATTCACATAATGGGCAGCCCTATGCAGGACGTTCTTGTAGATTCTTCAAATCCCCTGCGCCATAACGCAGGTAGAGATCCTTTCCTATTTCTATTTGCTTTTCAGTGACATTATGCAAGCTGAACTTGTGGTGCACTTTCCCATAATCCTTGAGACAGTAGCCCACAATACCCTCGAAGCAATGAAGCTTCGTGTTCTTCAGGGCCTTGCAACCCACTGGCTTCTGAACACCCCAACCAAAGAATTTATTTATTGCAGTGTTCACTTGTCTTGGAGTTTTGATGGCTGTCCTGAAGACTGCCTGATAATGCACGTGGTCCAACTATGAACCCCTTTCTAGTGCCACTGCACCTGCTAATGTCTCAGACTTGCAAAACCCTACTAGACGATCATACATGTGCTCTGGGATATCCATTCCTGCACATCCCAGAGTTACACTCACATCAAGTAACCCACTTCCCTCCTCTGCAATTTTTCCATCATCCCTGGGCCTCGCACTCCCCCTACCCTTACTCATTGCCTCGTCTATACTTCCAGCATACAAATTCACTCCACTCTTTCCCTTCCCTTTCCTAGCCTGCCTCTTTAGCATCTTACCTTTGAATTGTGGAAACCTTCTGCAGCTCCAACAGAGATGACAGAGACGAAATTCAAACACAATATCTAAGTTCCCTAAATGCCACAAATTCTATGCCATAGACTAACACTCGGATTTTCCTTACCTCCAAGAGAAAGCTAAAGAAGCCATGCCATGCCATGCCGAAGCCTCCTCCTCGCCGCCAACGTGGTGCTTCGAATCCGACACCTGGATGTCCGCTCGCGGCTCCATCTCCATGGTTTGCAACCCTGATTCCCCTTCGGCCCCTGCTAAAAAGAAAAAAACATTCAAAGGCAGAGCCAAACCCTGGAGGCCAACATCAGCAAAATACGGTCTCCCATATGAATACCAAGTGTCAACCATTGGAAACCTTATGTTACACCCAGCTCATTCCACATTTTTGCCACCTTATTGTTTGACACATGCTTTTAAACCCAGCTATTTTCTAAATCTAAATTAAAACCCCGTCAAATCACCACTACACATGAAATAAGGTTAAAACCCGGTCAAATCACCACTATGCTTCAAATAATGTGCTGAAGAAAGTAATTTCTAGACATATATATCTAACTTATAGCAAAACACTATGGGATATTCGTGTCATCAGGGGGTCAAAATCTCAGTCGTCCATTGCTTTGCTGTCGAATCCTTACCATCCTCTTAACACAAGGCGGTCCCTTGGACTTTATTGGCAGCAACCGGACACCAGCCTGTGAAACTACTCGGCCCAAAACAGTCGATACAAACTGAAGAAATTAAGCATCATGGCATTCGACTTTAGCATGAGGGCATCTAGTCATCAGGCCAAGAAAGGTTAGGGCTTACTGAAGCTTGCCCTGAGCAATCAGATCCAGAGTTAGCTTCCTAAAAGATTATCTTTCAAACAATGACAATGCCTTGACAGCTAGAGGTTTCTTCAGAGATTCCTATATTTTAAACACCAGAGTAGGCCACTTTTGATAATTTGTTAAAATTTGTAGGGTTTGATGCCAATATGTGAAGACATGTTCTTACAAATATCCTTCTGTTTTGGCACATAGATTTTTAACTCCTGTCATCTCTACGACTTTGAGCAGCTGCAGGAGCTTATCGCATGCTCAAATGTTCCAACCTCCTGAAAAGTATTCCGCCACTTCAATGTCAACCTCATCTCTTAGAGTTTGTTGAAAATAACAATAAACAATGAGAAATGAGGAGGGGGAGTTACTAAATTATAGTACGCTGATGTCATGGTGACATCAATATCAGTCTAATTTATTATTTGAAAATTTTATATACGACAAAGTTTGGCCAAAATTTACATATTATTAATCAAAGTTTTATACAATCAAGATTTCGTGCCAAGATTTTCATGCGCTGCCGCTAATATGCTTAGCTAATTGTATGTCCTTGGGCTTGATGATTACCCTGTTAGCATGGCCCCCAAACACAAGGGTGCAAACAATGATCAACAACTCTATAACTTTCATACTTTGAAGAACAACATAACATGAACACATCATCTAACTTAACAATTTAGAGTTCATTGGTTAGGGTGTTCATAAATTAGAACTGGGTTCTTAGGTGTAGAATAACTCTATTGAAGATGAAACATATTAGCTTACCTGGAATCCCATCGATCCGAGACATCGGATCGCCATTCTAGAATGGGACGAGCATGCATGTTTTGCATGCATGCGGGCGGCGCATGCCCATTCTGGTTGGGAGTTCGCTATTTTAGGCGCGTTTCTGCATCAACATCTCATCGGCGCTTCCTCTTCTCTCAGCAGTACCTTATTCTCTTTGAATTGTTTCCCAGGCAGGGGAGGGGCTTCTTCCTGCTTGGTTTGGCCAATTTGGCGTTTCTTTCTTGCTGTCCTTTTCCGGCCTTTAGCCTTCGTCCTGTGACCTTCGTCCTCGATCCTAGTTTGTAAGGAAGTCCTTTGGTATTCGGGCGGTTTGTTGGTTTCATGCGAGTCCCATTCTAGAATCCCATCGATCCGAGACATCGGATCGCCATTCTAGAATGGGACGAGCATGCATGTTTTGCATGCATGCGGTGGCGCATGCCCATTCTGGTTGGGAGTTCGCTATTTTAGGCGTTTACGCATCAACATCTCATCGGCTTTCCTCTTCTTCTCTCAGCAGTTACCTTATTCTCTTTGAACCCACCCTCCCCCTTCTTTGTTATTGTATTTTTATCGCGTGGCACGCTACAGAATCAGCCCTCCACTCTGGGAGGTTTGTTTTGTCTTGTTGTTTTGTTGGTGATGTGCAGGTACAGGTTAGCGAGCGGCATCTGTTTCGACTTTTCCGTTCGTGGGTTTTGGGAGCGATTTTTATGCCTTACGTTTGTCCAAGCCCCTTGCCGAAGGCTTATCACTAGGGTTTTTCCTCGAAAACCCGAAAGGGCGGGGTTTTTTAATCCCGGTGATAAGCTTTCGGCAGGTACACTAGCCCAGTCTCTATTAGCATTGTATTTTGTTGGAGTCCAAATGATATAATTGGATTTTCCCTTTATTTTTTATGGGTAGTTCGCATGTGTGCGGCTACCCACTATCCACCATTGTAGAAAATCTGCTGAGATGAATGAGAAGCAAGTCAATTCTAGAATGGTGTCTTCCAGGTGATCCACCTAAATATCAATCATTAATACTTGCTTTCCATAGCTGCTGGCACCTGATGCTGAACCCAAGGCTAGTGTCTCCATGCTTGCTAGATGTAGAACCAACGGAATCCCTCATGTACCAAGCTAGGCTCGAACTGGCACGTATAATGTCGAAGATGACTCCATGATTTGAGCTTCGAGGCACAGTTTGGGTTGGCTAATCGGTTAGGATTCCAAAAGAGGTCTAGGCTAATGTTTAGACATATTAGTAGGTTTAGGGCTAGAATTTCATTGCTCCACATGCACCAATAAGTTGGCTCCACATGATAAGGTGCCAATGGGATGTGGCCATGTGAAAAAAACGGGATAACCTTACCTAAGGAAGGTAATTTAATATAAACAAGAAATTTATTGCGGTGGCTAAGGCCGCCGCGAACATTTCTCTTTCCCGCAACACGAGTATTGTGGGGATGAGCAACTAGTCGTGCGCATTCATTGCAGGAGAAGTACTTTGATGGGTATTCAATTACCATGCATCCCAGTACATTAGCACATACACAGTTTGGACATGGATTATAAACAACTAATTATTTAGCAGCGTGAAAAACCTTTTAACTTAGGGTCTAAAAGGAAAACAATGGCCTCAAAAAAGGGCATGGCCTAAAAAAACGGAGTCTACCAAATCTAATATATGGAGGCCAATGGAAGGCAGTACCATCTTCTAAACAATTCATATTGAAATATTGTATGTAACAAAAGGGGAGAAGGGGGTGGTGGGGATTGTCATGTTTTGTTTTTCTTTGGTTGAACGGTTTCTATTTGGGATGCACATATGCCTAGGGCAAGCTATTTGTTGGATATTTGCATGTTTCTTCCAAGGCGTCATTTGCAAAACCCATTCCACTAGTTTCTGCCACGTTTTAAAATGCAGAAAATAGACATTTACCTGATTCGCTTTTTAGGCAGGAGCAGAGCATTGGATTAGTTTGCTACAATCTTGCCCTCAATATTTCTTCTTGTTTCTGGCCTAATGCTTTCCTTCAAGAGTCCTAATGATGTTCAATCTTCATTATCATGCTTTGAATTCATTTGCTCTTCCAAAAACTTTCTTGCCACAAATCGCCCTGCCATTGCTACAAAGTCGCTGAAAATTCCTGAAACCAAATTTTATTACAGTTGTAAATTTTAAGAAGTCAGATCTAGTTCTAGAGTGTGCAATTTGTATTTTGCAATTTGAAGAAGGGGAAACAGGTCGTCGGTTGGCTGCATGTGGCCATAGTTTTCACACAAAATGCATAGACGTGGTTTCATTCGATGCTTGATCTGCAGGGCTAGTGTGGCAAAAATGCAATCTATTCCAAATTAGACCAAAATCCCTCCCTCCAAAACCCATACAGCGTCACTGAGGTTATGTAATCAATTAATCTAATACATATGGCCAAGAAAGAATCGACACCTTACAACATCTCTGCCTCCGGAATCATGTTGTTTATGCCAACATATGATTGAAGATGGTGGTTAAGGCCAGAAAGGAAAAGAAAAAGCAGTGGCTGGGGAAAATGAGAGAAATAAATCAAACTTGAAAGCACCATCGTGGCCTGGTCGTCCAAACCGGTGCCATAGCCAGAGGCACCACTTTCTGGCATCTTGCATTGTCGTTGCCAATATCTTCTCGCTTCTGTGATTCAAATCATAGCGAGCATAGTCATAGCTTGCAAGCGCTCTGTCCCCTCCTTCCGTTACCGAGTGCAGAATGTGGAAGTAGCATCCACATACAAATATTTGGGAGTGGAGTTTCCGTCTACTATGCACTGGGACACATCCATACGGCTACGAGTTACGGCGGGCTGGAAAGCACTATATGCAATGCAAAACAATAGTCATAGAGCGGAGTTGTATGATTGACCCATCAGTCACACCTGTTCAAAGTCTTAGTGGAGCCTGTCCTTTTATACGGGGTAGAAGTATGGGGCCCAGTAGTATCCCTCGCTACTTGGAATGACTTGGAGCAGGTGCAGAGAGCCTTCTTGGTACGAGCACTAGGGGTGAAGTCCACAGTCCCATATCAAATTCTACTGCAGGAAACATGATTCTTGCCTCTTCAGAGGGCGGCCCTTGATCGCCACATTGTCTATTTTCAGAAGGTGGTCAACATGGACGATGCTCGTCTCCCAAAACTAGCTTATATCATGGCAATGGGGCCACAACGCCTCAAGGCCTGCTGGAGGGAAAAGAGAGCTAAATGGATGGCTAGATGGAATGTGCGAGAACACGAGGTGCATACATGTGCAAACAGAGGCAGAATCGCCATAGCTTGAGGCAATATCTTGACGCTTGCTTCATCAGCAAGCTTTGGGATGTCGGCCCTTGAACATGTCAAGACATCACACTACCGGTTGCCACATAAATCCCACATTGGAACGAGGCCCACAATACTACCTGCGCACCCACTTGCCCATGAAAAAGACGCAGACTCATTGCCTCCATTCGCATACGGGGGCACATCATCTTCGAATTGAGACAGGCGGATGGATTGGTGAGCCACGTCGGGGCGTGCTCACAATCTTGCCGCCAAATGGGAGTCATTGAGGATGAATCTCGTACCCTTCAAAGTTGCCCAAAGATATGATCAAATCCGGACGCTATCTTTGAGTTGGTCGGGCCCGCCACCGCTACATGTGACATTGAGCCGCGGCATCCGTGCGGATGCTAGGATCATACCTTCGGAGGTCATGGACATGCGAGATCAGCTATGTCCTCGCACGCACTGACATGTACATACACATTTATTTCACGATGATGTATACTTGTACAGTTTGACAGCATTCTTATTACTGCCACGGTTTTTCCCTCGAAAACCCTTCGGGGCGGGGTTTTTTAACCCGGACAGTAATAAGTTTGCTGCGCTCCTTCTGGGTCCCATAGGCCGATTGGTCTCAGTGGACGATAAAAAAACTATTCTATTCTATTCTAAATTCAAGAACCATGAATTCAGAGCTTGTTTCTGTCAAAAATTTGTTTACATCATCTACAACAACTTGAACTAGGTCGCTACGAAGAATTCCATGACAGACATGGGCGTCGGATTAGACTCTTATATCCAAACATCTAATTCCACGATTCAGCTGCTCATAAACTGGTATCTTTTGGCATTGAGCAAAAGGTCTGGAGATACCCAAAATTCCAATCTTATCAGTGGCAAAATTGTGGGTTCCTGGCCACATTAAATCCTTGACCTTCAACACCTTTAGATCTAGTGTAGACATCCATTGTTTCTAGCATTTAAGACGGATTTCTGCACCGGGGAAATCTGTTTTATGATTTTGTTCCAAGAAAAGAAGCTTTTTCTTCTCTTCTATGATGGATTTGTGATGAGAAATCATGAAAGAGAGGAGCTTCATACCGAATTAAATTCTTACCTCTTGGTGCTCCTTTTGCAAGGAAGTAGCTGGCATACAAAAAGGTCGTTAGAAGACAAAAGCCATGCTAGGTTCAAAAGCATGCTAGGCCATGTCAGATTTGAGCCGAGCGAGGGCAGATTGCTTGAATAAGGCCAGATTGCTTGAGATCATTGTTGTTTGCAATGCCGTAGTCGACTCTAAGAACCAATGGAGGCAATAGAACCAGCTCTTCCGTGGTCGGAATTGGCGAAATTAGAGGTGCATGCAAGAATCAAACCCTAGCAGAGGGGCTTCGCTCCAGTTGCTCTGCCATGACACAATCCCCAAATTCAACGAACAGATTGCTTGAAAGAACAAACGTGGCATCGAAATAAACAAAAGGATTGCGGCACGGAAAAAATAGAGAGGGACCAAAAAAAGAAAAAGAAAAATGGCAAACTGCTTTATATATGTTTAGATAATCACACTTGTACACGTTGATTGCTTCAATTTGTATAGTAACATATTTACTGAATATACATATCCATAGCATATATTTTATGGGAGCATCACATTAGTAGTGCTTTCTTTTACTCCTATTTTATTCCCTTGGTAACTCTCGTTCTTTTCATTGGCAAGCTCTGCCAAAAATGCTTCCCTGGCTGCACTAAATTTTTGAAGGGCACTCTTTTATCTCCAAACTACTGCACACATGAAGGTCAAATGGTTATTGACCTAAAATTTTATATATAAAACAAAAGCACTCAACAGACTGACCTTCAAGAATAGTTGGTAAGACAATGGTCCTATAATAGAAAAGAGAGATTCCATTTAGCATTTTTGGTTTATCCAAGTTAAAAGATATGGGATGCATATGCTTTGGCCCAAGTTAAAATTGTTCATTATCATGCCATATAAACTCCACTTTGGCACAAGTACCAGAAGCTCATTTGCATTCTTCTTTGTCCAGGAAAAAGCTTGTAGCTATTGCATCAATTCTTACAAGGTCCTACAAGCTATAGATTGAAACAGATAGGGCGGGAGCGGCCGCAATAGGCATGAGAGGCAAGATTATGTGCGTGTTGCCAGTTACAGGTTATTGAAGATGGAAACTATACACTTTTGAGATGTCATGCTTTTGAGATGATCAGAAAATGTTATTTGACATTAGCATATACTCCACGCTCCCACAACTTTTTCGAGCATTATATGTACATGACTTGACATTATACATACTTGACGTTCTAGATAATTGTTGAGCCATTAGCAGCCACCATCATCTTCTTTGTATAAACTTACTTATTTCTGACTGTTTAGTATCATTATTACTGCAAAGATTTTTTCCTTAAAATCCGTGCCAAGGGTTTTTTAATCTTTGTAGCAATGATTGTACTTGTGACGACCATCTGAGCTCATTGTATGTCCCACAACCTTTTAATCTTTGTGGACGTTAAGAGAAATCTATTCTGTTCTATTCTATTAATACATGCAATTCGCCCATACTTCTGTCAGCTTTGCATGTCACCTTCATAACAATTATCTTATAATCAACACCTTTTAATTAAAAAGAAAAAAGTACTTGAAGGAAAGGAGATACTCAACAGCATATTCCACGAGGAACCCAGTCATTTGCAGCTTGTACCCATACACTTGCAGACCCAATGCTAATGCTGAACCTGTT